>VFFE01007154.1:661078-721702 GCA_008921705.1 Burhinus oedicnemus | reverse complement strand
GACAAATTTTAAAAGAAAAAAAAAAAAAAAAAAAAAAAAAAGAAAAGAAAACCAGAGAAGTTTATATCAGCCCTTAAAATCAGTGGAGATGCCTGTGCTCCTTATTGGAGGCAATTAATAAAAGTAGATTCTTTTATGTCAGACATTTGGGTACTGAAGCTTTGTTGGCCACTGTAAACCTCAAACTCTTTTATTACCTATTTAATCTTGTACTTTAAATTGTTGTTTGTTTCCTGGGAGTCAAATTATAAGGGTACAAATTTCCAGGGTGGGAGTTCTTCATATATTGACCTAACTTTAAACTATTAACAATATCTAAAGAAAGAGGAGTGAAAAAAAATTCACAAGAAGTGTGTGCAAATAAGTGAAGAGAGGAATGGAAGAGACATGGGTACACTGAAATACATACCCAAGATTTTAAAGAATAGCCTGAAGCTGGTCATAATTTCAAATCTAGGTGCAGGTTGCCTACTTACACCTGCTTTGTCTGCAAATTCTTGGATTTTTGAAGGCAAACTTAAGTGTTCAATTACAAATTACACATCCATTTCTTTTGTGTTTGGTCATCGTTTTTCATGCAAAAATGTAGATTTTTTTTAAAGATACAGTGAATGACTCATCTTTTGAACAATTTAGGCCTAACAGAAAGTAAGTAGAAGTAAGAAGAAATCTTTCAATTCCTGTTGTTAAGTCTTATGTCTCTAGACCTCAGCTGCACCAGTATTTCCTCCAGGAAGTAGAAGACATAATGAATGTGTGTGTTTTTTGCAAAAATGAGTTTATTAAAAGAAAAAGGTCAATAGGGCTCCTCACAATTTGCAACCCTGATATGCACAGAGGCAGCGTTCTGCCAAGCACTTACAAACACTATTGACTTCCCTTAAGTTCAGAAATTTTGCATGATGGATGTATTGATTGATTTATTCATTTTAATGTAAGGAAATACACAAGGGAGAGAAATGAATAATCTGACAATATGTTTTAGAGATTAGCATAGTAGAATTCTCTTGTAAAGATCAAATAGGGCCATACACACCCTCTGGTTTTGATTGCTGTATCACAGTGATCGATGCAGCAAGGCCATATCAGACCATTAAACATCTCTTGTTCCATGAGCCATTGCTAAATGCTTCAGAACAAGGTGCAAGATATCCTATAGATAATATGAGCGGAATATGCTGCCCAGAGAGTATTAATCTTCCTCGCCTTCTTTTATCGCCTGCATCATGAAGATTTATATCCTTTTAAAACAAACAACAAAATCCCCCCTTTCCTATCTAAGTCTCCATCTTTTTGTTCTTGCAAAGAATGAAAATTTTTGTCTTCCGTGCGGGATCAATTCCATTAGATATTTAAGCCTTTCAGATGAAAATCTGTGTATGATTCTAGTACTATAATGAATCCTCTGGGCTTCAGGAGATTTCCTCCTGTGCTTACAGTTACGCATATGCGTAAGGATCTTGATGCACTGGTGCCTTAACATCTGGAACAAAATTGGTGTCCATCACCTGAATGGCATATCCATAAAGTTATCAAATGTTTGCAGATGAATGGTTAGCAGAATCTTGTCAAACTGTATGATTCTGATGTTAAAGAAACAAATAAACAGTATATCTGCTGCTTCATCTACCAAGTTTACTGTCCTTTGATCAGCTAGATTTGATCCATGAAATCAAATGATTACTGAAAATTTGTCTTGCCATAACTGAATTCTACTGTATTTATAGCAACTATTCCTGTGTATTTCTTCTTAAATTTGGGGTTACAATAAAATGTTTATTTTTGAGAGTAAAACCTTCTGCTTCTTAAAATTCAGTTTTAAAAATAAAAATAGTTTTGTATAAACTAATTAAATTGTTTTGCATTAACTAATAATTTCTCTAGAGAATTTGGTACAAATTAAAATGTTTCTATTTCGAATCAGATTTTTTAGACAGTGGCCAAAAAAAATCTACGTGTGTTCTATCAATTTGGTCTATCTATCTAAGTTAACAATTCTTATTAGGTAGGTCTGGTTAGAAAATATGCATTTTTCTGTATTGTGGCCACAATGAAAGAGAGAGAGGTAAAAACTTTTGGTAACCTCAGATCGTGGTTTTACTAGCATCTAGTCAGTGTCCATTTAATAATTTTTATTTTGTTAAGATGTTGACAATGCCATCAAATATTTCAACAGTTTAACTCTGACTATTCCATTGTGCAGCAGCATCTGCAAACAATTTGGGTATAATGACAGTCTACAACAGATATTTCTAAAATTAGAGCAGTTAAGGGCATAAATATATTTAGTTTTTAGAATACAAGAGAATTTTTTTCTTCCATATTTAAGCTGTAGAACATCTTTTTTTCCTGTGCCCTTCTTCATCCATGTTATGTAACATCTTAGCAGCAGCTAGTAAAAAAAATAAATTACTTCTTGCCTGAAATCAATGTTTCTAGATATTTCTTTTTAAATATTAAATAAAAAAAAATTCAAAAAGTTGTAGTAATGTCTGGTTTTAATCTCTATGAATTAAAGAATAGCTTCACATTTCCCTCCCCCATGTCATATATACATAGATGTATAAATGTAAATATACGTAGATAAATGAGATGGAGCAAAGCTCTATTATTATGATTTGGCTCCTCAAATCTACTTTCCCCGTCTGTGCTTTTGTATGTGCTTTACCTTTCTTAAATCCACCTAATTCATGGTTCTGCTATTAGCTTCCTTAAAAAAATGCTCTGCCAATAGATTTAAACGTCATTGGAAATATCCTCTATATTCTGCCTGTGTTCTTTATTTCACTTAATTATGCTTATGTATGCGTATGTGAATTACTGGAAGCCTCTCTGTATCTTTTGTTGTGTTTATTCCCAATTATAGTAGCTTTCATACTCATTATATACAATTGACCAAAAATCTTGATTTGGTGATTTGGGTGATTGGTGATTGATTTGGTGATATAGAACGTTGCTGTTCTATATGAATGGACAAAAGATGTCATACCCTCTCCCAGAGGGTGCAAAAGAGGAAGCTGTAAAATCTCTGATGGAGAGACCGGGAAAGAGTTGTGGAAAGTTTGAGTCACATAAGAAACCTGTTTCAGAGCTAATGGTGATTTTTGATCTTCCAAATCATAGTTTTCCTCTCTGGGTGAAAGACCATCCTTTCTTTCCAAGTACAGTAGGCAAGATTCTTTTTTTTTTTACATCTATACCCATTAACTTTCTGCCTTAGTATCTCCATAACAGCTCACTAGATACTAAAAGTTGCACTTAAATAATAGTGAAGCTATGTATAGGTGATTCTTGGAGTTTTAAAAATATATTCTAAACTGAACAAATAATGTATCTCTAAAAATATCTTTTAGCAATGTTCAAAGATATTCCACCAGTCATTCTGAACTGTTTTGGTAGATAATAGGGTAACTAATGTTGTAAGCTTCTGTACAAATCTTGTTAATATTACTGTTTTTTCCTGTTTCTACTCTAAGGTTATGACACCCACACGTGTCAGGAAATACAATGTACAACTGAATATGCTATATGGCAAATTTTCCTGAAATGTATATTCTAAGCACAGAGCTGCATAGACTAGCTACTGACATAGAAATATGAAATTCAAAATATAACTTTTAAAGGAATTCCTATGGGAACCATATTAGTTTAATTTGCTGTTAATTCTCTAGCATTTTTAGACCAGCGTCCTTATAGAGTGGTAAGAAATTCTGTCCATCCTCAGGCGTTGGAAATGCAGTCATCAACTCTAGAAAGGATTTGACTCGAGAAGTGAAGGTTTTAAACCAACTGGGAACAATGTTACAGAAATCTCCATCTGTATTCATTCCATGTCTAGTCTTTTGAGAAGTAGGCTCAAAAACACAAAACAGGAAACACAGATGAGACAGGGTAGCATCTGTTTATCCTTGGAGTCTCCTGCTGTGGTTTCTGGTCATCTTCTCTCCTGTCCTCAGTCTCTCCTTCTCATCTCTCATCTCATTCTTGCAGCCTGGACACTAACTTACATTTTAAAATCTAGATTTTAATGTCTTAACAAACATTTGGGGATAGGAAGGGGGGCTCTGGTTATGGCAGGGAGAAACACAAAAGGAGAACTTCCCTTCATTTTTTTCCCCTCCTTTTGCCTGTCAAGTTTATGATGTTGAACTTCAACAGGAAGGATCTGAATCTTCTTCATACCATTGGGCACTGGGGCAGAAAAATCCCTTAGGCTGAGCTGCACTGAGTTATTCCCCTAGCTGTCAGTATTTCCTAAGCGAAGAAGTGCAGCTCCACACGCCGGGCTCTGAGGAGCCTCAGCTGGATTTCCTCTCTTGAGGGCAGATGACTTCTCTTATTTGAGCACCCTCCAACAGGATTCAAAAGATCTGTTTTCCACTTTCAGCCCCTCAATGTGTAATGTCTTGGGGTTATTTTTTCTCAGCAGTGCAATTTCATGAAAGCTGAAGCTATTTTCAGACCTGTGTGAGTATTCCTTACTGCAGTAACCTTACTAAAAGATAAGTTATTGGAGTTTTGGTGGTGGTGGTGTTATTTTGGTTTGTTTACCAATTCATAGAGTGTAAAATGCCCATCTGAAACACTTGTGTCCCAGCCAAAATGCAAGTCAGCCAATAAAACTCTTGATCATTAGCTGGTAAGAGTGAAAGCAGTGGTTTGTATTTTGAAGGAAAAGTACTACGAGGGGTAGGTGGCTTGTTTGCATTCACACTGCAATTTGAAAGTAGAAGTGGTTTTATATATTTAGAAACATTTGTTTGACATTATCTAGAGGGAAGTTTTCTTTTATGATCTGGCCACAGGATAGCGCTTTATGCGCAGTAGACAAATATGCAGGAGAGAACCGTGTTTAACTTAAGGAGTAGTTTCGACAAAGCTTTGTCAGGGATCTGGTTCCTTATACTCACCGTTTACTTTAATGTCATGAGTAGTCCTATTATTTTAAATGCTGTGCTGACCAATGCCAGAGAAGATTTGCATGGTCAAACCTTCAGTGTGTGTTACCTGATGCTGCATTTAAGATATTCACTAAGCTCTTCACTGATTTAGTAGTATTTTTGTTTGTTGATGGCCATGTCTCTTTCCCACTAGTTTAGACTACAGGATTGTCAATAATCTGCAGAATTATTTGGATTTTAATAGCCTTTCATTGCCTTTTTTTTTCCAGGGGAATAGAAACAAAACAAAGCAAAATCCCATAAGCTCTTGTGCTTTAACACACTATCTCTTAGGTATCTCTGTGGTCTTTTATACTGGGAATTTTAATGTCATTTTTCATTGAGTTTTACTTATTTTTTAATGAAATCTGTAGCCTTGTATTGATGTATCCTGGAAAACCAGTCTTTGCTACACTGAATTCAAATAGCTTATATTCAGCTTCCCAGTTATAATTTGCTCACCCCTTTTAATAAATTAATGAACTCTCTCTCTTCTCCACCATGAGTGTCCAAAGCTTAAGGGAAGAAAAAGCAGCTTTTCAAGGCAACTCTGTAGCCCTGTGTGCATGTTCCTCTGTTCTGTATTTGATACTCAACAGATATCTGGGGCAGTTGAAATTGATTTTGAGTACCCTGAGAGCTGGTCTTGGATACATCTTAGTTCTTATTTTCTTCTTCTCTTTGTAGTTCATTCTGCTTCTCTTTTATTTTTTATACCTCCTACTGAAGTCACGGAATGGTTAGACTGACTATTACATTTCTAATGGATTAGTTGAGTACTGGAAAAGCCAGAGGATATTAGCCTTTTCACATTCAAATGTGTCATATACAATATATGTGGTTCTATGAATATTTAATTTGAGTGAAAGGCCTGTCTGAGTGTGATTTCACTGAGTAAGAAATCGCTTTTCATTTCTGGATTTCCTGGATATCCAGTTTGTTTCCTTGCTTTTTAAAATGTTCATTGAACATTTTCAGCCAAACTGAAGGCTTTGGCAAATCCTGATCCCGGTAATAAAATGAATATTGAGTTTTTGTTTTAAAAGAGAATTTTGTTTGTTCAATTTATCTGACATTTTCTTCCTCCTCCTGTGTTCCCTTGGTTGGACCTTTAGGACCTGCGTTGTCTGTAATGTCCCTCAAGCAGTCAGACATGTTGGCACTTAACAGATAATGAGAGTTCAGGCATGATACTGGAAAGAAGTAAGCTACAATTTTCCCTATATTACTTAATTCCATAAGAAATGGCGTTGAGCTTCAGATTGTTATGCTGAAAATTATAAGTCCGTAGTCAGAGAAAGCAAGCTGTTTTATTGTCAAGGGAGCAGGAGCCTGTTCCCCAATTAGCAGTAAAACAATTTATGGGAGGAGTATTTGTTTCTCCAGCGCAAAATAAAACCTGTTTGCAGGGTATTGTAGCTAATGACAGGATGGGTAAATCACGCACCTGCAGAACTCCTGGTATACAATAGATAACAACATTGCGAGGAAGAAATCATAGCTGTGATAAATGCCCTGATCCCACAGTGAGGTTTAGAAAAGCATGCAGGTCCATCCACAGGAGTTAGCAGTAGAGTGGTACGCTGGGTAGCTTTGCAGGATTTATAGAATTCCTCCAAGTGGCCAAATGTATTTCATAACCGCATTGTGTTCAGTAAAGTAAGCATTTTGTGGATGTGAAGAGCTGTAATATGCATGTGCTGCTGGAATCAACGCTTTGCCTACTGCAGCCAAAGAAAGAAATCTGATTGTTTCCTCATTAAGTAGGATTGTAGAAGTGATGTTGTGCCACGGACATTTTTTGATTATTCGTAAGCATCCCTCTTCCCTGGTATGTGAGTCTGGATTGCACTCACTGGTTAATGTTCCAGACTTGCTTCAATTGTCAGCCAGCTGTTACTCTTGGGATTGTCTAAAAAAAAGTTGTACATTGCAGATCTAGTGTGAGGAAAATCATTTTGTATCCAAGACAATGGTTGATTTATTGTTCGGGGAGTAATTCAATATACATGTAGTAAACAGATACATCAGAAAAAACATTAAGATACTGCAGAACATAGTGAAACATACCTTTGGGTACTGTAAAAGGGGAAGGAATTCAAGTGTTAATGAAATAATTATTTTTCTCTCCAAACTATCAAAAAATAATGAGTTTCACAAAAGATGTTAGCTGTCCGTAACAAGTCCCAGTTTAGCAGGCAGGTAAATGCTAAAATCAGTCATTAATCAGTAACGCTCCTGAAGTTGTGTTTCAGTCAACGGTCCACAGGTCCACATAACAAAAAATAAGATGTAGGTAAAAGTGGCTTGTTGACTTTCAGCAAAACTAGTACAAGAGCCTTCTGTCTGGGAATGTGATCCTAGGAAATCACTTATCACGTTGATTTTTTTTTTTTTTCAATTTTTGCAGCATCCCTTTGTGTCCTCTATTTTACCAAGGGAATGCTGCAAGTCCCAAATACTCCTGTGTAGTTTGCAGAGAAGACTTGAAAAGGGGCACCTGTCATATATAAGAGGCATTCTTAGACCTTGTAAAAATACTACTCTGGAGATCTGCCAAGATCAGAGACTTAATATAATATATTTTGTTTGTAATCAACAACTTCTCTTAAGATTAGTGTTCACCATTAGACTTTCTTATCTGGCACAAATCCTCCCCTTCAAGTTCTTTGCCTGTATGACTTGTGTGCTCTCCAGCTTCTGGTGGAAGAACATCCTTTTCTCCAGTCACCCTGTACAGATGAGCTGTATGTGCATTCACAGGAATATTGGATTGAGTATTATTTCATATGAGTGACTTCTTTAGAAATCAGAACTATGCAGCACATACAGGTCACCTGTGGTGGGGTCTTAACCAGTGCTACCTTGCCAGAATTTACTGGAAACACTCAAATCATGCTCATCTTGGGTTAAGATAGTGCTTCACTACTTTAAATTGTAACCTTGGTGTTGGAAAAAAGGCTGGAGTAAATTTAACAGATGCCAGTGTGTTTTATTTTCAGAAAATAATTACTTAATGACCTACCATTAATTACAAGGTCATATTCAATGTCCTTCTGAGGTTGTTGAGACTTAAATTTCTCACAATAGATTGACTAAATAATATTCTGAACAGAAGAAACTTGGACATGCCCTTACTCCTTTCAAAGTGAAGGAGGCGGAGGAGGGGACTTGGAGTCAAGATATTCACTGCGTTCAAACCGAATTAAAGGTTTAAGCTAGACCAATAAGAATCCCATCTAAAAACATACCTTTTAATACCAGTTTACTTTTTACAAATAACCTAACAAAGATAAACAAACAAAAAAAGATCCTTTGCAAAGTCTCCCTTCACTTTTCCTTGTGTGGAAGGAAGGCATACAAATGAGCAGTCCAGGACCATGAGTATCCCCATTCCCTATGGCTGGGTGCAATATGGGTAAAAAAACCAATACAAATTTCTCGTATGCATGCATAATTCCTTTTCTTATTCTGGAGAAATCAGTTTGAAGCACAGGAGCATTTCTTATGACTTCTAGTTGATCTTCGCACAGGGCTTGCCTGCTGAGATACTGGTGGTGGTAATGCTTTTCAGGAGGTGCATGTGTGCAGAAGTTGACTGAAACCTGGCAGTCTCTTGCCTAGAAAACCATCAGGTAACAGCAAGTTTTGATTACACCCAGGTCTTCCACACAGGTCGCCAAGATACTCTAAGGCTTTAATCTGAATTGTCACTGGCCTGTCTCGTGTTACTAATTCTTTGCCCCTTGGCACTGATGTGCATGATGAGATGGCAGAAAACCAGGCTCTTCATGGCCTCTTCCTCAAACTGTGAAGGCCTTCATTTTTTCAGCTCCCCAGCTCACTCTCTGTAACTACAAGAACAATGTTTCGTGCTTTGCCCAGGAAAAAAACGCTCATAGGATTCAAGTAACAGTTAAAAGTACAACATGAATTACAGTGTTGAGTCACTGGAAATGACAGCAATTCTAACCAGAAAAGTGTGAAAACCATATATATTTTGTTTTCAAGGCATAACTCTGGGGAAAAATAACAATGAGTGGCAGACTCTTTTTCTAGAATACATTCTTCAAGAGTTATTTGGATAATTTGGGACACATCCTAAAAAGCCTCTCCCCTTAGCATTCCTATTGGGCCCCAGCTCTAAGTGATCCAGCTGAGCTGGTTGTGTCCTTTGTCCTGTTTGTGGGGAGCCTGTGGAGCACAGCTAGCCTAAGGACAGCATTCCTCTCCCACCTACCGGGAGGGGGCAGATGGGCTGCACACCCTGGGTTTTGGCCTGATGTGGGCTAGTGCTTGGTCTTGGATCCACTGGATGAGCTATAGCCTTACATGTATGCCGAGATGTGAAATATAGCCTCATCATCTCTCTGTGGTTTCAGTGGAATGCCATTTCTCTTAGTTTATCCTGTTTTTCCAGGTACAGCATATTGAGTTTCAATCCCATGTCTGGAAAAACAATGTTTCTTTTAAATTTGGTCATGTCGCTGAAGTTTTTTCATAAAGGTTATGAGACAAACTTGATAAACTCAAAATCTGCAGTGGCCAAGTATTAAGAGCTCAGTTCTTACTGGAACAGATGGAATCTGGTTCTAGACTGTAAAAGATTTGCAAGCTACAGTGAAAGATTAAGTTGGGAAAAGTAGCAGCACAAAATTCCTCTTTCGTGTTATTAAAAAAAATAATCTGCAATATCTGCCACGTATAGTTTTCATAACAACCCCAAAAGAAAAAAACACCCTCACTCTTCAATTTCACAATTACCACAATCTTCAAGGTCTCTCAGGTGGATTTTGTGATGAACTAACTTCCGATTTGGTTTGCCAGTTTCATATTTTCTCTGAGCAAGAAAACAAATGCATCGTTTTAGCTCATGCAATAATGTTCCAGGGCAGCTATTTTCATTTCTGACTTTTCCAGGTTATAGGAAAACTTTGATTTCTATGGGAACAGTAGTATTTTGTAAAGCATCCAAACTTTTAAGAGCATAGAACTGTGCTTTGCATCATGGTCTGATCCAAATACAGGCATATAGAGTTCATGCAAGCAGTATCTCCAGAACGGCAGTTTCTCTACTTGGCCTTTCCCAACTCCTGTAATCATTTTGACATCCAAAATAAGGGACGTCAAATCCCTTGAAGAGATAGGGGCAAGAAGGTGGACACCCTTTCAAACACAATTCCTTTCACAAAAAAACCCCAGAAGATGCAGCTGAAGACAGCACCGTTCTGTAATCAAAATCCAAGGGACTGGAGACAGCTGAAATTGTGTGGGCTAAGAAAATGACATCATAGTTCTGGGAAGTTGCTTTTAAAGGATGAGGTAGTGGGAGGCTGAATTCAGATGTTATTTACACCTCTTTAATCCCACTTGTCTTTTTTATTTTATTTTAAAGTCAATGCAAGTAGAGAGGTAACATAGAGCAGAATATTTGAGCCTCTCTCTTCTTTTGGAGTGCCAAAGCCAATAATAATCACTGCATTTTGGAATAGTTGGCAGAAGGGTGTCTGATAGATGTAGTCAATCTTGCATTTGACATGATATAGAATTTCAGAATTAGCACATATTTTTCCTGTTAGTTTACTGCATGATGATGCTGTATTGCAGAAGAACGGAGAGCACGGGTGTGATGACATGAAGACATAAGTCTACATCCAAACTATTTATGTTGCTTAATGTCCTAGTCAGATGGTGTGCTTTATTCACATACAAATAGGAAGGAGTGACTGCTAGTTCTTAGATCTACTATAAACTGCTTTAAAAGTTGGAAATGTTGCACCAGTCAAAAATTTTGCCACCATTTAACATTTGCTCAGTGCTTTGAAGATAAAAAGTGCTCCATAAATACCATGTTCTGCTTTTTCCACTGTTAGACTTCACACATCAGCTATTAATAGAACTAAGAACTGAAAGCAGTTAAGCTCAAGTAATGATACTAATAATACTTTGTACTTCACTCATGCTTATGTCCAAAAATGTTCAAAACTTTTACAAACATGAGGAAAAGGTTAGCCTAGCAGTTTTAAAGTAAGATTATCCATACTAACAAGCCAGAGACATTAAGGCACAGAAAAAAAAGCATCATATATGAAAATATGCTTAGACGTTTAAATTTTACTGATCTCAATTTTAGATTGCATCAGACCTTTAGGGTATAAAGGTACTGAAGTGACTTATTCAAGGAAAAGATAATTCTCCCCTAGCTTTGTAGTATTTGTTGTTTCTGGCAAAACATGGCAAGGAGGGCAACGCTTCTTTTTTTGTTGTAATCTCATAATTTTCTACATAAGTTTTCTGAGAAAAGCTGATCAGATTGTCCCAGGAGCGGCAGTGGTGGTCCACCACAGACAAGCTAAGAGATATAAATGAGACAGGGTGACGAGGAGAGGTAATAACTTTTATTGGAGTGATCAATAGAGTTAGGGGGAAATAGACGCACTTTCAGATCCTGAATAAAAGCCTGTGTGCTACAAGACCTGCCAGTTTGTGGTGGGTTTACCTTTACTAGCTCCCAGACACCCACCCAGCCGGTCTTTCACTCCCCCTCCTCAAGAGAATTGGGGCAGAAAATAAGATGGAAAAGCTCGTGGGTCAAGATAAAGACAGGGAGATCACTTAGCAATTACCATCACAGGCAAAAACAGGCTCAACTTGGGGAAAATTAATTTATTGCCAGTTAAAATAAGTCTGGATAGTGAGAAGCAAGGGCAAATTAAGACAATACCTTCTCCTCCTCCCTTTTTCCCAGGCTTAGCTTCACTCCTGTGTTCCTGACCCTGTGCCCGTTCCCCACCCCTACTGGCAGAGGGGGGTGGGGAATAACAGGTCCTCTCTCCTGCTCCTCACACTTTTCCCCTACTCCAGCATGGGCCACAGTTCCTTCAGGACATATCCATGTCCTCCAGCACGGGATCCTCCAGAGATCCTGTCCCGGAGTACCTGCTCCAGGTGGGCTCTCCAGGGGCTGCAGGGCAGCCTCCTCACCCACCTCCTGCTCTCCCCTGGGTGCTCGCAGGGATGTTTCTCATGTTTTTTCCTCACTCTTCAGCAGCATTTTGCCCTTTCTTAAATATGTGGAACAAGGTTGGTCTGGCATGGGGCAGCCCCGGCCGCTCCTTACAGAGGCCACCCTGCCCAGTTGGCCCAGTGTCTTTTCCACTGATCTGGGAAGGCTGCAGAGACAGGGAGCATTTTGTTGTTCAGAGGACACCTTGAATTCAAAACACTGACTTTTGGGGTCCCTGATCTCAGATCTTAGCTCCCTGACCACCCTAGGTTAGAGCTGCAAGGTGACCAGGCTGTCCCAGGACTTGGTGGCTGGCGGTGCAGGTGTCTCTCTTCTCTGGCCGACAACCTGGATAGCTTCAAGATTTCAATGCCAATTATCCTGGGAGTGTCTTCGTGTATTGAGTTCTGTTTTGTTTTTTTTCTGGAGGTAAACCAGCAGAAAGAAAGAAGCTCTAATCGGGTCAGAAACAGTAGCCCCCTTACAAAGCAGTTCAGAGCAGAGGGCTATCCTCCCAGGGACCTCCCTCCCACCCGGCCGCCCTGAGGGAGAGCGTGGTCTGTGGGGTCTTGCTACCCGCCTGTGCGTCGTGAGTGACCTGCGTGGGTAGGACACCTGGTGCATTCTTGGTGGTCTGAATGGCTCGCCGTTTCTAATGCATCCCCCTTGAGGTGGGAGCTGGGTGGAGGAGCAGAAGAGGGGGCAGAGGAGCTCATCTCTGTGCCTGGATTTAGCACCAGGGCTGAACCGTGCCTTTAGCACCATGGTAGGTACGGGAAGATGTTTTGTGTAGCACACCAGTGCAAAACAGTACTCAGTCAACAGGCAGAAGGTTGTTCAGCATCTGAGGCAGGCTGTTTAAAAACCAGGCTTATTTTGGCTGCTGCCGTCTAATACAGGAACAGGTATTGTGCACATCTGTATAGTCCTAATAGCACATCTCTCCTTACTGTAGCGGAGTTCACTGCCATAGTGAAAATAATCAGTTAACAATTATCACAGCTGACAATGCATCTTCACATCCCATTAAGCCACAGATATTTTCCACTGGTCCATACAATGCAGACCCATCAGAAATAATAGGAAGGAGCGAAGCTATTGTTAAGATGCAGCAGCTCAATATTCACAGAAAATTCAGCCGGGGATGAACTCCTCAAGAGGAGTTAATAAGCAGCCACACTTGAATACCTGATGTTTATAAAGGGGAGAAATGTACACGAAGTACATTATGGCTAAAAACCTACTTGATCTGTCCGAAACAAAACCTAGCCTTCATCTCTCATGTAGAAGCAAGTCTACCAGGGCCCAGAAAGAGAGATTTGTCTTTGAGGAGTGATCTGAAAGATAAGTAATACGTCAAAGGAAAGAAAATGCAGTTTCTGCTCCTTGGGGAAAGAGAGTAGAAAGGGAAGGAAAAAAAAAAAAAAAAGAAAAAAAGAAAAAAACCCAAACATTAAAACCCTTCAGTTTTTTTCTAGCTGTAGCCATAGCCTCTTTCTTTTGATTTGTCATGATTTAAATTCATACAAAAAGATTTATTTCAAATAAGCCCCTTTAACTGTAGGGGCAGATTTTTTTTTTTTTCCCCTACAGCCTTTTGTAAGAACAAAGTAACCACTTGTCACACACAGTGACTAATGAGAGTTTAGTGTGGGTTTTAGTGTTCATTCATACGCTTTGTGTTCAGCTAGTTGTAAGTTAAATCTTTAGAAATCACGCTGCAGGAATCCTTCGCTTGGGGGGGGGCGGGAGGCGAATCTGTCGAGATACTGAGAACTGGTGAGCGGAAACTGCTCTTTTCAGGCTTCCTAATCGGCGGCGCAGGAAATAAACACATGCAGGAAGTCGTTTGGCCTTTTCTTGAACTTAAAGTTTATACAGCGATTGATAACCGAGGCAAACTTTGTGTACTTAAACTTTTGAAAATTAAATGGAATAAAGAGGGTACGTTCAGCCGATGCCAGCGTGGCATGTAGTTTCTACAGCCAGCGCATCTAAACACAGTATTGAAAATTGGAAAGATTATACAGGGTATATATTTTTATAGCTAGAATGTGTCCTTGAAACCTTTTTGTACGTCTTGTCTCTGTCCCCTTTTCCTTCCATTTCACTAATCCTTTCCCAACGAAACTGAGCCGAAGCCTTGAAATGAAACTGAAAGTCATGTTTACGAAGCTGTTTTCTCTGCTTCTGCATCAGATTCTGCTCTTTCATCCTTTCCCTGACCACCTCATTTATCTTGTAAGCACTTTGGGGTACGGATCGTGTTGGACTGTGTGAAACACCTTGTTCAATGGTGGCCCATATTGATGTTTGGTTAATGCTACATATATCGTGTATAAAAGTTGTCTTTGAAAGCAGGGTAAAAATAAATGAAGCGTCATTCTTGAATATAGCTTTTGAAATTGATAGCATCAATTTACTAACAAGGACGTTTATAAGCATTTCTAAGAAATATTATTTGTGTTCATATTTCTCAAGCTTTTGCTGCATTACTAAGGTCCCTGTGAATTTAATGCTTTAAAAAGAACAGTTTGAGGTTTGTAATAATTACAATTAGTTGGTGTAAATTTGCATGGGATATTGAGAACAAATTTGCCAATAAAAAGAAAGCAAGCAAAACCCAAATGTAGAACAGAATATAAAGGAAAAAGTATATTTGCATGTCTTTGAAGAGCAACCTAAATATCTGCTAAAAATGCATCCGCTTCTAATGCATCTTCTACTCTTTTTGAAAACGAATTTTTTTTTCCTGCCCTAATAAACCACCCCTATCAGTGCAAGCATTTATTAGGAGTGTTTTTTATAAAACAAGCTGTAGAAGCAGAAAGCTGCAGTTAAAATAAAGTAAAATGAGAGAAACCAGAAAGAATGAAAGTAAATTACACGTCCATAGTCTGAGTTACTTCCAGATGAAATTATTGAATTAACTTGAAAAAAAAATAATGTAAGATTGTGTTGTTTTTTTTTTTCTTCTCCTTTTTAAGTCATTAAAAAATGTCATGAAGTTTCATACTCTGTTTAGAAGGTTACATATTTGAAATGTAGGAGTAGCTTTGTGATGGCTTGGCCTTACTTAGCCACTAGACGGGATTTCAAGACTTCAAGAGATATATCTAAACATCGGCCCCAAACTGCCATTTACTGCAAAATGGACGTAGCTGATCAGGAGCTCAATACATGTCAATATTTAGTTCATTACAATAAACAAATACAGAAGTTTCAACTATTAATCTTGCAGGATTGCACCCTCTACAAATTTTCAGAACATCCCCTTACCTCTATCACTTATCCATTGCCCATTTGATTTACACCCCAGCCTGAAGCCTAACAGTCATCAATCTTTTGGGGGGGGCATTACAGCGACATAGCTGTTTCACTGATATCTTTGAAGGAGTCCATTTTTTGCTTTTCCTAGTTCCTTACAGGAAACATTCCAGTTTGTTCCAGACCATATTGCAGTATGTATATGCACAATGATGATATGTAGCTGCATTGTTTGTATTCTTCTACCCTAAAAGCTATTTTTACATTGCATTTCTTTCTTTTTTGATAGTCCAGCTCCACAGTGAGAACGTACCAAAACAGTAAATCAAGAGTGACCATGAGCCCTGGCTTTAGCTCCCAGTGGAATAGCAGCCAACCTGCTTGGAATACATACACCTTTCCAAGAGCAAGCTTGCACTACCAGTCTCATGCTAGCTACACCTACTGTGCTGGACATCCTGCTGTAAGTAATTATAACCTTTTCTGCAGTTACCTGAATGAGCTGTGTGATTCCCTGGGAGGTGGAGGCACTCGGGAGCTGACAGTTCAGCAAACTTGGCCAGCACTCTTTGTGTCCCACGGCAGTCAAGGACAGCTCGTGTGTACTAACCGTAACTCTAGAAAATACTAGAATGCGTCTAAGACGTAAGCAAATGTGAAAGTTTCATGGCTTAGTAGAAATACATATATTTTTGTACATTTAGCAGTCCTTCTCCTCGCGTGAAATTACTGCTGTGTGCCTGGGTTTCAGTGTCAGGGATGTGGGCTGGAAAGCAGTATTATTGATGGCTTCTGTTCTGATTCTAGTGAGTCTGTTAGATGAATGAATTATTATTTCTATTTCAGAGATTTTAAATGGTATGGATGAGTCAGTGAAGGAGGGCATCTCTTCTCATCATTAGATTTGTTAATACTGACTAATTTATCATTAATGTGATCAGTAGTGAACACGCAATCTTGTTGCTAAGCAAAGACTACTGGTCTTCTGTAATTTGAATGAACTGGTGGCCAAAAAGAATGAGGAGGGAGGCTCGCTGTTCTTGTATGTTTTAATTTGACAACCATGAAAGGGTCACAACTGAAGGCTGATGGTGGTTTTTGTCATATTGGTGTAGCAGACTGATTATAGCAGAGCTCTTTCATTCTTTTAGTTTCTGATTTTGAAAGACTCTGAGAGAGTTAACTGGGGAAGACCTCGTTAGTGTAAGCAATCTTCCTTTTTGCACCCACTCTACACTTCTTTGTTTTAAAGTTTGGATTTGAACTTAGCTTTGGATATTGTTAGAACTTCTTAAAGGACGTACTGTCTTAACATCCTGTCATGTGTATGTAATGAAGTTTTGCCCTCCTATAGTGAATTCCAGTAGGAAAATAGGGTAAAGTGCAGCTTTTGTTGCAGAGGAGAAATTGCGCTATGCAATCTTATTGCAAGATCTTTGTGATTTGATTTAGATCTGCTATCTTACCTGCCAACAGACTTTTGGCCAGAAGTTTGGGTTAGGAATTGTCTCAAGCATTAACATGGTAATTGAAATAAAGGAGGGGAATAAATTTGTAAAATCTTATCTCTTTTCTGAGGTGGTGATATCTCAGAATGAATTAAACATCTCTATGGATTCTGCTGTTTGCTCAATTCCATTACGGTGTCATTGAAAATGATAAAAACTGTTGTGAAGGAAAAAAGGTATTTGGCGTCAGAAGGGCACAGATATTTTCCTCGTTTTGAATGATGGGTCAGAGAGAGTCCCTGTACAGCTTAATGTAACTTAATCTGTGGGTATTCAAGTCATTGACTGCTCCTTAACTTCGATCATTTAGAACAAACACTACCCTCTGTGAGTCAAGCTTTGACTCTACTAAGCAGAAGAGCATACAAGAAGAATGCTGTACTTCCTGTGAGATGGTGTAAAAATGGAGACGTCTTCGTATCCGTATGAGTTAAAATGTCAGTCAAGGCACAGGAGTCTTTTTTAGGCTAATTCCACAGTTCCTCTTTCCTTTGTTTAGACTAAAGCTGATCGTACCTCAAGTAGAATTGCTTTACCTGTACAATATTTCTTTTCATTGAGGAACTTAATATGCAGTTGCTGGAAACGGTATTTCAATCTGGAAGTCGATTTAGCTGATTGCTGGTAAGTAGAGACTTCAGAATAGCCAGAGTTGCATAAACCTTTATGCAGATGAGGAATGCCAAAACCAAGTAGGTAAGTACAAGATAAATAACTAAATTGTTGGATTAGTCCTGCCCTCAGTGTCCCTAGGTTCAACTGTTTAGAAAACTTGGCACATTTCTTAGCTCCTGCTCATCTGAGGAGCTCTGCTGTGGTGCTACTCAGCAGATAACTGGACTGATTTCCTAGGCTGGTGGTAAGAAGCTGTAACAGGTTAGCTGCTGTGGCAGTGCCTACCACTGTGATCACATACTTTCTCCACACCTTCCCTACTTCTGCACGCTCTGAGGGTGAGGCCGTAAGTGGGGCCCGGGCAAGGCAGTCCAGCAAGCTCAGCTTCTCCCTCCTGCAGCATCGGATGAAGGTCAAGTTTTCCAAGAGAAAACAATGCCTTAATATTTGCTTGAATATCTGTTGCAGTGTATATGATAAAGTTAGAATTAGTCTGGTTCCTGTTTCTAACTTTGATTTGTTTAATCTGGGCTCAAACTATGGCAAATGACAATAAAAGCTGGATATGGAAGAGCTCCTTTATTCGTGAATCTCCCCAGTCTAACATGCTCAAGTGGATATCTACTATACTTCAGAGGATTTTATTTGCCCTCATCTGACACAGGTTCACCAGAACAAGCTGTAGGTTTTATTGCTGTATGAAGCTGTTTCTGCAAAACCTCCCACATGGAATATGTCTAAAGATCATTGTAGTTTCTTGACGCTTTGGAGGCTAACAAACTTAGGAGCGCTTTGCAAGTTCAAGGCAGACAAATGTCAGGGAGTTGGGTCTGGCCTTGAAGTACTTAAAGATATTAGTCCCTGGAGAAAAAGCCAAGAGAAAAGCTTTGGATTTCTATACTGTTTGGAGAAAAGATGAAGGAGACAAAAAGATTCATGTTAATTGGGCCAAATGTAACTAAAAAAAAAAAAAATCCTCTAGTTAATTTCTTTTCCAAATGAAAGAAAAAATATCATACAAAGTGCAGAGTTAAGAGACCCTTGTGACCATGGCTGGTCCTGAGAAATCTGTCTAAGCCAAAGGTGGTTTTTTTATTTTATTTTTTTTTTTAATCTGACAGCACACTGCATCTCTCTTCCATAGTGCTGCAATCGTTGATTAAAAGCAGTCTTTCCACCCTAGGAAAGAAAAGAACAGGAAGTTTGTTTAAACAGAGTAATTTTTCAGCTCTTGGAGTTATCTAAGTGAAAAAAAGGCTGCATATCATCCCAGTCAACTGTGCAATGCAGTTTTTGAACAAATAAGAAGATGCTAACTTCTCCTAGCTGTACTGGGAGGCTGGATACCCTGTAGGATCTGTGTATACTATTAGAGTGATAATGTGGTAGATGGCCCTTACAAAGTATATGTCAACTTGTTTTTGATATTAGGGGCTAGAAATTCCCCTGGCATTCACATGCAGAGGCTTGCAGCCAGAAAAATACAGCAAGTAGTGCTCTGAATAGGAGGAGACACCTTGGCACCTAACATGCTTTTCTCTTGAACTTTCTTCACACAAGAAAGATAAAAAAAAAAGTCAAAGTAATTCTGATTATCCCCACTGGGAAAGATAGGAACAGTCCTTTGAGCACTTTCACATCTGTGCAGGTTTCCTACCCATGCTTTTTCCAGTGTCTCAAAGACTCACTCAATTTCCCTTTCTCCACATTTTTCTGGAAGGATGATTGAATTTCAGCAGATCTTAGGAAGTCTTGTCCAGTGAATTAAGTTTAACAAATGACTACTTATATTGTGCTGTAATTTTAAAAAAGAAGTATATGGGTAAAGTGGGCAAACAAAACATAGATCTCATCTGCTTTTGACTATATCACTTGAAATTGTGAGGGAGTCTTTTATGTCTTTCTTGAATATTCATGTAGCAGTCACAGATATCTGCCACGCTCGCTTATGTGGAAGTCAGTCCTTACTTACGAAGGAATTTGGCAATGTGATACTCTTTGATGAACCACACAGTACTGTTGCAGACTGAGTTACCCTGCAGGGGTTGAAACCTTTGTTGTAGGCCCATGGGACGATGAATTTAGTTGCGTGTATTAATTTCTTCATGTGCATACATCTCTGTTGCATATGTGATGTCTTTGCATTCCTTATCTAGATATGCAACTCAGCATATGTAAGACTTTCCGCTAGAATCTATCCTGCACTCTAACGGGATTTGGTCATGCTCCGCTAGATCAGTGACAGCCTTCAAAGCGTGATTTGTTAAATCTGTAAAGTTATTATTTGGAGCTCTACAGATAATGTTTACAAGCTGTTACATCTTGAGATGTCATATGTAGATCAGACAATCAGTTTGCTTAGCAGTACTTCTGTCCCCATTCCAACAGTCTGTCCTCAGACTTCTTTCTACTAACTTCTTTAAATGCGTGATTGCTTCTGAAATTATGCTGTTAGTGGGAATGTACAAAGCAGAATTCAAAAAAAAGTGACGCAGAGCTCTATGAGACGCTACTGGCCTTTCACTCACTTCTCTGAGCCCTAGTAGGATCTCAGATCTTTAATCTTAGGAATCTTAAGACCCAGTAGAAGGAGCTATAGCTCCTTTTACACTTTCCCACTGACAATCCTTGGACAGAAAAGCAGAAAGGGAGCAAGGCTGTCACTGTGGGCAACACTAATGGAAGGTCCTACTCACTGTCAGCATGACTATGCAGAGTCCATCGGAAAAATTTCCCGTGGCAGGTAGGTAACCCTCGTTGCTGATGACAGAACTGCAGTACTGCAATATTGCACAGCTGTAATGCTTTGTGTAAACCGACTGTTTTGATCATTACCACACAAATTGGATTAACATCTGTACTGAGGTCTTAATGATTGACTTGTTTAACAACCAATTTTGTATACATTTATAAAATTAGAAAACCTGCCATTTTTCTGTGATTAGATAATATAATGTTTAGGGACCACCTGGGAATGTGAGCTGCAATTATTAATTTGTATGTATACAAATATATATATTTAATGGCTAAATTATGAGTTTGTATATGTATATTTATTTACACAGAACAAGTTTTTGGCTAAAATTCTTGCAGAATGACAAAGGAAGGTTCTCAATGCAGGGCTGGTCTTGGGTGTCAATCTCTAGTTTTCTGATGTGATCCAGTCATCTGAAATGTATACCTAGTTAGGGAACACATTCTAGTAAGTGTAATATCCTACTCAAAATCGGTTCTATAGCACAGAAATAAGACTGACAGAAGCAATACACTGATACATGCCAGATTCTTAAGATAGACCATCAGTTGTGTCACCATACGCTATAATGCAAGGATAACGTTTTACAAAGCAACTTTCTTTAAACCCAGGGAGTGTTCAATACGTGTAGCGTGGGTGTCCTATTCAAAACAGGCCTTTATTTCTCTAGAAATATAAGTAGAACAGAGAACAGATCAGCACTCCAATTTATTTTTATTTTTATACCAAGATCTTTCCAGTGAGTAATTCTGTTGCACCTCTTTTTAGAGAATGAGACAGTGCTAAGAGTTAAATGCTTATGCAGTATAATACTGGCCTCTATCATCACTAATTTCCAAGATATCTGTTTAAACAGAAGCTGTCACTTTCTGATCTGTCTTGAGCCTCCTGCCTGATTCATTTTGTAATATCACGAACAGTGGATTGTGGATTCATGGAATAGAGCTGGTCTGATTAGAGACGAAGAAACTTCCTTTTTTATACATGCACATCCTTATAATCAGCAACGATGGGAAAGGAAATAAATAGTACAGTAGGCATGAATTGGAAATGTATCTCTAAGAACCTCTCAATTTCACTTGAAGTTCTGAAATCTTGGTTTTCTCTGTCCTTAACATTAACCCATTCTTACCTTCAAGGGCCTTTCATGTGAGATTGATCCCTACCATTCTGCAGCCAGTATTTCTTTGGTGCTACTGGCCGTTGTCATTATAATAGTCACAAGTAAAAAAATGGAAATGGATCCAAAGAAACATGTGCTGTTGAAAGACCACTGAGCAAAATGTCTGCTGTATGACACTGGTCACAGTCTTTCATTATATCAAGTGTAAGGGATGTATTTTGATCCTCTAAAGATGGTGATCGCTTTACAGAGCACCGTTACAGCCCCAGCTTCAGAAGCCCGTTAGTTACTCTGGGGAAAGCTCAAGTGTGGGCTGGAGAGATGCGGGAGAGTTCCCAACCAGGAGAAGGAAAAAGGTTTATCACCAGAAGGTATTTTTTGTAATTGCTGACATGTTCCTTATGAACTACTGCAAGAAGAAGTGAGGGAGCAAATTAAAGAGGCAGTCATTAAAGTGAGAATAAAAGGATGACATCCCCATTCCTGGGTATCGGTTGTGGTACGAGTGAAATGCTGTGCTGGGTAGGAGGAAAGTAAGTGAAGAATTGTGGAGAAAGGAATATCTTTAATTGACAAGATGTTGTAGCTATCAGGTGCAATGAGTAGCTTAGTGATCAAGTGCAAATCCATATGCTAACTGCTGACATAAATTATTTATTCTGTTTATCTATTACCTCCATCTACAGGAACGGAGCCTCAAAAACATGAACTTATTAGGCCACAAACGTAAAACACATTTTCACTGTGGCTTGGCTTCTTTGGAGAAGAGAGGGTGGAAATTTCAAACCCCCAAACAAATATGTCTCTTAATTAACTTTTCTCACCATCTGTGCTTACTTATAGCTGAGGCAAGCGGTACCAGTGACTTGTGAGATTGCTTTCGATGCTGCCTCTTTAGGCCAGCTTTTCAAAGCAGCAATCACATGCAGTTAATTCCGATCAGATCAGCTTATCAGCTCAGTTCATTGTAGCACTTTCATAATCATTCGTGTGTGACAGCCCATTAAAACTTGGCCAGGGCTTTAAAAAAAAAAAAAAAATCACAAAATCCACGAATGTGTTTTACATCAGCTTTGAGTATCCAGCATATTTGTTTTGTATATTAAGCTTTGAAATTGAACTTCTGTGAAGGGTTGTAGGGCAAAGTCAAAGTAGTTTACTGTATTTTACCTCAAAGGGTAGTTTTATTTAAAAAAACATATATGAGGCTGTGATAATTGTGTTAAATGCTGTCTATGGCTCTGTTTGGCTCCTGCAAAGGTACAATGCTGTGGATGCAGACCGCCAGACCCAGGAGGGCTAATATGGAGTGTGTGAAAGGCCACTGCCCATGGGTGGTTCAGGTTCACCAAGTGAGGTTTTTCCTTTCTGGAGGAATTTTGATGGATGGCAATTACAGTTTGAAGTTGATTGCCCTGGCCAGAAATGGCAGGGCCTCTCAGAGTGGAGAGCACCGATAGTGCAAAATGTTTCAAATGACTTGCAATAAATATTTTGCAAGAAGTCTGGGTTAATGGATAAATTCCACCTAAATTTGAGTTTGGAGATATTTGGTTTCAGAATTCTGATTTTGATGCGTGACTGTTGTTTTAATGTTATTTTTTCCTGTATCCACTACTCATTAACACTTCACATATATTATATCTTGTTATTCTTTCTCAACACATTAATTAAAGAATGTTGTGGATTGATATTTGTTGATGTCTTTTATAGATTTGTCTCTAGCTTGTATTTTAAGAGAAAAAATTCAAATTTTCCACAAAAACCACAGGACAAAATACTTCTTTCTGAACTATTAATATTAACATTGGACATGGAACATTAATATTAACATCCAATAAGATTGGAAAAAATCCTCAGTATGTAACTCTTGTGCACTTATTTTCAATAGGAAAGATTTCTGTGTGGAAAATATAATTGAAATATTTGAAATGACAAAAAAATACATATTGATATATATTCATAGTATTGGTAAAATATGTACTGCTGAAAAGTTTCTCACCACCTCCTAGTGCTAATAAGGTTAACCGTTTTGGAGATAGGAACTTTTTATTTATAAACAGACTGTATAGGAATTTTCTTGCTGATTCTACATTTTTATTCTTGTGTACTGAAGTGGCAGATATGCACAGAAAGAAGGTAATTTTGAATAGACTTGAAAAATACAAACCAGATGCTGTCTTTTTTCTTTTCTTTTTTTTTTTTTTTTTTGAAAGAAGGGAAGAAAATTCCCTAAATTTAGACTGTAAAATAGACTTGTAGGAGGCAGTAAATACAGATCTCAGTAATGTCTATAATTTACAGCTACAGATATATAGGTATCTATACATATCTCTATATGTATTTGTGTCTGCATTCATATATATGTGTGTGTGTCTATATATATGTATATATGTGCTTCTAAGGTTTATTTTGGTTTTTGTTTCTGCTTTAATTTAGCAAATAGGAGGTCCGTGGTTCTAATTTAGCTTTTCCATCTCATTTTTGGTGAGTCAGACAGGTTGTCTTTAGGTTTTGTTAGTAAAGGTGATGAGTTCCTCCAGGCTCCAGAGAAAATCCCGGTATTAGGGCTCAAGAGTAGATGCTACAAACTGCCAACCTGTCACATGTTTTGGAGACATCTGACACTTTTTGGAAGATTGATTAGTTCAAAAGGCCAGCAACTCTGTTGCTTTTATTTTAAATAATTAACACACTCAGGAGACTTCCTTGTTGTATTGCAGCCCCCAAGGGTGAAGAGTTTTGGACTAGCATGAGCAAATACTGCTTCAAATAATATTGCTGACAGAGTCTTTATCTTCTCTCTTGATTTTAATTGGGGGTATTGTTTTAATATAAAGCCACCCAATTTAGTGAAGGGATAGGGGATGAAAATTTTCCTTTTGCACTTAGACCTACCTCCTTGCCTTGGAAGTTTTATTTACACCAGTCTTGCAAAAGGGATGCTATTCAACAGCACTGTCAACAGCGACTTCTGTTTACAAAGGGAGCTGGAAGTAATGCATGTCTGTGGGAAATACTGATTTGTCAAAATTGACATGTTCTTTTGATGAAATTTCAGGTTTTTTTACCCTTAACGAATTTCAAATGTTGTTGCTTTACTGGAAACTCAAATGCTGACCAAAGAACATTTGTCCCTTGCTGTTTTCTGGCATGTGTTCCGTCAGCAATTCAGACACTTTGTTGAAAGTACATGATCTAAAGAAGACCAAAACCCTAGATAGAGTTCCTTGCATGGCCATGATTAATCTGCTAAGCAATCTGAATTTTGATCTTTATCACCTCTGTTGAAATGTTTGCTGTTGCCTTTATTAGCTGGGTTTCCTTTAAAATAAACACCCTGGGAGATAATGTGATATGTGTGTCTGTCTTGGGCCCGTTTTACAGTCATTTGTCTACTTTTGGCCAGTTTCAAGATGAAGGTTACTGTGGGAGGACTTACTCTGTGTTGGGGACACTGAAAGCATTGTGTGGAAGGTGTTCCCACAGGACATATGAAGGAGGGAGCTGGAGTTTTTGAGAAGGGAAAATAGAAACCCACAAGAAACCAGGCTTTATTTTTTTCTGTTTCTCAAGGAACAACTCATCACAGTGCTCTCTTGACTTTTTCCTGGATAAGGAGTCTATTGACCTCAGAACTGTACCAACATAGTGTAAAAGAAGGTCCCTGTCCCAAAGCATGTAACTAGATGGGACAGAAAGTAGGAGGGGAAGCAGGGGCAGTGAGAGAAGGGAACCTACCCAAGGCCATGCAGTTGTTGAAGGAAAAGAATGGCAGGAGGCTTTGGTTTTCTTTAATTCCAGGTTGGTGCTTTATCTGTAAAACCAGGCAGTTTTTCTGTATTTTTTCAAGTATATAACTAGACAGTGTTTAATTTTGTTCTAAAACCTGTAACTATAAGGTGATGGAGGTGTTTCCTGAAGACCAAAACTTCTAGCTGAAAGCAGGTATGGTTAGTTATGTTCTTCGCTTTTAATCAGCATCTCTGTTCTGTGCTATATCAAGTTCTCATTGTGGATGTTAAACACTGATATTTGTGCTTTTGGGAAAAAGAGACATGCTTCCTGCAAGGGCACCCCCCCCGCCCCCCGCCCCCAAGGTATCACTCCTTTGTTTCCTTGCTTTTATTTTATTTGGGGGATGTCAGTATTTTTGTATAGTTTTCCATGGTCTTCCTCTTTATAGCTGTAAGATGGACTGCCTGGATTTTGCCAAATAGATTAGCTTTAGGTTCTACAAGGAGCAGAATGTTTTCCATTTGGTCCATTCATGTGCAAATACGATCTTTGTTGGGTATACAGGCAGCTTCCATGCAAGAAGAAAAAATTTGAAAGGGCTTGGAAATATCACAAAGATCGTTGCAGAGATTCTCTACAGTATTTTCACCTTCCGCTCTTTTTTCTCATCTTTTTAAGCATTAGCCCTTTGGCATGGTCAGGTGCTGGGAATCTCCTGGCACCAAAGGCAAGCTCTCTGTTGAGGCTCTGTCCTTCTGCCCTGGTGGCCTTTCCTTGGATGTCTGCCAGCATGGCCCTGATGAAACCAGAGCCGCTGCAGATCTCTCTGCCAAGCACTTGCAGTCAGCAAGAGCAAATCTCAGCCTTTATGTTCAGCATGGTTGCAAACTCTCTACGGTTGGACTCAATGATCCCACAGATCTTTTCCAACCTAAATGATTCTATGATTCTATGAAACAGTGTGAAGGTTGTCAGGAGATCTAGGTTGCGGTCTGTTCCAGCATATTCACCTCTGCTGTATGCTAGGTTCTACTACTGTATCTCTGTGTGGTCCTGGAAAAGCCATGAGGCTTTATTTGTTCCCTGATCTTATTTCATTTCTTCATTTATATCATGTAAATGAGAAAGTTTGCCCACAAACACTTAGATGTGCAGCTGATTTTTTTTTTTTTGTATTGTCAATGATTTATTTTAAAAGTAGGCTCTTTTTAACTTCTAGAAAGCACCTCAATTTTTGCTTTGTTATCAGGGTAGTCTGTCTTTGATTGAAAGCTTCCTTTTCTTCAGAAGCTCCAGCAGTAGAAATCCTCATATTGTATACAGCTGGATGAAAGGTTGGATTGAGTTGTTTTCCTACCAAACTATAAAGTGATTTTCTTTTTAAATCTTTCTTTCCATTTGGTCGCTACTTAATGTCTTTTGTCTGCTTAAGGAGGACAGGTGCAATTATTCACCTCTGAGTCCTGGGAAAGAAATTGTAATTCAGCATGGTCTCTTAGAAAGGAATGTAATTCACTGCCCCACATACAGTACATTATGCAGGTCAAACAGAATTGTGAAAGCTGTAGCATCGTCAAGGAGAGCATACAATGAACAATGTTTGGTACCAAATCAGGCTGTTTATCTTAATACTTTATTTGGGAGTAGAAAAGTAAAAGAATTAATTATAGATTGAAGCTTGATAGAATTGTCTTTTCAGTCTTTTAAGGACAAAATCTCTTGGCACGGCTATGTGAGGAAAATGATTTGTGAAGGTTCTCCGAAGGTTCATTGGGATGTAGATTTTAAATCAGTGGTAGTAGATCCGTCATTATTTAGATAATGTAATCTTTTTTTTCCTTTTTTTTTTTTTCTTTTACCATGATGAAAATGGGGGTCAAGACTTCAAAAATGTAGCACAGAATTTGTTTCTGAAGAGAGGAAGTTCTCACCCTTTCCTTAAAGAGCAACCCTGCTCGCCACCGAGTTAAGATACTCTGACTGCATAGAGGTTTCAGCCCAGAGTATATTCAGTAGATATTTAATAGATTAATGATGGAAGAGATCTGTTTAAAGAACAGAATTCTGCACTAGGTTAACTAACAGAATTTCTAGCGATGGTCACTTACAGCTGCAGAGCAGCTGTGTCCCACCATACTTGTTGCTTGAGAATTACACAAAATTAACAGATTTAATTTAAAGATATTTAGTTCAAGTTTCAAGACCTTTTTTCTCACCTGTGGGGAAAATAAGCCAGGTTACTGTTTGTGTGTATCGTGGCTAAGTCTTTTCATTGCAGTCCCTGTTTTTACTTGCTCATAAGTTTATAAGACTTGCACCTTTCTGGGAGAAACCTATTGGGTCTGGTCTAATCCTAAAGGCAAGTTGCCACAGAATTTTGAATAGAGTCCATTTTGCTGCTTCATAGTCAAAGAAGTCAGATGCACATTTCCCATCTTTGTTGAAATAAATAATTTAATCATCAAATCTTTTCCTCCCCCTAAATTTAAGACAACGATTTATAGAATAGATAGCAGTCTTTTCAGGCAGTTAAATGTTCGTGCTTTTTTTCCCCCTCCTACACACGATCAGTTAATTCAGGAGCAGAGAGAGAAACTTGATGCTTTCCAGTAGGGGGTGTCTGAAGCAGATGTTTGGTCATTTTGATTTTTCTGAAATGCAAAATGGAGTAATTTTGTGATTCTCTGTCATGGCTTTTTTGTCTCTTTTCTTGCACCAAAGGAGGTAATTCAAGGTAAAAAGGGCAATAGAAAGAGGACAAAGCATTCAATTTGTTGTTCTTACAGCCAAGTATTGTACAATAGGCAAACTGAATGTGGAAACCATATCTGCTTATGGTAAGATGTATAATTCCCTTCAGAGATAATACAGACTGCTGTTTAGATCTAAAAAATGCTCAGAGTCTGGGAATAAACAGCTGTGCTGCTGTTCCAGGACTGAGTGTACCACATGACAATCACTTTGTTTCTCTTGAAATGTTAGTGAAGTAGAAAAAAAAATCACATAACATTAATAAAAGAAAGCCAAGCATGTTAGAGCTTTTGTGAAGGCTAAGTTGCATGGCTTTGTGAATAACTTGTTTTTAAATGGCAACCAGCATTGAAATCTTGTTAACCGATTAAAAAGAAATTAATTGATTTGAAGGAGTACATCTAATTTTGGTATTTTGCTCTAAGATGTCCCGTGTGAACAAACTCTTGCTAGTCTTGTTAACATCATTAGGGGTGTTTGCATTGGTGGGGGTCTCTCTGGGTAGAGTAATTTGCATGATTAAAAGTTTTTTTCTTTATTTAAGGAAAAAAAAGGGAGAGGGAGAGGAAAGATTTTTCCTCTGAAAAAGGAATGATAAACCCATACAGAAGGAGAAGTGCCAATTAAATTATGTTTTTGGGGAAACAGTTAAACTGTCTATAAACAACATGTCAAATATAAAGGATGGGCAAAAACCCCAAATATAATCCCTTTCAGCAAAAGTAACCTTAGATTGTTACCTGTAACATTCTTAAGGAATTTTGTTTTCACTGTATTTAAGTTAATCCTAAAAAACCCCCACCCTCCAAAAAAACCTAACAAAAAGCCAGACCCAACAGAGAAGTCATTCCCACTCAAGCAATGCTTTTTAAACTGACCTTATACATTTTTAAAAGTCGTATGTCTGGAGAAATAAAACATGTAATTTCCTACACTCAAAGTGCAAATACTTCATTCCAATTTAAGCTAAAGTGAATCAAATGTGATTCCAAAGCAGATGTGAAGAAGGCTAGCGATCACGAAGGGTTGAGTTGCTGGTCCAAACAGGGAACTGGAGGAGAAACTTGAGAGTCATCCTGCACAGATTACATAGCTGGAAGGAGAAGCCTTTTTCTTGCTGTGCACAATACTTGAGTTTTGTGAGGAAGGGAAGGTTTCTTCAACAAAGTGCTTACTACACTGATGTCCAGCGATGGCTGTGGTATCAGCAGATCTGCAGCTGTATATGAGACTCCTTGCTGATATATTGGACATTTATAATGCAGCTTCTAGTCTGGAGAGGTGATGGTGCATATCGCTGTGCAGAATGTCTCCCACAGATATTTCACTTTTGCTTTTCCCTCTAAAAAAACCCCAAAGTATACACTTGCTCTTTCTGTGTAGAAAATAAAATCTTCTGTGTAGAAAATACAATTGGCCAAAAGCTCTCAGATGACCAGAGGTGATGAAGTCCCATTGGCCTCAACCAAGACACTCCTGTTTGTTTTCATTGATGGTCTGATGAGCAAAAGTAGCTGAAGGGTGTGTTTGACTCCAACATGGACTTCTTTGTCATGTACTTAAGTTTATTATCTGTTGTATCGATACACTGAAACAAGCCTGGTTCCTGTGGTTCTAAAAAGAAGCAAATTGGCTCTCTGAGTTTTGCCCTGATCACGTTGCTTTAATCACACATATATCCTGTTTTGTTCTGTCCCCTTCTGGCTTTGAGATCATGGGAGAAAGGAAAATACCTTTTTCACATGAGGCAAAGAGGGTTTTTTGTTTTTTTCCACTATTTTCTTTCCTATGTTTTGTTCTATCACAAGCAAAGTGAATCCCCTGCCTACCTGTGGGGATTTTAAGAAAATAATCTTTTAATGTGGAAGTGTTTATATTCTCATTAAGGGGTGAACATAACATTGATTTCCCCTACCCTCACCCAAAATCTAATTGCAAACTGTAGTGGCCGGAGATAAGTCTGCTCTCCAGGTTTAATGGTGTTTTACTAGTTTAATTAGGCTTGGGTTCAAGGTGCTTCATGAGAAGAAAAGGGCTTCTCAATAGTTGGGTTAAAAAGGCAGGGAGAAACAACAGCCATAAGGGCACTTTCCCATGTACTTGAGCATGATTAAATGTAGCAGGGGGTTCTTCCTTCACTGAGTAAATTACCTTTGTCCCACGTGTATATTGATATAAACTTTAAACATTTGGCTTTGCAATATATCTCAGGCTGCTTCTCTCGCTGCTCAGGGTCAAGAGAGAAATTCATGAATGCTGACAGGAAATCTCTTTCTAAGTATAAGGAATAGGTGTCCAGTTTCTCAGATAAACAGAAGATTAAAATTGTCAAATTCTTTGTGTGTTTACTTTTAAACAATGCACATGGCAAATGAAGGAACCTTTTCACCAGATGTATATTAGTAATTCAGATGCCACGTCATTTCTTTCGTGTCATACATACAAAACCCCTCGAAAAATGTGCCTCCCTGTACAGGCTCTTTCTGCCTGATACGGTGACTCAGAAAAGTGTTGGTTTAGGTTATTTGTTACTATTTTAGAAGCCAAAAGATCCGAGCCTTCAAGAAACCCTACCTGACATTGCCAGATGCTCCTGAAGTGATAGTCGCATCAGGGTGCCACAGGGTTTTAATAGGAAGAGCGTGCATTTCTTTTACAGTGTAGGAAATGGGGAGCAGTTCATAAACTTGGTCATTTTCTCTCCTACTCTCCCATCTCTATCCGTCTTAAAATGTTTTTCTTCTCTGTAGCATTATGACAGATTTAAGACCAAAGCTGAAATATAAGGCATAAATAAATGAATACATGATCTTTTTAATCCAAATGTAATTCGTTAAAATCTGTTCAAAATCTTGTCTAATAGGCTAACCTATATTTTAAAATTCTTAAAATCTTATCCCTTGTATCTGGAATTACTTTAAACCATTTGGGACTGCTAAATGTTGGATATTTGTTAAATAAAGTATCAATACTTTTATATTTTTACATTTAATTTACTAATACGGAACCAAACACAAAGTCTCCTTAAAGTTTAAGATGACAAAAACTTGTGATGTGCTTTTCAGTCAAGCTGAAGACATTGTCTTGGATCCTGTTTTTATAACAACATAACTAACAGTTAAAAAGAAAATAAAATGGTTCAAACCAGGGCACGTAAATTTTTAGGTACTAAAATGGGACCAAACCAACTCTAACAAAACACTTCCGGATGTATTCACTCAGTCTCTGCCTTAGTCACTGTGCTGCCTGCGGGCTTATTCTTTCTGGATTTGAGGTACACGGCCTTCTCTAGGGAGGCAGAATCGAGGTGGGATTTAGGCCCAGGAGGTTGTGCCATCTAGTGACAACTCACCCCACGGAAGTCACTGACTACCAGGGACTCTTGCCATGGCTCTCATGCCACCACCAGTCTACACTGGCTCCCGAAATATCTTAAATGATATTTGCTCAACAACAAGCTTTTTATCTCAGTTTCTGACTGAGAAGTACTTCGATGAATATCCTTGTTCATTACATACTAGTTTTAAACATGTGTTCCATTTTAGCCACTCTTTCAGCACGCTATTTCTAGCTCTTGCTCTGAATGCACCATTTAATAATGATGGTGGGCAGAATAACTTTAGTCATATCACTAATAATCATCTTAACCAATCCATTGTGCAGCTGAACAGATCAAGTTAATGCAGAAAGCGGAGGGGTTTGGAAGCAGTTTCCCTGTCGTAAAAATGTGAGACCATTCACTTGTACATTGATTCAGATTTGGAAAAAGCAAATTGCTGATCTGAACAGAAATATATGCCAGTCAGAATAAATATTGGCCTCAATGAGAGTTATTTTGTTGGAGAAAGGGATTTGATATTCAGGAGACTCTGTAGCTGTGGTAGTTGTTGAGTATTGCTTATTCAGGCAGCAGAATTGTTGGGCTGAAGCAGGGAAAGTTTATTAGGCCTGCCTTGGGCATCAAACTATTAGATTTCATGTAATTTCAGCAGGTTTATAGGAAATATTTTACACCTTCATGAGTAAATGTGAAATTTTGAGCATTGGGAAACTATATGAGCATTGTATTTTTTTATACCATTTTCCAAATAGTGCTTGGTTCTTTGAGACCATATTGTTTTTATTACGACAAGCATTATTTGTCCCTCTGTACTGTTGGTGCTCATTTTCTTTTTTAAGGAGAATATAAGAACGAGTGCTGATATAAGGTACTGCATAACTTTGTTAAAAAAAGGAGGAGGGGGGTGGGGTGGAGAGCTGCCTCAGACAGATGAAAAATGCCCAGTATGTCAAGGAAAATATATTCCCCAGCGTCATTTCATGCTCCACAGGGGTCTGTTTTCTTGAGTCCAGTGCAAATGCATAGTCTCAAGAAAGCCATTTTCTGCTTAATGTGGAAAAGAAGAATAAAGCAATTTTTTATTCCACTTTTATACAATCTTGTCAGGAAAGAGAGGTGGATGAAGAATTACAATCTTCAGAGATGCCATCAAGACTCCCTAAACACAAACCTTATCAACCTCAGTCTGTAATCATGTCAAATTTCACAAATTAAGCAAGACTGGATTCTGCTTTGGACACCTCCAAGGAAAACCCATGATACAATAGGAACTAGCATGCACAATTCCTTAAGCAGATCTCTTTCTCCTCTGAGTGAACAGTGACGAGATGAATATGGAGAAATGCAAGCCCTCCCTTCCGTTCCCTGGAAGAGGTTCTCCACCACCCTCTTCTCGGCCCCAAAATTAAAGCTTGCTCTGACTTATTTTCATATTTCGTATTCCCTGAGCTGCATGCAGGAGAGCAGCCACAGAGCAGCACTGAGAGTTCACGCGCCCGCCTGCAAAGAGAGGGAATACGATGCAAGAAGAAGCTAAGACAGGAGAATTGATCTCTTCAATATCCCAGTGGCAAACACGTAATGTTCGGTTCCTAAGAGTCCCTACAAAGTTCCCTGTGCTGTTTGAAATGTCGTAGGGGTTATCCTTCCTTGCCTACAGCTCCTGCTCTGGAGGGCCACAGGTCTCCCATATGTTTTGTGTGATACCTGCCAGGCCTCTGTGGTTGCCGGGGGTACTCTAGGGCCTCTCAAGTGGCACTAGGCAGCTATAATTAGGCAACTTAATCAAGCCCTTAGTTCCTAGGACTGCTTTGCCAAATATCTAATTTTAGCTGTCAGTGATGCAATGAGTGGACATTTCAGATGCTGCAGAAAATGAGAATTGTCACCATATGACCCACCAGATCTGCCAACCCGAATGAAGTGCTCAGCAAACCGTGAAAAATTCGAAGACCAGCACCTGTAAATGGGAGTGTACACCCAAAAATGAACTTATTTTTGGCTAGCCACTGTGCTTCCATTGGATTTTATGCATCAGAGGGGAGAGTGCTGTGCAGTAGTAACAGCAAATGAACCCAAGGAGAAAAAAATAATAAGCCTTCCTGATACTAATTAGTGTAGACATTAACACCATTGAATATTTTGGTGAATCCTTAAAAGTCTCCAAATCTCATAAAATGAAATCCTACAAAGGATTTGCTTTCATTATAGGTCAATTTAAACGTAAAAATTTAGAGAAAAAATGTTCTTGATCTTAGTAGTATTTTATTAAACAAAGTCTATAAATAAAATTGTAACATAGGAATAATTTTCCTGCAGTACTGCATATAATAAACTCAATTTCTAGGATGGGTGGGGAGAGAGGTAGTAACACTATTCATTTTAATAAGCTGCCTTGATAATTCTCTGCTGCATCACTTCCAGAATGCGTAAGTAGTAATGTTTGGAATATTTCTGAACGTGATTAGGAAATTCACCTTTCATTTCTGTATCTGCTCTCAAATAATATGAATATAAAAATAAGGGTATTCCTGCAATTGTTAAAGGAGACAAATGCATAGTCTCTAGGGAATGGCATCTATGAGAATGATCCCACAGAAAATCCTCGTGCTCTTCCTATTGATGCAACAGTTAAAATATTTTCATGTTATGTTCCATCCCCATATGGTTTTCTTCAGTGTTGTTTTCTCAGTTGATGGAGGGAAATTCCCTAGACACATTTTCCATAATTGCTTGTATGGTTGCTATTGCTTACATTTGTTCTGTCAATTGTGGATAGTTCTTATTTCCAACTATTTTGTTAGAAGTGTTCAGAATGCTTAAAAATGCTGGAATAAAGTATATTTAACACAACCACCCACTTGCAGAGCTCTACAAAGCTGGAATTCATCCCTCAACTCTTCTCTCGGCACCCAGCTCTGTCTCATGGAAATACCTTCACTGTTTTCTTTTGCTTACTTTAACACTTTCTTGAATTTATTTTTGTTAATTTTTAGAAATTATTATGGTAGTTTTGGAAGATACATTTTCACCACTGTTTTTATTCACAAATTGCTTTTGCCCCCTTTGAGGCAATGCGGACTGTTGAAAGAAGCCCAGGCTCTAGAGCTAGGAATTGTGAGGTTCCCCCTGCACTTTGGTTGATGATGATTTTCAGATTAATTAATAAAAGGATTCTCTAGCATCCTATGAGTTTGGCAGTTATCCTCAGTATTTCAGAGGGGGAACACTTCCTTTATAGCTTAGGAGAACTGATGTACAGTGAAATTAAATGAGGAGCATTATAGAGATTGGAACTCACATTTCTTATTACCTACCACCTTGCTAAATGTACCGGAAGGCATTGCTCACCCCTTTTTTTTCTGTAGCATTTTCCCTCACAGCAGAATGATGTGGTAATACTTGTCATTAGCCATCCTGATGTTTTGAAACTAGTATCAGTTCTGAGACAGCATTAAACCCATGTGCATAGATACGATTGCCTGAGGTAGGAATGAAGGTGGACTCCCCACATGGATCTCCCTGCAGCTTTTGGGATATTTTTTCCCCAACATGTTTGATCTCTCACTTTGAAAGTCAAAGTACAAAGTCAAATGAAATCTGACCTGGTCAAGTAAAGTAGACTTGCAGAAGCCTCCACAAATTGGATCTATGATTTAGAGAAGTTACATAGGTTTTGGGGTTTGGTTTGTTGGTTGGTTTTTTGTTTTTAATTCCGAAAGAGTGTGCTGTTAGACATATTAGAGGTGACATGAGGGTGAACGCTTCTGAAGCATATGCTCTGCAAAGACCCATCCAATGCATTAATCTTTAAAACCCCAAGTATCTTGTCTTGTAATAAAATAAGATGACAAATCTCATAAGGCAAGTTGTTGTATTTGGGCTTTCTTCATTTACTGAAAAATGACTTGGGAAAAACTGCCCGAAAGTCAAACCAAAAGCAATAGATTGTGCCTGTAAGAAATCATAAAGTTCATTATGTGCACAAAGATGTGGCAACAGAGGAGAGCTGAATTTTTAGTAGCGCTGGATGAAAATTAAAATAATCCTGGGTAAGTAATATGTTGCAAAGTGATAGTTCAGTATGTTTGAAACTCATTTGAATTCAGCACTAATGATAAGTGAGATCTTAACAGAATATTTTAGAGTGGCTTTTCAAGTCTGTAATCTCTAGGACAGAAAGATTTTTATTTGATACCTGCATAAAACAAACAAGAAAAAGTTTTTTGGCTTTCTTTTTATAGGATGAATTTAGAATACTTGTCCAGTTTTATACATTCCCATAATAACCCTTCACTAGGGAAATAGACTGTCAATTATTCCTGTTTTTCATTTTAGACTTTTACATTCTGCTTTTAACACAAAGAAGGTGAGAAGTAAAACTAATTTCCCAAGTGATTTTGTTTTTCTTCATAATGAGAAACGTAATTTGTAATGTTTCAGATGATGTAGAAATCAGCTACAGATTTAAATGGCAAAATTCCACTCTCCATTAATATGACAGTTCGTTCCAGCTAAAGAGCCACCTTTCCCTGTGTATGTGGACATCTTTCCATGTAAGCAGGAGGTGCTACACTTGGGAGGGTTGCGGGTTTTTTTGGTTTGTTTTTTTTTAAACTACTTATAATGAGCCATGGTCATCTATCAGGATTAATTTTAGGCTACAGAAAGAGAAGCACTTTCCATTTAAGCTCTATTTGCTGTAAATAAATAGCAAGCTGAGAAAGCTACATAAACCAGCCGCCAGCGCAACTGTAGTTTCAAATCTAAATAAGCATATAAAGGGAATAGCCCTGAGAATTTGATGATGCGTTGTGATCTGATGCCACAGGAAGTTTAGGGTATTGCTAAATGTTTTTGACAATAGTTTACCATCCTAAAAAAAGCAACTTATCTGCCTGAATATCTATTAGACACAGGACACTTTGAAAAAATGAAGAATATTTATTTGCTGAAGGAGAGTTCAGCAAAGCAACCTTAGTTTTGCCTGCTGTTCACTAGTAATTTCATGACAGAGTAACAGTTTTAACCAGTTTCTTAAACATTGTTCTCTAATTTAACTCCCCAAATACGTACAGTAGCATTTTTTCTAACCCTCGTTTTCATGCAAGTAGTATGGATCTGCCAGTTTATGCTTCAGACTTCTTCTTTCCATTTTGAGGCATTTTCCCACGATGTTCTTCAAAGGGCAGAGCTAAGGGCATGCGGGTTTGGCTCGAGTATTCTGGACAGGACTAAAAGTTTCTGCCAGTGAAGTGGCAGGAACAACTCGCTCGCTGATGCGGTGGCTTCACTGGTTATTTCCTGTGCTTGGACTCCCCAGTTCTCTTGAAAAGTTTGAGGGTTGCGAAGAAGATTGTGGCTGTATCTCAAAATAGTACCTCAAAGATAGCCTGATTATCTGGTGAGAAATTACCCTATAGCTGCTGGTGTGTTTTGTTTTCATAAATTCAGAGCCTGGTAGCCCAGTGCACACAGCAAGCCCCTGCCAGGCTGCCTCTGAACTGGAAAAGAGCAAAAAAGGCCATCTTTGCCACAAACAAGTTATGGGCCGGTACGAGAGACAGCAAGCAGATAGAAAAAGACGGAGTAATGCCAAGAAGCCATGTGATGGTGTTGGTCACAGGCAACTGGTGACGTGGCAATGTAAGATGAGCAAAACAAAGGTCTGTCTAACCCAGTTACCTCTTTTCACTGGTGGCAACACAGATGACTAAGACGTGATGTGGGAGCAGGGCAAACACGCAGTGCCGGACACTGCTGCTCTCCCAGCCTCCGAGAGCTTGCAGCTGAGGTGCTTTCTGAGCCAGAGGTGTTGGGTTTTTTTAACTACCAACATTTTTGGAGGCATCACAGCAATTCTGAGGAAAGATGGGAAGAACAGTTGTTCTCAAAGATTTTTATGGAGAACTCCTCCCATAGGCAGTTTCTGTGAGGGACAGCCAGAGGGAAACATGTATTTTTGACAATTTAATACATGGTTAGTGGAGATCGAGATTAAAATTGCAAGTGGGAGCTGACTTACTGGTACAAAATGAGAAAGAATACATAATTGTTGCATGTGAGAGTGAGGGTCTCCTTAGAAACACAGATTGCTGTTGTTTCTGATGGAAGTGAAATGGTTCACTTGCCTGTATTGAGATGCCTCTCTGTCCTGTAGTGTTTGAAGTGGAAGAGACGCTGCCCCAAGCAGTACTGGCTGTAACAGCCCATTAGTTGTACAGAAACTGAACTCGAGCTACCCATGGGCTGAAGGGTTAGGAATTGGATAGTTAAGATGGTAGAAGGACTTGAGTGCCTTCAGAGGTTTTACTTAAGCTGCTGCCAACTGACTTGATACCTCTCATCTGAACAAACACTTGAACTGAAAATATTTATCCTTTCCCAGTGAAGTTTCAGTAGTCATCAATAACTCTTGGGTGTATGTACAACCACCCTCATGAACAACTGTAACAAATAGCTTGAAATCTGAGGAGAAATTAAAAAATAATTGTAGAATTTAGTATTTTTTTTTTTAAAACCTGCTTATTTACGTGATATTTTTCTGAATCAGATTTAAATATAGCAAAGTCTTGGGTTTTAGGACAAAAAGTTAGGTTCAATTTTAACTATGTCATCAGGACTCTTGGACTGCGTTCTCAAAGTATTATGTACGGAGCACTGTCACATTAAGTAAATGTACATTCCAGTCCATCTATTATCTTCCTCCTCTTTCTTTTTGGAGTAATATAATACTCAGTGAGGTAGATGCTGGTAGATATGCGAAGGAAAAGAATTAATTTATTTAATTGAAATTTGAGGAAAAATAATTAAATAAAATGCACAACTAAAATTAGATATAAAATAAATAATACACAAAGTGTATATTAATTACAGGCTATAGTTACTCTGTATGGGCCAGATTTTGGCTAAATCACTTTGCAAAACAGGCCCTATATTCTGATCAGAATGTTGGTCCTTGGCAGATAATAATCATTCCTTCCTAGCCGGTCACCGACAGATTCCATATTTCTATCAATTCCCAGATGTTTACTGTTTAGTACTCTATCAGTTCTCTCTCTTCTCAGTTTGAAATGCCTATACCCAGACATCCTGGGGCTTCAGGAGAGAGCAACGTCAATTCAACCATAATGTCCCGATCTAGGTGCTTTGGACAGTGGTGGAGAGAAGTTCTTGGCCATGCCTGTGGATATGTAGGAGCACCCAGACAGGCTCAGGGCAGCCCAGAGGTCAAAGAACAGGCTGTTAATAGAACCTATGCAGTGATCTTCTCACAAATATAGTTTTCAGCCTTTGGCAGTGGATGACTTCCTTATCGCACTTACATGTAAATCATAGTACCTTGTAACTGCTGACAGCCTTAAGCTTTTTCAACCTTTCCACGCTTTTGGTCTATTTGCTATCTTCTAGCACTGAGCTCTACAGTTTATTTATGCTTGCTGGGAAGAAACATTTAATTAATATTTTGGTGGGTTTAAACCTGTTGCCTGAATTGGAAATTATGTATTTTGGATAGCTTGCAGTAGTCTGACTGTCATTAAAATGGGAAGAGGATAAGTTATCACAGAGCAGAGATAACTATTTTGTCCTTTTCCACAAGCAAAACTTAGGATTTCTTGTGGTAACTATGTAGTCGTGAGCTGTATATACTCTCTCGCTAACCAGCTTTACTGGCTGGGGGTGAATCCTTGGATCAGACTTTAAAAGATTTTTAAAAATATTTCGCTAGGATAAAAGCAGGATCATTTATTTTTAGCACAGTGTAGCTAGTGCATTTTATTTTGAGATACTTTTTATAGACTTTAATTTTTTTCTGTGAGAGACAGCTTGAATTTACACTCATTGCTCTTTAGCAATAATTAAAATTTGTTTTGTGTAAGCTTAGCTGTATAATCAGCTAAAAGAAGCAATGAGTTTCTATAGCTTCTGAAGCTTGCAAATGATTTCTTTTGGCTAGTGACTGTCTGCTATTAAATCACTTCAAAGCTTTGGTATGATCCTTAGTTATGGCAAATACAGGATCATTTTTAAAAGAAGTAATTTGGAGAGTAGTACGAATGTTGACTTTAAAGAAATACAGCTTGGGTGAATTGTGCTAAAATAAAATTGATTACCCTCTTCCTCTTGAGGAAAGATGAAAACTGCATTACTCTTGGTGGTCAATTTGAATGACCATTTCTAAGGAACCTATTCTTTACTGAAATTCTTAGGGACAAGAGCAAGAAGAGTAGTTGAGGAATGTGAAATGAGTCACTCTAAGAAAAATCGGTTACTTAACTAGCTAACTAGGAAAAAAGATGGGAACTATGTGTTCACTTGGTCCAATACAATTTCTCAATAACTTCTGATGTTGATCAAGTTTCCATGAATTTATTGGTTTAGACTGTGGAATGAGGAGATGGGGATTTACCTCTTGGAACTTCCTCAAAATGGAAGTTTTTAAATACAAATCGAAAGGACACAGGAGTTCTGAATTCGGCCATATTAATCTGAGTGTTAAGAGAATCCTTTTTTCAGGGAAATTTTTCTACAGTATATCTGGCCTTACATTTGAGCAATGTCTTATCTGGGTATGAGGCAGGAGCTAGTCACTGTCAATCAGCTGGTTAGCACTTTCTTGCTGCTGTGCAAGGCAACCAGCAGGAATTCAGCAAGATCTGGCTGCTCAGCATCTAACTTGCCCTTGCGTGAGGTAGGCTTGTAGGATTTCAATGCAGGCTCCAGCTCCTGCTATCTCACTCAGCACTTAAAAGTGGGTGGGAAGGGAGGGGGTTTGGAGAGCAATGATCATGAGTTGGGAAATCAGGCAGGGATCTGATGGGAGAGTGGGGGAGGATGTAGGAAGACTGAGTTTCTCTTTTAGAGAATATAAGCATGTTGAGGTCTCCTTGAATTCAAGGTCATACTTGCCCTCTTAGAAAAGATGTGTACACGTGCAAATAAATAAAAATCCTGGTCTCCTTATATTCAGGTAAAACCAGTAATTTTACTTCTACATAATAATTTGAAGCAGCTCCTGCTTTCGATGGAGTACCTCTATCTTAATACACCTGAGTTTAGAATTTGACCCTAGCAATATAATGAACTGATTGATCTTCCTATTGAAACATGGCAAACATCACCACCTGGAGATTCCTGACTTTCAGGGAGAAGGAAATTGGGCTAGCACTGTGCCTCCAGTGAGAGGGATGCTGGTCTGACTGACCCAATACTGATTCAGTCTTTTCAGCATTAGCTTCTGTGGTACCTTGAAATCTTTGCAGAATTTCCAGGCTTTGTTTCCTATTGGTAATCCTTAGGACAGCTGTTGTTATGTGCCAACTTAAAGGATAAGAAAGCAAATCTAACTTCCAAGGTCTTATCTTTGCCTGTGTTCCACAAAAACTGCGGTCATCGTCCTGCACTCATGCAGATACATTATTTCCTCGCTTGAAAGATTAACTATATATTACTGCCTGATGGAGCTTTTTTTTTCTTCTTACTTTTCCGTTCACATGCACAACTTGGGTTTTGATCAGCTTGACAAGTTCAAAGTCAGCCTGCATGGTGATGTTCATTGCGGATTTGACTAGGATGGAGTACTTACGACTGGCAATATTCTCATATTACATGCATATTCAAGCTTTTTACCTGACTCAGGTGCTTATTGCTTTTATAGCCTTTCTGGCCAGCCATCACAAGCACCTGGTAATTTCATACATTCCTTTTATACATCATTCAGGTAATACTCCATTGCTGCACAAATGTCAACACTTATTGATGACAGAGACTTGGGGAAAAGTAACTTAAAATGCAATCAGAAAGGGGCTTTCTGTGGAAGCAGTCATGGTTGTAGCATTATACCTACCCAGTGGTCCAATTACCTTGTCAATGAGTGAAATACACTCTGAAAAAAGAAGCAGAGATTAATATACACAGCCAGCATCTGAAGATCAATATATTCTTGGACCCATCTCAGATTTATTAAATGTATGGATAGCACTATGAATGTAAAAGGAATTTTATAGATAGATAGGTAGATGTATCCATATTTTCAAAACTGATAAGCAAATTTGATCCTCAGTGCATAACAAGAGGCAATTCAAAATGGGTTGATTTTCTAAAAGTGCCAAGATACCACACATTAAAGATTTTGCTCTCTTTTGGGGATTCCTAATTGAACATTTCTCCATAATGGAGGAAGAACCAACACAAGTCAATTTTTATTTCCTAGTAAAGATCTTGGTCTCATGAGCTGCCACATTATATATGATGTCAAGAAATAAAGGAGAACTATCAGCTGAGGGTAAAGTAAAACAGACCACAAAATTGCACAATAGGGCTGCGCATTTTTGCCGGACAAGTATTGGTGGTGTGGAAAACAGCCATCTAATAGCGTTGCCACCCTGACTCAGGTATCCTAGCCATATCCTTAGTTAAATGAACATGAAAATATTTCTGATGCTGTTCTTAATACAACACTGTGTGCTCTGCCTTTCACACTGTCCCTTGGTTTTCATATAGTTCAGCATAATGAAAACACCAGCAAAGCAGTGTGTGTTGGCAGTCCAGTGCGAAAACACAGGTGACACCTTAGACACCTCACAAAGCAAAACCAGCCCTGAAGGTTTAGCAAGAATCTCGGAAGATGTCGCTGCTAATTTACACAACGCAAAACAGCAAGAAAATGCCTTCCTCAGGGAAGATGTCCCAGCATTGTCCCAATACAACAGTGGAGAATCTGTTGTCTTTGAAAACAGATGTTATGCAGGGAAGATGAAAGACAACGGGGAAAGCTGACCAGACTGAAAGATTATGCAACCATACATTGCTGCAAGATGGAAGTCAAATGCATTTGCTTTTTTTTTTTGCTAATGGAAAAAGCTTTACAGTAAATGGGAAAGTCACAGAAAAGGGTAAGGAGCACAGGTTTCTTCCTCAGTAATTCTGTGCATTAGGCAGAGCAGACAATTCCACTGCTTGCACTGGGAAAAAGAAGGACAGCAAGGGCAGTCCAGTCACAGTAGATTGCTGATTTTTGCAGGGTTGCAAAAATAATGGCAAGTCTGAAACTGAGCTGGAATTTGTGTGGCTTGAATTCATCTCTAGTTTCAGTCAACAGGGACTGTGCCCGTCTCAGCATCATTCAGTGGCTAAGCCTGCAGTGATTCCAAGGCGGTGTTATTTTCCTCTCCCTGTCATTTTAGGATTTTGCAACCATAGTTCTGTTTTGTGCTAATGTTCATTAACCCCCCTCTTGGATAATATGAGTTCTCAAAAGGTGAAGCTTGTTATATATTTAGACACATCTTAACTATTGATTAACACACTTGTGTACTCTAGGAAGTCTGTCGCATTGCAAATATACTGCAGGCTGTATAATCTACTTTCTGACTGAGTGAGAGAAGTAATGGCTCTCTCCCCCAACCCCTCCATCTTCTGCCTGTGTTATTTACCAGACATCTTAAATTTCCCTTAAGGTAAGACCGATGACTGTCCTTAGCCCTGGAAGAGTACAGGATCCTACAAAAAAGCTAGCATGAAGAAACAGTCAGGAAAATTTGGTACATTTTCACTCTCCAACACTTTGGGTTTTCAGTTCAACATAGACTAAAATTGAGTCAAAACCACTGCAGATCTGTCTCTTTCCAAAACGGCTCCTTGCCAACATCGCCATTTGAACCATTAAGCGTCGGCTCCGTGTTTCTTCCAGATCGCTATCGTATGAGGTAGGAGAATTAAACACCCTTCTCCACTCAATTCGACAAGCTGCTTCTTCAGAACTGCCCCTGGAAATTTTTGCCTAAGGCTGTCCTTCCTCTCTTGCCCTAATAGGAAAGTAGCTGTTTCATGTTTTTATCCTTCAACATGCAACCCCTGCAATTTCTCTACAAAACTAGAATCCTTCTCCATAGTTTTTTTGTGGAATTATATCACAAAGTATAAGTTCTTCACGGTATGCTAACAAAACCAAGATAAAATATGAAAACCTGGCATGTTTGGAAATGTTCTGTTTTTCTGAAGTATTATAGACCACTGTTTTTTGGTTGGGTTTTTTTTTCAGCAAGTCCTAGCAGGAAGTGTACGGTGTATTAGCTACTCCGTGTTGCTGTTGGGTAGGGAACGGAGGCATTTCAAATCCAGCTAAATGCTTGAGGTGGCTGTCAACCCATCTGTCCCTGTGTCGTCCCCCATCCGTCCGTCGTCCGTCCCCCATCCCCCCGAGTATGATAATTTTCACACTAGAAGTAGCAAGGTACCATATTGTTTCCAACTTCACATATTTCTGTCCTAAAGGCTGCCAACTGCTGCGTATAATGTTATCTGGTGCTATGGAAAGGTGCTATAGAGCTAATAAAAGTGATTGCCTCCTTGTAATTCTTTCTGAAATACTATTTTGTATCCTGCTCATTGCAGCAATGAGATAAAGTCTGGCTGTTTCAGCCTCTCACTGAGAAGACAGAGAACTGCACCCAGATTTGAGGGCTGCTCCCACTGTTGCCTGCAGTAGCTGTTGCTCCAGAAGAGTTTACCTCTGTGGATATCTAGGAAATGCTTTGCACTGTGCCTGTGCTCTTTCAAAGAAAACATTGAAATGGTTTCCTTGATCTCCAAATGGTTGTGCAGTATTTTTTGCCATTACTATACTCGTTAGAAATGTAGTGGGAAGTCAGGTAGGCTTTGGCATATAAGCCAAATAGATGCCAGTGATTGAAGACATGCAGTTGCCCAAAATCTAGACAGAGGTACCCTGGAGAGGGTGTCCAGATGCTTTTTGAAAATCTGTACTGACCTGTCACTTATCTGTTTAAGAAATTGAAGACCCTTATGATTCTGGCACCAAACAGACACAGCTTCTCTCAGGAGGCTTAAAGTGAAGTTAGCTTACAGGTGAAGTAACATCTTTCCATTCAGGTGAACTACAAAAAATAGGTAAGTTTTCCAAAGCTAAGTTACCAAAGTAACCAAGTGTAGTTCCCAGTTTTGATAACTGTAGTCGCTCAAATTTCTTGATTTCAAGGCTCTTTTGGTTACCTGTCTTGATTTTGTATATGATGGAGACTATGAGCACTCCTTAGAAAGGATCCTATTTACTGCAAAACCAAAGAACTGCCATAGCTGTAACTGTGTATAGATGAAGACTTGCCCAACAATACAAGATGAATGACACTATTGTTTGTGCTGATGTTGATTGTTGTGCTATGTGTTCCAGCAGTGAGATCACAGCTGACCTTGCTGAAATGTTAAGCTCAGCTTGCTCTAATTTATGCACAAGGAAGTCACCTAAACCAAAAGCAAATTTAAGTCAGTTCAGTCTGGTCGGTGTCCAGAGCTGTGACAAACGCAAAGAACGTGCATCACTTTTCTTTGAGCCAGGCAGGATTTCTGGAGCTCTTTGCTAATCAGCCTGGCTGTCTTTCTGGTATAATGTGGCCTCAAAATGCAAGGCAAAAAGTGGGCCTTGGGCTTCTGATGTCTGAATACAAGTGTTTCTTCTTAATATCATACAATACATGAAAGGAAGCATCAGGAAGGAAACATACCCTGTAGCATCATTCTCAAGGGAAGGTATACTTCCACAAAATGAAAATAAATGAGTTGGTATTATGATAGTCTAATACTGTGATGTTATGTACAACAGATGCATTTTTCTGCTACAGGTTTAATCCCTTCAGGCCCATTAAGCAAGGGGAAAAGTTTAGAAGGGATGCTGTTAAAAGAACACATTAATGCACCTTTAAAAGAAAGTAGTTGGAGCACAAATCACAGGAGAAATACAGTACAAAATAGTGAATGAAATATTTATACTTTCCACTGCAGCTGAGTTTATGCACTTGAGGGAGAAGCCCTGTTGAGATGGGTCTTCCCCTTTGTTCTGTATCTATTTTTCCAATTGCTCAGACACAGCTGTTGGTTTCACAATCACTCTGAGGTTGATTAGATTAGAAATCATAGGCCTGCCTGCTCAGCATGGCCGATGACACACAGAAACTTTGGATGTATTCTAAGCATGTAATCTGGGTAAAGGAGATTTCTTTTTGTGTGCTTCAGAACATATATTGGTTCTTCAAAATTTAGTGGGACTGGATCAACTTTCCTGTCTTATTCTAAACAGAGCAAGTTAATATGCAATATAAGGCTTGTATACATTCATGGGAAATCTCACTTGAGGGCCAAATATGCAGCTAGAATAATTTGGCATAGGTTCACTGACTTATCCAAGGCCCATGACTCTCACACTTACGTACCATTACTTTTAATTATGTTTGTTCAATATGAAGCAAAACTGCATTATAAAAAAGCTATGAAAGCTTTTGGGGGAAGACTTTCCAAAGCAGATGGTGGAGGAAGGTGCTTGGCTTGAGAGTAAATTTTGTGCCTTTTAGAACCCTCTATTTCTCTTTGGACTTTGACACTGAGATTGCTTATAGGACCATTCTCCTTTTAAAATAATTATTTATGGTTACTAGAAGAACATTATTTATTTTCAAATAGCTTCTAAAAGAAGTGCAAAATTCAACAACAATTTTGTGCCTTATATTCTTCAAAAGGGTTCTCATGTTTTCTCTACACGGCTCATTTCTTCCTAGAGGGTCTTTTCTAAACACCACCCTCCTATTCGGTTTCATTTATACTAGCTAGTGGCATTCAGCTACCTACATCCCTCGTCACAACTACAGCAGTTGCCTAAATAGAAAAAGTGAAGAAAAGGCGTTGTTTGGTGTTTTTTTGTTGGTTGGTTGGGTATTTTTAACCTTTATTTACTGCAATTTGTAAATTTGGTATTTGATATAAAGAGCAAAATGATCTTGGCAAGGTGTCCCTTTTGTGTTTCAGTTTCCTGAACTGTTTATAAGCTCACAGTTTTATGATCGGATATAATGCCTTCACCTGCCTTTTTCATAGCTTTTCATTAAAAGACACAGATCTCTTGGGCATTCACATTAGTTTTTTCACACAGAACATTTAATACTCTTGGGCTTTTTGCTTAGGAGTGGCCTTTGTTTTTCAGGGTTTTTAGATTTATTGTAATAAATAAATTTAGATTTTTTTGATTTTTAGATAAATCTGAAGGTGCAGAGGTGCAAGGCATATTTCACAATCCCCCAAATGAGTAAGCATCTAAACAAATTGTCCTCAAATAATTTTACAAGGAGTAGCAGTAATATGCTTTGTGCATGCCTATTTCTTAAGTATATGACTAAGCTGGACTGGACATTAGAGAAGATAAATTGCACAGAAAGTCTTAAAATTGTAGCCCTCAGGAATGGTTTGGGAACATGATCAGGGGTCCACTGAATAATGTTTTTATTTGTAGTGTCAAATCAAGAGCATATGTAACAGTGAAAACTACTCCTTGAGAATTGTCAAATCTAATCTTCCTTTGTTTTGCTGCATTAATGAGTAATTGATATATAAGGAAAGGAAATGCAGTAATTCCCCCTTGAAAATATCTTCTGCTCACTATTTCAGTAATATCTAATGCTTATAGAGCCTTTTTCTTCTTCAAAATGTGTTAAAGATGTAAACTTATGTAATCCATCCATGTTAATTTATTTAATCCACCCAACACTTCACTGAGACTGGTAGTTATATCCTACTATTTCTGTCCGCGAGGGAGGAGAGGGCGGGTGACTTAGGTTGCTTCATTAACTTTTTTGTGGACAGGAAAAAGGGGCACAGTTGGATCCCATTTTAGAACTAAGGATTTCCTGATTTTCAGTCTTCTGTTTACACAACTGCGTTGTGCTGCTCTGACTTGAACTAAGTATTCCCTGCCTTCAGGGACCAAGGTGTTGTAGGTGTAATCAAGATGTCCAAGTTTGTGTATGTCCAGTTGGCTTGTCGGTACCTTGTTAGCTGTTACATGAAGCTTCCTGAAAATCATTTGGTGTTGTCCAAATGGATCTCGTAGTCAAGGATCCATTGCCTCCTGGTTAATTTAGGACATTAAATTTTCTCCATGATTTTCAATCAAAGCGTTCTAAGATGCTGAAATTCCATATTTATTTTACTGTTTTGAACTGAAAGGTCCTCGAGACATTTGCAAATAATGCATTGTAAGAACAAGGTAGCATTTTTCTTGTTTACTTCTTCTTAGAACTCTTTCCTTTCTAATATTAAGGATGCTTTTTCAGGGTGGAACACAGGGAATTTATTGTGTAACACCTGTTTAACAAAAGAGGGACTTGATTAATTTCCCACTCATGGTGCTGAGAATGTTCCCCTTTGTTGTCATTTTCTCAGGGTTATTACTCATTACCCTTATTCATTCTGCTTTGATAGAGGTAAATAGCTTTTAATTCCCCCTGCCCCCAAACCTTCTTAAAGTTTCCTTTGACAGCTTGTTGTAATTATGCCCCTCATTGAAGACACAGTCATTATTCTCTGTTGTCCTGAACAAGATTATTTAAGGCTCATTTTGGATTTACTCTGTGCCTGTATGTTAAATGTATTTCCCTGAAAAATAGAAAATAGCAATATAGGGCCAGTGTGAGACAGTGGTAAATGTGATCCTGATCACAGCTTGTATGTAGTTGGAGGTATTTCAGTGAACATGAGCAATGCCCTCGTCGTTACAGTACACAAAAAAACCCAAAAACCCAAAGAAACCCCAAAAGAAAAAAAAAGTGAATGCCAAAAGGATACAAGCAAGAAACTATCCAAGCTTGCTGTAAAACCTGTTATTGAGTAATTGTTACATACAGTTTACTGTTGAGCTGTCACTGTATCCTCAGCTTTAATAAAATACGAGCCAAATTTTTTTTTTTTTGCTATATCAGTAGTCTTCTTTTGGAAGGTATCCTATGGCATTATGAATGTTATTCATAATGTTATAATATTGCATTGCAACATTATTACATCCTCATTTTCTCCACTTCAGCTCCCCAGACATAACTTACTTGCCAAAATTAACAAGTTCTTGGGAGTGTCAAGATTCTTGTTTTGCTACAGGCCTTATTGTTATTGAGACATCCCCATGCCGAAGCATATAACAAATAGCTCAGACCATTCCTGAGAGGCAAGGAAAGAGGGCACTGGTTCTTCATTTCATGTCTCTGCTCCTTTCCCTTACAAAAGGGTGCTACTTAGTAAGACTCTGTTCCTAATTGCTAAGGCTGTTAATTCTCTGACAGACCAGACAGCAGGGTTAGTTCCAGAAACATACCTTTGCCCTTAAATGAACTTGAATCCACTTCAGTAACTATAACACGCTAGGCCTCCCATCCAGAAAAAATAACCACCCCACAACGTAACACAGTAGTTACGTACTCGCTTTTTTTATATATATGCGATCACATTTGAATTATCAGCTCTTGTAGATGCTGCAGTCACAGGTTTTCTGGCTGCATCGCATCTCATCTAAACAGATGCTTTTCATTTGCAGATCGCAGGTATCTTTTGCTTATGTCCTTAATTTTGTCTTCTAGCCTTCTCCCTTTTATGTTAGAAATTGATAATGTTTTGGTGTTCTAACAATCTTAGGCTATTCAGTAGTAGTCTGATTCATTAAGGTATTGGCATTTCTAGTTATTTGAAAACAGTAACATGATGCAAGGAATGCTATAGAGATTCAAGGGAAACAATAGTTACTTTACAAATGAATAATGAACACTAACTAGTTCCTAGCTTATTGTCAAGAGTATCTTCAGCTGCACTTTGCTTTATGGCAACCGTATTCCTCACGGGGTGAGTTTTCAAACACAGACGCCATTTTGCCTCTAAGTAATCCATACAGAAATGACTGCATGCACATAGCTTTTAACTGGATAGGTTAAGTGAAAACAAAAAAGATCAAGTTTCTATAATGACATATCCCAGGTAAGGCATGTCTACCTGGGAAAGCGGGTAGCCGCATTTTTACAAAATCTGTGCTAGTCATAGGTGGTAGGTGCAGACAATAGATACAGACTTACAAAATGTATTTGAATATTTTACTTATTCCTATTACTTTTTGCTTTATCTGTGCCATAGAAGGTCAATACCTGCGTAAAGATATATGTTGAAGGAGATCATTCTTGTTGAAAAGGAGGAGGCTGAATGGGGATCAAGAAACAAAACTGGGAGTATTACGGTGGTCTAACCTTGACACAGTTTGTGTTTGCTGCCTAGTCCCAGGGTCCATGGTGCACTTGCTGCCTGCCTGATGTAGACCTGCTGCGAGCAGCAGTTGTTTACCTGGGATTTCTGGATGTCTGTAGCAGACGCTGCCAGGGCACCAACAAACCCCCTGAAGCAGCAAAGCAGTGAAATACCACCGTAGCTATCAGATGTGGCAGATCGGCATTTGTTCTCGGACCACCCTTCCTGCAGAAGTTTGCTTGTGAACTGTATAGCTACATGCTACATGCATTGTGTGTGTAACTTCCAGATGTACATATGAGTCTGTGATTTGCAGTAGGGTCTGTGTGAATAATGACAACTGTTGTGCATGCACACAGATTTTTACAGGATGTTTCCAAGAATTTTGAACAAAAAGGACACAGAGCCAGTGCATATTTCAAAGATATCATCATCTATATGTGTGTTTCTCCTTGCTTCCTACAGTCTGACATCCTATAATTGGGAACAATCCCAGCCCCAGAAAGAAAATGGAAATAGTGCAAATAATGCGGACTCTTTTTTATCGTAATGGTCTGCACATGCCAAATTTAAATGTGCACACAGATGCCACTGAAATTGAGATAGATCCAAATCCATCTCATGCCTTCAGCCTAGCAAACGCTTTCCCATTTCCCAAGAGAACATGAAATCCCTCACTGAATATGAGAGATTGTACCTTAAAAATTATTTCAAGCGATTATATTTATAGGCTGTTTATGAGGCTCATTACTATGTACATGAGCACATAAATGAAATTTGCCTCATAAGAGGCATTTATCCAAGGACACACAGGATGTCTGCAGCAGAGCCAGGAACCAGAAGATATCTTCCAAGTTTAGTCCAGTATCTTAACCACAATGCTATTTTTGCTTAGTTGAGTCCCACTGTACTCTGTTAGCGACCAGAAATCTTCAAACACAGAACTCTGCTCTGTCTTTCCGAACAAGATCACGTGTGGCTTGTGTGTTCCTCCCCATTGTATTTGGACATCTCAACAAGAATATCCGGCTGTGTCATCAGTCAAGATCACTACTTCTAACTGACTGCAGCAAATAGCAAAAGAAAACAAAAGGCATATGTTAAGTAAGATATTATAGATCTTTTAAAAAAGAGAATCTCATGCTTCTGCTATAAAGAAATATCCTATTCAGAGAAATCCATTACCCAATTTAGTATGGAGGGGATAATCTACTGTGGATGTTAATCCTTTGGAGTCTATTTTAGCTCTCTATTTCATAAAATTATTGCTTTCTTCTCTGATAATTTTACAATTCAGTATCATTAATTTATATATAGAAAGGGATTGGTGGAACTGCTTATTGTTAAGGTTTCCCATCCTTTCCCATTAAAAATCTTCTTTTCAGTTGCTGTAAGAGTAGGATTAAGTTTACTGAGCAAGAAGATTGAGATTAGCATGCGGGTCCGAGGCTTGGAGCAGTACCCGCCTGCCAAGGCTCAGCAAGTCTCTCTGCTGCCAGGATATCCACAGGGCTCGCTGCTTCAGTTCGGTGGGCTGACCCCACAGGGGAGGACAGGAAGGTCTTGCTACTGCTGATCGCTCTGATAGCTTTGTGGCCAAGGCCTGTTTGAGAAGGAGCTGCAAGTTTTAGTGTTGTGGAGGAGCCGTGGCAGGGATGGTTTATTTGAAGCCCCCAGTTTACATACGAGTTGGGACCAATAAGCGTTATGTCTGCTGGTGGAAGCCTAGGCTTTGTGCTATATGATGCACAATATTCTCAAAATGTAGGCCCTTCCTTAAAATGTGCACCAAAACCCAGTGCTGACTTTTTAGTTCATTTTTTCTGTGCCTCAGTTGCCTACCTGTTAACTGGAGATGAACATAGTTCTCTATCTCCTTGGGTGTTACGAAGATAAATTTACACGTGTTATAAAGCACGCTGTCACTGTAGTGAAAAACACCTGCTTGAAAGCCTATGCAAACATTAATAATTCTGTCTTCAGAGCAGAATTTGAATGTTGTACAGTAAATATGGTACGGTATTAAAAAGTGACGAGAAAATAAAAAATGAAATATTTTGTCATTCAGTTAGCGATGCCCATCCAGCACTGAGAACAAGGCAAGGGGCCCACACATTAGAATTGGATGTAATACTGCAGATTTTCTTCTAATGAAGAGGCTCAAGGGGGCAGTTAAGGTGGAATAAGCAGTCTTAGTTCTGGTACTCCAGAAATTTTAGCTGTTTACTTTGCATCTCATCTTTTCACATACATTCTGTTGTGTTACATAAAGCGACTAAGGTGGAAATTTAGAAGCTTCATCAGGCTAATGTAGAAACCCTAGTATCATATTCCAGAAATCCCGGACTTGGTGTGACACCTCTTCCCCGGCCAAAAGGCGTTGGTATTCATGCTGGCAGACATGCAACAACCGCCAGCTCTAAGGAGGAGGCCAGAGCTGGGGACGGAGCACTGAAGGTATACTGGAGCCACACACCGAGCAGAGCCACAGGCATTGTGGCTCCTGGGGGAGCTGGGGCGAGTGGCAGGGCGTGCAGCTTGCAAAGTCCACTGCTGGAAGTGGTTTGGGATAGCTGGTTTAGGAAGTGGTTGCAATGTTCTGCTGAACCGGGTCAAACTGCTTCCAGACAGTCCTGTGGGACGGAAGTGTGCAATGGCACACTGTCTTCTACCGGCCTACTTGGATCATGGGTTACGTGTGTGTAAGTGTTTGTATATAGAAAGCCGTCCATCATTTCAGTTCAGAGACAGTCCTTTTCAAAGCAGCACGTTGGAATTTAGAGTGTCTGTTTTCATTCATCCTTATAGGAATTATACAACTAAGTATCCATACATCACCTGGTTATTATTTTTTTTTGCCTTGCTGGTTAGTGCTGTTACAAGGTTAGCTCTTGAATTAGGTATTACTGTGTTTCCTTCATGCAAGGAGGCAGCAACTAAGTTATTGCATAAAATTAGAGATATAAATACTGTGAAGTTCATACACTGTTCTTTGTAATGGTGAAGAACCAGTGAATGACTTGCTGTGACAGTGAGAGCATGGGATCTCTGTCACCTTTCTCTTATAGCCAAGAACTTAATAATAGAAAAGACCGATTCAGAGAGGCATGTAGAGAGGGTCTTTCATTTGCCCTATCGTTCTTCACTACTGTTTCCTCCTACTTGATCTCTCACTTTACACCTAAGACATGTTTCTCTTGCTGTTTGAAGAGTGCTGACTAGAGATTGGCTCTTATCTACTATTTAGTGTTAACTCCCCTTTTCCACTCAGACTGCAATGGCTGCTTCAGGGTCATGCGGCTGGAAATGAGAACGTGTGCTCCGCAGGTAGTTGAGTCACTGAGCTGGTCCCCCAAAGTGTCTGCTCTTTACTGCAAACAGGTTTTTTTTCTTTTATTGCAAATAGAAATCTCAGCTGCCAAGAGAACCACCTGCATATAAGCATGCAGGTGGTGTAGTGATGGTTGCTACACGGTACATGCTAGAATTCCAGTCTGAATGATGCAGATGTTTAGGGACTTGCAGTGGCTTTAAGGTGACCTAGAGTTGCTAGAGTGACAAGGAGTTGGGACAGTCCTGGGGGGTATTTATTAATATTATGATACTTTGGAAACAAGACCTAAGAACTTGCTAAGAGCTGACATTTGCAGCTAAAATATGTAATGCCCGAAGAAATGCAAAAGCAACCCTTATTAACATTGGCTTTTCTTAGCAGTAAGCTTGAAATATGATGATAGTCTGTAAGTGTGCAATGCCTCTTTCCAATTCAAAAAATGTGGCTAGTACTGTATCTAAGCAGGGGTCCAGCAGTGAAGGACAGCACATACAACTAAAGTAATCGGCACAGTGTCAGATGAAAAGGAATCAGGAAAATGGTTGATGCCATGCTCTTGGCCACAACCATAACTGAACCATTAAATATTTAATTGTGTCGTGAAGCCTCATTAACTTGAGTTCGGTTGTTAGACCAATGGGAGAAGCAAACTGCAGAATCAAGAAATTTTGACAGAACTGTCATAAATGTGGATGCTTTAAAGCAGACAAACCAAGCCCAAGAGCTTGTCGTGTGGGCCCAGCTGTTGAGATAGGAATTATGAATGTGCGGAGAGGAAACAACCAAATGCATCCCTCCCTATCTCCGGGCTGTTGCTCAATGAGGTAATCACTCGCCTCTTCTCATACCCAGTACTAAAATTTGTTTGAAAGAGATCAAGGAAATATGAAGACTGCAGATGGTGTCTGGAGATTGTTATATATCATTACACAGGCAAAAACAATGTTAAAAAAGCATTAAGGTTGCAAAGTCAAGTGTTCAAAAGGTATAAAATTACAGAGTAATGGTTGTCTACTCAGTTGTAATGGGCTTCTCTGTGAACACTCATTATCTTTTTATTATTCATTATAATTATCCCATTACTCATTAACCTTAAATGTGGGATCGCATGGATTTTTCCCCCTTGTTCTTTTAATTTAATTTATGTGTGAAAAAGGTTTTAGCTTTTTAAAAAAAGAACCTGAAAATGCCATCCCATGGCATATTGACAAATGGATTGTCAGCAAGGTTGAAATCTTTCTATTTATCACACAGACATGGAGAGTCTGGCAGCATTAGATTTTAATCGTCTATGTGGACCAGTACTAGAAGGGGCTGGATCGCTTTGCAGCTGGGCGTAGAAGATTTTTGTTGACAACAGAGGAGTGGTCAACGTCAGGAATTTGGGGTTTACTGCCAGGATGGAGAGGGAAAGGGCTGTCCTCCTTTTTTCCTCATACATGCCTCTGCCCCTTCCATTCTCACCCATTTTGGCTCCTCTCTTGTCCTGTCTAGCCCCCCCAATCGATTCGGCTCTTCTTAACTACCTGGTTGCCATCGCTGCTGCTTTTTCACTCTTCATTTTAGTAGATTCTTAATCTCACGTCCCATTTTGCACAGGTATTTCCAGCTCCCCATTTGATTCTTCTCCATTCTAGACTGTAACACTCACTCCGGGCTCCTTTTACACCACCAGTGCCCTGACGTATTGTCCTCGTCTCCCCTTATAACCTGGAGCGTATCCCCCTTTTACTCTTCAGTCTCCTTTTGTGCTCCTTTCTCCACAGCTCCTCATCTCAGTGAGTGATGGGCGATACCCCAACACCACAGCAGTATCACGGTTGCAAAAATAATGCAACGCCCCACAGTACTACTAGAGCTAGGCGCCAGCATCTCCTTATGATATCCGCAATCCTTGCTTGATGCTTTGCTGCTCAGGTGAGACCAGCGCTGCTCCGTGCAGCTCCTCTGTCCGTACGCGCTTCCCCACAGCTAAGAGGGAGGGACGTGCCGTTCCCTGTCTGCCTGCAGAGGTCGATGGGAGCTGGAAGGGAAGCGGGTACAGAGACGCCAGGGCAGTACTTGCTGAGCATGCAGGGACTATGCCACTTCAGGTGTTTCTCATGTGGCTAAATCTGGAAAGTTTTCTCAAGAAAGGCAAAAGGCATATTCCTAGCAGGAAGAGTCACCCATTCGGCCAAATTTCAGGTCCCTCTTCCTTGTGTTCCTTTGGGCTCCTTCCAGCCACTATCCGAGGAGAAGAAGCTGGATGAGCTTGGACATTTTTGCCTCCATTTGGCACCGCTTTGTTCCAAAGCAGGAAAAAAAACTCCTATCTTTCTTGAGAAACAAGAAAAGGACAAATAGTTTGACTGAAATTTCTCACCCTGAATTCGAAGGGACGATGTGATCTGTAGGATGGAAATATTAAATGGAAATGGTAGAGATCTGACAATCCAGTGGGTCACTCAAATGGAGGTCTGATATCACGGGAAATGTCAAACCCCCATAGTGACAGAATGCTACTGGCCCTTCTGTAAAACATTCAAATAAAATGACTAGCACAAAGAAATATTATTGCTAAAATACAACTCCCAAATTAAATGAAATTAAGTTGGGGTTTTTTTTCTCCCACAACCTTTTTACGGTAAAGAAACATCTACCTTTGCTTGGTGGGAACGTACCAAATGGCTAAACCACAAATCATCTGCAAGCAGAATTTGTGTCAGTAGTTTAGCTGGAAACTGTATCACAAGATTAATATTTCACTCCTGCCTCCTATTTGCTTTTAGTGTTTTCTCCTTGTCATTCTTACCCTGTTGTATGTGAGGTGAGGAATCTTTGGCAAAGACTGTTTTTATGTTTTTAAGCGGATATATTTTGCTGCCATAGGATCCTGAACAGAGAAGCATGTTGATGTCAGGGGTGTGCAACTTGCAATTGTGAGGAGAAGGGAAGCTGTGTACATCTGTACCTAGCAGAAACTTCTTTAAATCCCTTTATTGAAAAGAAGTCAGTAAGAGGTGAGATTGATTGGATTCTTAGTTTATGGGATCCAAGTCTTCCCCTATTGATGAACTTAATATCTTCACCTTCTGCTATGTTTTAAACTCCTTAACTCTGTCCCCCCACCCTGCTGAAGCACCTTGGCTGACATGAATTTAGATGTTTATGGCACAGAGGGCTTTCTCCTCCCACCCAGCAGGATGGATTACCAAGTTAAAAAGAATAGCTCAGTGGTATCTTTTTTTCCCCGTGAATATTTTGGATCTACATTCAAAGAACTGAGACACAAGTAAGAAAATATCAGTGGAGCCTAAGGCATATGTGACTGAGGAATCAGGGCAACAAAAAAAAAAAGGAGAAAAGGTTAAGAAAAGGAAGGTACTTGTGCTGGCAAGATAGGGGTTAGGTGGGGACAGGGCTGAAGAAGAGACAAAATGGATGAAAGATTACAGAGTAAAAACGTTTTGGGACTAGGATGTTGGGAGAGGTGAATAGGGTAGAACAATAGGGAAGAGCGTTTGCTGAATGTGAATAGAAATCATTATAAAGTTTCCACCATCTCCTAATAAAAATACAGTAGCCTTGAGTCCCTGTGCTTTATTAAAAACTCCAGCTGGAATATATAAAAGAAGGCAGGCAAATTATTCTCAAAACAGATAACTTTTAGATGAAGGAGAATGTAGAGACTTGATGAGATTTTTTTGAAAGCAGAAGATATTTGACGAACAAGACTGAAGAAAAGATGCACCAGGGAGGGGAGGAAGGTAAAGAAAAAAACGGTAGAGGAGAAAAAGAGTGAAGATTTGAGCTATAATTAGCATTTTTGTGTTTGCAGGAAATAAATGATGTCTTACCCAAAGAATTTCTCTGGTACAGGAAAGTGGCAGTCCTAACTCTGTTTTTGTTAGATCACCCTCCCTTTTGTTCTGGAAAGTTGACAAGTATAGGATTGGGAGGTTAAACATTTCTACAGTGTGCTCTGTTCAGAATGGGCTTGGTACTGTTTAACGGACAATGAGCTATACTGCAGCTGACAAAATACAGATTTCCTGAACCAAATATATTCAGTTCAATACATTTTCTTTGGTTATGATGGACAGTAATCTGGCGTGACATAAAGTTTGATTTTGCACGGCCGGTTGCATTGGTTCTGTGGTAAATGGAAGCTGTCCATTACAAAAAAATGCCATTATTCCTATAAAAGAGTGAACTGATTTGAAAAATGGAGAATTGGTTCAAGTCTCCAGCTTACCTGCACGTGGAACTTTTTACCTAACTCCCAGTACTGTACTTCTCCATTTGCTATGCATTTTCTCCCTATCGGGGTGAGACAGAATTTGAGAGCCGGAAATTCCCCCTCTGTTGGGAATCGTTACGCACAATCTTTTGATTCCATATTTAGTGGACACTTATAATTTTTCTTGTAATGTCACGGGGAAGCTTTACATGCTGATAACAAGGCACTAGAGGTCCTAGTAAGTGTTTTTATGTGCTTTCCACTTCACTTCCCGATTGTGTTTAGGTGAGAAGGAGAAGAATAGCATTTTGTTATGGCTGAAGATTACAGTTTCTCATAACCTGCGTTTTTTCTTTATTTATAAAATACTTTGGACTGAATAGACTCTTGAATGACTGTAGGGCTTACTGGGGCAAGCTAAAGTGCAGATTGCTTTTCCCAGTCATGAATTTCCATTAAAAACAAACAACTGATGAACACATTTCCCTAGAGACTGATCTAAATAGTGGTATTTCATCTGTATGGTTCCTAAAAAATATTTTCCTACATGTGCAGAGAAAAAAGAGAATTTTTGCTTGAGATATTTTTGAAAACATATTAGAGGCTTCTTTTTAGACTTTGATTTTTCCTTTTTCAGGGGGACCAAGTAGGGAAATTCTCATTGCACTTTGGTTGGGACAGAATTTGTATGAAAAAATTAAAATAAAAAATGAAAACTTGAACTGAACCAAACTGAAAAAAAAGGTCGTCTTTTGAGCTTTCATCAAAACCATAAAATTTGCAATAGTTGTAAAGAAAAATTATTTTTACAAACACTTTTGAATGAAGTTTTGGGCTAAATTGCAAGGGTAGTGCCATAATTGTACTGCATTTTAGAAGGGGGTCTATTAGCAGATGAAATGGAAATTATTAGCAGAGTCTGCTTCAGGCCTTATTTACAGCCAGCATTAGATGAAGAGTTTTTTAGTGGGCAAATAAGCCTGCCAGATATGAAAGAGACAAGAAGAAATGTGTCTTGGCACGCTGGGGAGGATAAGTATGGAGAAAGCAGAAAGTATTATATTTGATAGTGATGGAATGTAGCCTGAGATGACCCTCTATTCTTGCCTATTGTTAACTTCTTCCCATGCAAAAAAAAGCCACAGCCTGTAAGTTCTCTAACAGCAGCTGTCTGGATGGTGGAGGAACAAACTGTTTACATACGTTATTACAGATTTCTGATGATGTGTTGTTTTGGTGCCCTACCAAAATCAAGGTTCCCCTGTGGTTCTGTAAAAACACAGAGATTGTTCTCGCCACAAAGAGCTTCCAGTCGAAGCTTGTGAGACCAGAAGGGAGGGAAAAGGAGAAGTGGTTTGTCCAAGGTCACGGTGTAGGTCAGGGGCAGCACCAGCAGCAGAACAGGACCCAGAGCTCTAGTCTTTCTGGGTTTACGTAAATAGGGGCATTAACTAGCGTAATCGCTGGCGGGTAAGAATGCCCACACGAGGCATTACGCTGGTGTAACTCTAGCTGTCGAGGATGCTGGTGCAATTACGTTAGTAAACTTTCCCAGGCAGATGAGCCCCTGCTCCTGGGCTTTAACCGTGATAGCCCCATTGCAAGGAGACCTTCTGCCAAGGAGTGTTGTTGGAAATTTGGCAAGAGGAAGGAAAGAAAAAACAAAACAAAACAGCCCTCACTTCAATTAGAGGAAAAGATAATTCCTTTCAAGTTGAGAGGCTCGACTCCTGCTGGCCTTTGTTCTTAAGCTTACCCTCGCTGTAATTTCATAGAGCAACTTGAATAACGCCAGTTTGTTCTGTGATTACCCTCAGCTGGAGCACAAAATTAATATCTCACTAAGTAATTCAGTACATGATGGGTGAACATTTAGTTAAACATGCCCTAAAAAGCCAGGATTTCTAGTGCTCGCTGGAACTCTCTCAGTGACAATTAATTGCCTGTGTTCTTATGTGTTTATGAGCCTCAGTAAACAGGCGGCATATTTACATCTCCCCATTACCTTCAGAAATAAACTTCCTTAAGAAAAAAATCTCATGTTCCCTGATTACAATCTGATTTTAAGTAAATAGAGGGTGGGGAAAGTGACTAGTAAGCAGGACTTTGGAGGGAGGAAGGTGGGAAGTGGAGAATTTTCTCCCTCTGAAATCATACCACATCTAATGCTGGTAGTATTAAGTTCATATGCTGCAAGAGTGAAATGGCCTTGGTTAGTCCTCTTACTCTTTGGGGGTTTGTTTGCTCTTTTTATCCTAAGAGTTTAGACTCAAGAACAGATGTGATATTTACTAACTTGTGATGTGGAGCTGCTATAGAAAATACCACCCTGGAAAGGCATGTCTCCTAACCTGTGCAAAATCCTGGTGTTTTCTGAAAGCCCTAAATTATTGATGTGGGATCCTATAAGGGTACAGCAGGGATACGCTACAGCCAATGTTCCTCTCCCGTTTCTTCATGTTGCGTTTCTCTGCCATTGCACCACTTTCTCTCCTCATGAACCTCCACCAGAACTGAAAGGAACTCCCAGTCCTTCTCCCCATCAGTCCTATTTGCTTCAGCCTTTACCATGCAATGAGGGTTTGTTAGGAGATGAACCCACCGGGGCATCGCCGCTGACTGGTTGTGTTCCTTAATTCTCTTCCACATCACAGGATGAATTAACACTTGCAAAGCGTTCTGAGATGCGTAGGAAACAGACGGCAGACAAAAGAATAAGATAATGTTATTTACCTTGGTTGTATCCATTACCATTTGCAGAAAGAGAGGACTTTAACACATAACTTTGGGCTGTCTGTACAACTGGCTGCTAGTTTCATTTGCTTGTGCAGGTAAGAGATTATGCCAGATGGAAAACACAAACAATTTGGTAGCAGTGAATGTTCACTGTTGTTCACTTTTTCCCAAAATTTTTCACTCTGCTGCTGTCTGAAGATTTCCTTTAGGATTAGGCCTTTATGTAAAAGTAGACCAATGGAAATACCTGTGCCACAGTAGTAAGATAGAAGACGATAAAGTGAAAAATTATGATATCTAATGATAGACAGATGGCAAGCCTTTGCTGTTGTCCAAACTCTCATGCATTGACTCTTTCAGATTTACTCTAGGCCATCTGCAGTTCTGCCTAATTCTAGACTTCGTGGTGCGGCGATGGTTAGTGCTGAAGAGTGGAGAGCAAACCTGGCTGATGCTTCATGCAGGCGGGAGGTGTGCGTGCGTGGGGAAAGCCACTGTCAGTGGGTCTCTTGTGAGAGGAGGACATCTGAAAATGGTGGCATCCCCCACCTCAGAGAGATTTTGTCAATCCCAGGCACTTAATGCTGTCGTCGTTAAGCTAAGTGTTTTGTTCCTCTGTGTCTTTTTTTTCCCACCTCCTCCACGGTTATCACATGCTTTGCTGATGGTTGCACCAGGATATATCGCTTGTTAGAAATTCCGTTAGCTATCCTTAGGCAAATCAGCTTGATAAATGAACTACTAAATAGCAAGATTCTGTGTTCATCAATATAGTTTTAAGGTACCTGGACTGAAGGAGCTGACAGATCTGGAAATAAAATCAGTATTCTTCTTGTAACCCATTGTAAACAAGCTGTCAAGCATCACTGCGGTCTCCTTTGAAATAGCTTTAATGAGTAAATAGAGAGAATAAAAGCAGAGAGACAGTGTCAGAAATGTAAGCCCCAGATAATTGTTGTTCTTTTTTTTTCCTTTAACCTATTATATTGCTTTAGGTGGTTGTAGATGTATTTCTGCTGCTCAACAGGCAAATTTTCCCTAGTCCCGACTTAGACAATTTTGACATAATTTTGTCAAAAGTGAATATTTCTAGAATACATATTGCTGTTTTTCAAGAGCAAGGAGCTAGAAAATGTTTGAATTGCTCCCTGATTCTGATACCTGTGACTTTAGAAGGTTTTCATAGGATAGGTGAAAAGCTTACTTAAAGGAAAAAAAAAAAAAAA
>VFFE01007154.1:631178-659948 GCA_008921705.1 Burhinus oedicnemus | reverse complement strand
CCCCTTCCCTCCCCACCTTCCCATATATGTGCGTGCGGGCGCGTTTTTGGCTGCGCTGGAAGTAGCGCACGGTAGACGGCGAGGAAGTCTCGGCAGCCTCCTCCTCCGTCGCCCAGCGCTGTCAGGAATAGCGGCGTGAGAGGAAGAAAGGCCCTGGGGCACTACACCCTGCCAACGAGTTCCCTGCGCCAGCCAGAAGGACTCCAGCTACATGGGCAAACGCCTGGACCAGCAGCCAATGTACCCCCAGTACACCTACTACTACCCCCACTATCTCCAAACCAAGGTAGGGGGCGGCGGGGCCGGGCGCTTTGGCGGGCGGTGGAGAGCGGAGCCGCGCAAATCGCCGGCTCGTCTCTGCCTTCTTCTTTTTTTTTTTTTTCCCTTTTCTTTTTTCCTTTTTTTTTTTTTTTTTTTTTTCCTTCAACTCTGGCTTCCTCGGGTTCGGTGTCACGCAGAGGCGAGCTGGTAGGCAGAAAGCAGGCGTGGGAGAGGCAGGAAGGTTACAGCCTGCCCTCCCCTTCGTTTCTTTCTTTAATTATTATTTTATTTTTATTTTTTTGTCCCTCCCCAAGGGCTGCTGGCGTCGGCTAATTCCTTTTATTGTTTGGGGAGACCGGTGCGGTTAACGCTATCGTAACACCGGGCAGGTAGCGTGTTTATGATGGCATAGGATAAAGATTGGTCTGGACAGCATCGGGCACGAACCACGGGTTTGGTGGCTTTTGCCGTGATCTCTACAGTTTATTCGGAGCTTAAAAGCATTTTGCTGTTAGAAAAGCTGTCTGTGGCAACTGAAACTTTTAATCGGCTGAGGAGGAGATGCTGGGGAGCTCGGGGGAGAGCTCGGAGCTAACCGACTGTAAATCTGGTGGAGTTTGTTTCAGTGCATTGCACTGCTTTTAATATTTCATTAAATATTGAGGATGATACGGCTGTACTCTGTTGCATTAAAAGGTCTCGAAATAGAGGGTAGCTACTTTACGAGAGCGTATCCAAGCGCGGACTCTTCCTTTTTCTTTCTTCTTTTCTTAATAATTCTTAAAATGCCAGCAGACTGGAAAGGAGGCCTGCACCTCCTACAGAGGCTGAGTGAAGTCGATGTTACCTGGCCATGAGTTAGTTAATTAAAGCTTTATTTTTCTAATGCCATTGTATAATAGTCTGCTCTCTGAAAAGATTTCCTGTGTGACCAAAGGACAGTAACAAAAGAAATCCCTAAAACGAAAGTTTGCAAACCCTGTTAGAACACTGTATTAAAAAAAAAAAAAGGGAAAAAAAAATTAAAAACTGTTCTGAAGCGTGACCTCGCAGCCACTGATTACCGGTTTCAGTTAATGAACTAATGTCCTTTATGGAGGAAAAAAAAAATAGGCAGGGTGCACACATGTGCATGTGGCACTGCACACACATATACACATTGCGCTTCTGTGGCAAATTTAACACATGGGACATTTGACGTGTGCGTCTGTGTGTGGTGAAGTGCCACGGGGGGAGGCTGACTTCTCCAGACTTTTGGTTGGAAGCACGTTGATCCGGCTGCAGTTCTGAAAGGATAAGTTATATTTCCTTGTTAATAAAATTACTTCCCCGTTAGCGTTTATAGCCTGACTACTGCATTATATAAATTAACTAATTGTCAAAACTGCGATCCAGGCTGGTTGGAGGTGTGATGACACCAGAACCACTCTATAGGGTTACAGCCTTGTAATTCATGACAGGGTTACCTCTGGCTTCTTTGCTCTGCTCTTTCTCTCACTGTATCGTGCAGATTTTTTTTGTATACAACTTAATCTTTTTTAATTTTGTATTTTGAAGTGATTTTTATCATTTTTGGTTGTGGTGGCTTTTTTTTTTTTTCTTTCCTTTCAAGGTCGATCCAAATTGCGTTTTACCTTTGTGACCGTTTAGTGTGTATTGTTGCTGTTGCAGCAGCAGCAGCAGCCCGTCACTAGCTTGACTGCAATATCGCCTATAGCTTTAACTGTTTGGGGGATTGGGGGGACGCAGACTGATGCTATTCCTCAAAACCTGGCAAGCCAAGGACATGAAACAATTGATGGTGTTTTTTTGAAAGAACAATAGCCTCGAGTATTGGAGGAGAAATATTGGACATTCCATGCCTTTTACTTACGTAGCTTACATTTTGTCAGTCTTTTTTTTTTTTTTAACTTTGTAAAATAAGCTTTTTGAGGAAATTAACCTTGTATTTGAGTTTAAAATAGCAACGATAGCTTTTCCGTACCATGGCTTTTTTTAAACCGTTGGGTTAAAAAATAAATTAAACGCACTTTTATAGCTGGTATATAAAATTATCAACCCCGTGAAAAGTCATGTGCGTCTCTTTGCACACAAGCACTTTTACTGTAAGGACAGGTAACATTTCAAATTGGCGATACATTTTATACGGTATTAATTTTTCTTTTTTTTTCCTTGCTCGACAGTCAAGTGCATACGTGAAACCTAAATAATAAACACGTATATACGCATATGTATACACACGTGTACAAGTATTTCTCTTCTATAGACCTTAAGAGTTTAGAGCAGTGCAGACAGGCAGCATCTGGATTTTGTTACCTTAAAGCTAGCCGTCAGCTTCTGGGACATTTTAAAGCAGTTAGATCCATTGTATGTCTAAAGCTAATAGTCGGGTAATCAAATAACGTTGTGGTGGAGAGCTATATCTTTTATCATTCCTATTGGAGCAACGCATTAAGAAACCCCTGTATGATTCCAGCTGTCCTGTGAACTCCAGCTTTTTATTTTCCAAAAACTGCTCTTTGTACCGAGCATGGTAGGATTCAGCTCTACAGAAGGAATGTGTTTTTATGCTCATAGTCATGCACGCTGAGGGGGGAGTGTGTGCGCTCATTTGTAATTAAGAAAGAAATTCTGGGCTTTCTTATGGCGTTTGCTTACAGTTTGTGAAACGCGGAGTGGCAGCACATTCAACGGGCAAAGTTTGGAAATCGGTGTTCCCCAGCGCGTTTGGGTGAAGCGCTGCTTTTGCTTCGCTTGTTTGGTGAAGTTGTCTCGGTTCTTCTTTGAGAAGTACCGCGTAACTGTACATCACGTCCTTCTCACGGGGGAGCACGGAGCTGCGCAAGATCTCAGTCTACACTCTGTGTCTTCTAACATAGCTAGCCTGTTGTTGTGCAGACACATTTACACCATTGTGTAAATGAATAGCTATACGGGTAATGGGATTATAAATAGAAAAAATGGGTTCCATATGTTTGTCTGATTGCTCTAAGTTTTTAGCGTTTCGTGGCCTTTTGTGGAACACGAAGCACGCACTCTTATTATTCAATTTACTTCTGCTCCTTCATTATCAGATGCCACCACTGAAGCTAAAGCTTTAATTACAGGTTTAGACAAACCCGTTGTCATCCAAAAATGGAAAGGGGGGTGGGGGGAAGGTCAATTTTTAAGAGACAATTGCAGGGAATTTAATGTGTCTCTTAAGGACAAGCACTGAGTTTGAGGAAAGACATAACCTTCTTTTCCTCGTTTTGGCATGATGCTGTCTGACAACTGCAGTTTGAAAGTACATTGTTGGAACTCCTCTAGGCAGATCCTGAGAGCAGAGTCCAGTTGTCCTAGGAGTTTATTTCAGAATAAACATTTTTCATTGCTGCTGTAAGTGAAGGATAGTCTTGTGTTCTTGCTGCAAATAATACTGCACGTAGGTGGTTCAGCTCATGTATATCTGATGAGAATCTATAGTAGTTTTTTTATTTTATTTTGAGATGTTAAGTGAATTTGCTTAGTTGCATCCTCGCTGGTGGCGTAACTACTCAAACAACTGGTTTACAGGAGTATGTTGTAAATTGTCACACATGAAATGATCATGATGCCAAATCTTGCATTGTGGTTTGAATTTATTTCTTTAGCCTCTTGCTTGCCACAGCGATTTCTATTCGGTTTGCCATTTTGCACAGTGGAAAGCAAAACTAAGCACCAGGAAATATCATTCAATGATATGAAAAAGGGGGGGGGGGAATTAACGGAATTATTTGAGTCTCTTTAATTTAGTAGACACTGTGTTTTGTCTTTGTTCTCTGCAGCTTATGATTAGACCTAGAGCTGGGGTAAGCTCGCTCTCTCTGCAAACAGTCTACCGAAAAAACCCCCGAATCGCTTGGGTAGAAAGGAGGAGGTGCCACAGTCACCTGCCGACAGCAATTGTTTGGTTTGCGATCTCTATCCCTGCATTTGGGGTAAAAATACGCCAGTTTAGCAGCTATTTCCGTGCGGTTTGCTTTCATGCATTCTCCAGATATTTCCTACCTATTAGTCATGGTTCGGGTTTGGTAGTTTAACTCTCATGGTGTTGACTCGGCTACTGAGCCAGAAGGCTGAAATACCCCAAACGGAGAGGTGGCATTTACTGTGCCCACAATACCTCTTCATCTCTGTACGCCTGATGCTCGTGTGAACACATGCAAAAGGAAGAAGTGTGATTTCCCAATACCTACATAAATAAAATCCTGTCTCTACGGATGTGAAAAGTGTGCAGGCTGGCCCACAGGCAAGAGTGGTTTAATGAGCATGTCTGTGAAGTGACAGATACGTGCCCCAGCTGAGGAAAAGAACGACTGGGAAATTCAAACAGGTGTACTCAGAAGAATTTAAGCTCAATAAAGTAATTTTGCAGGCACACATTTGGGTGTGCGTATGTGTTCTGTTTCCTTTTTGCCATTTTTAGGGCATCTTTTGGCACGAAGGAATCGGGGACCTCTTTCAGTTGCGTGCCACAAGCACGCCTCCCTCCTCGCTCCATCAGCCTCTTTTAGAAAGCGTATTTTTGGAATTGGCGCAAAGCTCTTGCCTCTCTTCACCTTGTACCTACCGATCCCGTGCTCTTTTGTCACTCACGTTTCTGTTTAGCGAGTTTACCGCATTCCCCACTTTTGGCCATCTGGCCATACAGAAGGCCTTGAGGAAAGCGTTCCAGATACAGAGATGCCTGACAGGGCTTCTCTGGCTGGTAGTGTTGAGATTGTGTTTGGTGCCTGGTGTGAAGCAGGGGTCAGGTGTAAGGAGTAATTCATCAACCACACACTGATTTCAGGCTGCATTTCCAACCATCTGCAGCTTGGATTGCTGCCAGAGCTCAAAAGTCTAGCTGGAGCCCATGTGATCGTGCCAAAGTAAAGGCAAACACTTGCAAATAGAGAAATGCATTTCTAGGAATGAAGTTTGTTCGCACTTAGCCCCTGTTTGATTCAGTACGTCGCAGCGTGTTTTAAATGCCTCCAAGTGCTGCCTGGAAGAAATATGAATTCGTTTAAATGCCACTTAAAAATATTTAAGCCTGGCTGTAATTTTGACAGTAATATTAATATCTAACTCCAGCGTTTTGCCAGTTGCTTTAAACAATAAGGAAGATAAAAGTTATGTTCCTCTGAAAAATGCAGAAATATATGAACTCGTTTGTTTTCCATTTCTGTATTCCATTTATCCTTACATACCTGGATAAAAATACTTTTGGTGCTGTAAGGGACACCATGATATATATTAAAATAGTGTTGAATCTCTTAGTTGATCTTCCTTTCATGTGTTGTCTCAATGCAAGTCTGTTTAAATTTAAAAAAATACAAAACAAAAAAACCCCAAACAAAGCCAACATGAATATGGGAAAGTTAAAATTTTTACTCACTTGAGCATTTGCGTTGTTACTGTATACTATGGAGATTTATTTTGCAAGCATATATTGCTTCCTTAACAAAAGATGGAAGTTACAATCATTTGCCAGATTAGGTTACGTAGATCTTGCTGTGGCAAGTGCTGTGTGTCAATAGTTATAATTTGGAATGCCTTATACAAAGTGCACCTTCAAAAGTAAAGTACAGTACTTCAGATCTGGACTGGTTTGATTTTTTGGGGGGAGGCCTTTCAAAGTAAGTCTGATGGTTTATCCACACTTTAATTCAAGTATCTCAGTAAAAATCATCAGACTGTCAGTTCTTAAATTTCCAAGTATTAAAAACCAGGTAAGAGAAGATGTGTTCCGTGTAGGATGCCTGAGTTCATTTCAGGTCTTGCTGTAAGTAGCCTGGATAGTGTTCCCTTTGCATATAATTGCAAGCAGGGTTGTTGGGTTTTTTTTGGTTTTTTGTTTTTTTTTTTCTTTTTTCTTTTGTAGTGTGGGGGAAGTGGGTTTGTCACTATCTATACTCCAGGCAGGGACTTTGAGTTCACTTGCAAACAAGCCCATTCCGGAGTGTCCAGGAAGAGAAGCAGATTTTTTTTAAAAAAATGAGTGGGCTGTTTTTATTTTTTTTTTCTGTTTTGTTTTTCTTGAAGAAAAGTCTTTTAATGTTAGAAATTTTATGTAGAGGAAAATGGTTGATGTGTCTCCAGAACTTGCTTCCAGTTCTGCATTAAAATTGTGTTTTGTAACAGTCTCATCAGCTACAGCTGTATGTGATTAAATAGTGTAATATCAAAAGCATGTGTGAATAAGAGCTTTTATGATATAGTTGTTCCATACCAAAGACTGCAGATGGGCAGAGAAGGGAGACGGAGAACAGTGATTTACTCAGATATTGTCACAGCCTATATTGTGAGTGTTTGTGTAGGGATGTTTCGCAATTGCTTTCCCACTCGTATGGCAAGATTGAGTGATGCAGGGAAGTTTAGAAGCAAACGCTTTTACACAGAGCACTGCTCTAAATGTGCAGGGTATCAGCCTGAGAATGGTGTCTACTGATGCAGGATGGCATACCAGTATTTTAAGTAGCTGATTAACAATAATATTATTGAATAGAAGTTATAGCAAGAGGGATCTGTTCTGCTTCCCTTGAAAAATCAATGAAAGAGCTTCAGTCGTCTTCAGTAAGGCAGAATCAGGCCCACAAAGCACATACTGTTCTTCCTGGCAAAACCAGGACAGCTGAACAATATGCAGGTTTAAAAAAAAAAAAAAAAAAAAACATTACAAAAGAAACGAGCTGTCTATCAAAATGATTCTACATCATACAAGTAGGTAAGGACATGCTTCATCTGATATTTAACAGCATTTTAGGTTTTCTATGGCTATAATTTCTATTTAACATTATTTATTCTGATTTATAATTTTAGAGAATGAGCGGCAAAAACCAGATGCTCTGTATTTCTGTCTGTTTTCTTCTCTGCCACAGTTGAGATAGGATTTATATGTAGTAGAAGTCTAATTGCCATCGGAGATGTCTCACATGGAGCCCAGTGTCTATTATGAAGATTAGCAATTTCTGTGAAACAGTGAGCGTGGCTAATCTGCAAAAAGTAAAGGATGGAGCGGAGAGTTGGTTTTGCTTTTATTTATATAATTATTAGGATAAAAATACTGTGTAGCCTCTTTGAAATTTGAAACAAGTCGGTTTTCTGTGTCTTTTCTGAGGATACAGTGTTTCTAAATGGAGAAGTGAAGCAAAGGTTGCTTGTTCTATCTGTAGTTGCAGATTGGAGGCTCCTGTTGAATTCCTCAGCCATGCTTTCTTTTTGATTTTGTTGGTTTACAGAAAAGTCTAATCTCTTCTCCTAGAAGTTTTTATTGGCTGAAAGACTTTTCAGGCCTGACACTGTCAAAAAGGAGGAAAAGATTATTTTTTGTACTGCTGGATGCAAAGTTTTGGTGGTGTGTGTTTTGTTTTGTGTGGGTTGTGTTTTTTTTTTTTCTTCTCCTTTTCTTTTGTTTTTCTTACTTCATGTCTTCCTTGTTTATTTCTGTGCTTGTTTGCTTGCAACCATGGTGGGAATCAATTCACTCTCTGCTTATTTGTTGTGAAGTCAACTACAGTATCAAACATGCTCATTTATTTAAAAAGTAAATATTTAAATTTTTAAGTGTTTCATTTGTAGTAAATTTATGCAGATGAAATTGTTTGGATAGATTTTCTGTAAGGGTTTCTCTGTTAATTGTATTGACTTCATTCAGATGCAAATGAATGAAATAAACCACCTGACTTATATAGATCATAGTAGAAGCCCGAAGACGCATAAGACTGCATGTTTACAATGTAAAGCGCTCTGATATTTTGTTCCTCATTGGTGTCTCCATGACACATGTTTTATGGATGGTACCATGTGGCTGATGATGATTTATGGGCTGTCATGTAGTGGAAGTGATGTCACTCCTGGGTGATTCAAATTTATTCAAGAAGAAGAGTTGTTGAACAGATTTGTATTCCCCCCCCCCCCCAAGTGTAAATCAAACGGCAGTTTGTTCTTATTCTGTGAGTTTGCGTTAATAGAGTAAATGCTGAAGCTGCACTTAAATACTCTGCTGCGGAGCGTGGCAGAGAAGAACGGGAGAGTCTTATGGGTGGACCCGCATGATGTTTTATTTAACTGATCGCTCATTTGGCTTCTGTCCCGCTCCCTTCCCCACCCCCTTTCACAGCCCTTCCCCTGCCCAGCTATATTTAGAGACCAGCCAGGCTGAGCCATTCAAAGTTCGGTATCGACGCTGCGCGGAAGCCTGACCTTTCCGCATGCGGCCTCGCGCCCGATGGGAGGCGGCAGGGCTGGAACAACCATCGAGTCCCGTTTGACTTCCCGTCGAGAAACTCTCTGGCTCTCTGAAACAATGCGCGATAGGATCTAGTTGCCTTCCTGGGTGAGAAGCTGGCAACCTTCACCCCAGGGTTGCCGGCCGGAGGGTGAGAGGCAGCTTGAAGATGCAGTAGATAGGGCAGAGGGCTGGTTTGGACATGTGGTGCCACAGCTGGCAAAACCTTGAGGTGGTGTATTGGTGACCTGCGAGATAAAGGGAGATTAGGGGACTTCAGATGGAGGTGTTTCGCCAGAGGAGGAGATAAGGGAGCCTGGTGTACCGCTACATCACAAAAGGTTTTTAAAGCTAGGTATCCATAGTTACAGCAGGAGAGTTAAAATCTAGATTTCAGGGACTCACCTGGTGTAATGTCCTCCTTCCCTTTAAAGAAGAAAGTATTTGGCAGTTCTTAAAGCTGGAATGATGTGCCTGTGTGAATTCCCTGGTGCTCAGAGAACTGCCTGTTTAGTTTGCTCTATTTTTCCCTCTTGTTCTAATTTTTCTGGCTGTGGAAGAAAAAATGGCATTGCAATTCTTAGCCATATAAGGGACTTGTTAGTTTCTTTATGTGGTTGGGAATTGTTTCTCCTTTTGGTCTTCAAAGGCTGTTGCTGCTGAGTTTGCTTTAAAGGAAAGGAACTACTTCTTGCTTAGACAAAGGCTGCAATCCTTATTTCTTCTTTCTCACATCTCTCTGACCTTTTATTGGGGGACATGCATATAAATAAATTCTGCTTGTTGGTATCGTGCAAGTTGATGGATGCTCTTACAAAGAGAGAAGCATAATGGGAAATACAGTTTTCATTTCTGTTCTCTCATTTTATAGTGATGAATTTCATTTGGTGCCAGTTAGTAAGTACATGACCTTTTCCCTACATCTCTTGATTCATGACAGGGGGTGTCAGAGCTGTGTTAGTGATCTCTCGTTTCAGCTTTTAACAAACTATGAAATATTAAAAATGAATTAGGTCACTTGGAGCTTGGCTAATATGTCTGTGATGCAGGATGGTGACTTCATATTAATGAAGCATAACACACAGCTTAAAATACAAAACTCAGGTTTTTGCAAACACAGAAACAGCAGAGATGTATCATTCGTAAGTCAGAATATTTTTATCTAGAAAATGTTATCTTTTTAAACAAAACAAGATACTTTGCGAAGATGGTGTTATCGGCAGCATTCATTCCAGAAAATTGTATCTGCCTTTCAGCCTAATTAGAGCTAAGTTTTTCAGTGTATTTACTTTAAGATCAAAACTGCCGACAAGACTTCTTTTAGTATCAGCTGAGATGTGTCTACACAGCTGTCGATGTTCTGCTTAGCTGATATACACAAACCGATAATCTACCATACGTAACTGAACAGTATAATATATATTCGTTTTGTGTGCAAATGACACTTCTGAAATTGTTTAGCAGAAGGGAGACTGGTGACGAAAAGAGCTGTGAATGGTACAACAAATAAGGTAAAGAATCGGACTGATAGCTCTTATACAAGTCCCTGCCTGGTTTTGCGTTCGCAAAAACTACCTTTAATACCGCTCTGTACCTGAAAGACATCAGAAAAAAAGTCAGAGGCACTGCAGTCCTTCAGGTGTTTGACAAAGCGTGCAGTAGGAGTTGGTAAGCTGAATGCTTTACCTAGGCTGTATTAAGACGACATTTACTGTGTCAAGGTAGAGCTGCACTAAGTACTGTTAAACAGTCCTTCGTGAAAACAAGCATAAAGCAGACATATTGCTGTGGCCTTTAGCAAAGCAGCTGGGAGCTTTCTGCCTGGGAGAGCATCGCACTCGCTGGATTTCGTGTTTTGTGCTCTTTGTATTTCTTTGGAGCTTTTGCATCCTAAAGAAACGCAGGGGTTGATCCAAATGTATCCCGTAAAAGTGCCCTTTTCGGCAGCGCTTTTACTATGCATGCCGGCTGGTGGTGCAAGATGGGATAATAATAAATCTGGCTGATGTATGGTGACTTCAGGATGGCAGTAGCGGTACGTGCTGATCCCACCTGTCGTTCCCTGGCAGATACAGGTGTGCAATGCACTGAGTCATCGTGAATTTTGAGATCATGGCTGTAATTCCCATCTCTAGAAACAGCCATGAGACAGCTGTAGCCTACTGGCCTGCCAGGACATACCTGTTATCTGTGTGAGTTAGAAGCCTTGCCGGCCACTCAGTTTCTGCTTTATATCTCTGCCATTTTACAAAATCACTGTAATTGTATACAGTTGTCCCTGCGCAACGTGCAATTTCCTGTAGTTTGAAAAGCTTTCAGCATAAGATTGTCTAAACCTAATAGCATAAACATTAATTTACTGTGTTAGATGGGTTATTGGGTGTCTTTAGCATGCATAAGTCTGGCAATAATTGTGCTGGACAGAAGAAATAAGTTTTGTTTCCTTCGCTTTCTGCCCTGCTTTTACTTAAATGGATCCCTTGTGATGGTAATACTTAGCATGTAGCCGTCATTTCGGTTTTCAGCGGGCTGTATAAACATTAACTAATCTTCAGAGCCCATTCTGAAAGGTGCCTTAAACACCTTATTTGCTCGTGTAATGGCTGCATGCAAATAATGGCCTCAGCCTCCAGAAGCCTATACCGGATTATCGAGAGTTTGGGGATAGGCTTGTGTAGCATCCACACCTTCTCTTTCTGGGCAGAACCTGGAGGTGGGGAATGTTGTTGCTGCTTTATGAGCAAACGTGGTGCGTGAGTGGTATAAGAGTGGAGGCAAAGCTGGGAAAATAAAGGGAAAACATTTGCAGAAGGTGGCATGTTAATCTCTGATTATCCAGAAGTGCTGAGTACCCCCAGCTCCAACAGATGGAGGTCTCAAACATGTTTGAAGCCAGACCCGGTATGACTCCCAGATGAGGCATCCAGAATTACAGAGCACTTTGAAAAATCACTTACCTGAAGCGAGTGCCTAAACCAGCCTAGCTGGTGCAATGTTACACCTTCCAGCCCTTGAGCCTTTCTGTTGGGGAGACGGGAAATGGAGCCAGGGTAAAAGGATGCGCTTTCTGGAGGAGAGGAATTCCCTGTTGTTTCGGTGTTGGGGAAGATGGTTGTCTGCAATCCTACTGAGGCGCCCAGGTGAAAAGGACGTTCGTGGTGTGTGACCGGTGATGGGATGGGCAGATGAAGGCCCAGCTTGCACTGTTGTAAAGATTCAGACAGTGCTTGGCCCAAATTTTTCCAGAAGGCATTAAAAACTTAGTGGACACCTGGATAAGGATGCAAAGGGCTACTTCGTCATTCCAAGGAACAGAGGGGAAAACTCTTTCAAACAGTGGCCTGTGCACAGGCCCCAACCTTGCTGGCCCCTGGTGGAGCCTCCTGTCAGGTGCTGATGGGCAGCGTATTCCAAATGATTGTCATGATTTGATCAACATCATGTAAGGACTGGTCTACGTTCGAGTCCTTCAGAATAATTTTTCCGATCTACAGCACCCTCTTAATCAGCAAGGGAATAGCAAAGAAGTTATTTACGGGTAGGTGTTAGCTAAATAGTAGTTGATAGATACAGATTCATCAGAGCCAACTGGCTTTGGTTTTTCTTATGCCCGACGTTGTGTGTCTTGCCAGGACTTATTTTAGATTTTTGTTGTCATTACTTTTTTTTATTCCTCTCATCTTGGCTTGTAGCATTATCATATGTGCTTCCCTTACTGTTGTGTTGGAAATAGTTGCGTTTTTAAAAATTACGGCTTGTTTGACTCAAAGGTACCTTGTGGATGGGAGAGAAATTGATAATATTCCTGATGATGATAACTTCTTGTGTCCCCAGGGTTTTGTTTTAAATATATGAAAACACTATAAACGAGGGTGGATTATTGGTGTTTTAAAAGCACAGCAAGGAACTGTGCCAATGGCCACAAAGATGTAGATTGTGATTTTTACAATGCATGTTGAGGAATGAAATATGACTGCCATGCTCCAACAACAGCAGATGACGTAGACTGCATTTATGCTTCATCTCTCCTGGTCTTTTAGCAAGGGAGTAAATTATTAGTTGTTTATTATTTCTTAACCTTCAGTTGGGTGGCTTCCTTTCTGTGCTAGTCAGCTGTTCTGAGGTAGAGATACATGAATTTTATTTCCTTCCTCCTCTTTCTCACATTCTCATTTGCTCTCAGGCGAGATTGTCAGGTAAGTTCGTGCCTTCTTTTTAACCAGCCCAAGTGGCAAAGAGGTGATCTGATGCTTGGGTGACAAGGACAGACCTTGAAAACGCTAAGCATGAGGTGTGGGCACCATCAGCACAAAATGAATGGAAGGAAAGCCAGAAGCCTTATTTTTGTTGTATGATTTGTCCATCTCTTGTGATTTAGCAAATCTGCCTCTCTACCATTTTCTCTGTTTTGGATTTTTCCCCCCCTTTTTCTTTTTTTTTTTTTTTTTTTTTTTTCCCCCCTCATCCTCTTCTGGTTTTAATTTTTCTTTCACCTAATGCTTATGTGTATGTCATGGTGCTTATTCTGCCATTTGACCATCAAAACTTTTTTTTATGTAGATATTGCAATTGTATTTCCTAAGCCAGTCATACTCTTCTCCTCTTTATTTTTTTTTTATGGTATTTTACTGTTTGCAGATCGCCTCTGACTGTGCAGTTCTGTTGTGCTGAGCTGCATACAAAACCAGGGTAAGAGATGGTCCCTGCCTGCAAGAGTTTATGAGCAATGTAAATAAGGCAGGCTCACAAAGGTGGGTGGGAACAGAAGCGGAGAGAAGTGAAGTGCCTGGTGGGAGGTTGCACTGCAGAGCAGTGCCAGGACCTGGATGGTAGGTGGTAACTAGTGTTTGTTGTTTATCCATATACTGTGTGCTACTCCATCACCTTGGGAATGAGTCACTCTACCTTCCCAGTTCATGCATTGCTATTTTTTTTTTTTTTTTTTACTTTTTTCCTAATATTTAGGGTTGCAGTTGCACGCGTTCAGTTTACAGCTACCTTTATGCTTGTCTGGGCTTTCATTTCTCCATTTTTGCTGTTTGGTGGCCGTTGTCCCATGTGTTGCTGTCTGGCGGATTTTGGGTGTTGGCAGCAAAGTGAAGGAAGCCATGTTGTGGTTCTTTGGAGGTGCCTGTGTTGGTATGCTGGCACTTCAAAACCAAAGTCATAGCTGATGTTTCTGGCTGGCTTCATGGGGAACGAAGTGGAACTGGACAAAAGAGCAAAGCCACCGAGGTCAGTGTGAGACAGCAAGTCTTCCAGCAGATGAGATCACTAGAGGGCTCGCGCTGGGTGAGGATTAGAGTTGGTATTTTTTCATACTTGCTTCCAATTTCGCTAGGGCTGTAACGTTGCAGGAGAGCCATGTTTCCCACAACTGTTAAATGCTTTTAAAAAAGGTAGATACTATGGGGGAAAGGGATGCATATGTCTTGCACTTCAGCAAGTTGGCTGCTGATAAATGTTAGGCTGAAATTTCAAAGGGACGGTGCTTTGTGCAGTAGCTTGGGGCCTCAGAGTCAGAAGTGCTGGTCACCTGCAGCTCCTATTAACTTCAACTAGAACCGTATGTACTTTGCACTTTTGAAGACCAGGAGCTCCTTAGGGCTCTAAATGTTACCTTTTTTTTTTTTTTTTAAATAGCAGTTACAAGCTGACAGGGAAATCTCTCACTTTTACTGTATTCTTCTTAGAAGGAGGGGGAAAAAGGGGGTTGGGAGACCAAGGGAAGAACTTTTTTTTACAGCAGTGATAGAATGTATTTCCAAAAGTAAACACTTATGTATCTCTTACAGGTAATACTTCATATTGTTAGCGGACTAATGTTAATTATTTAAATAACTTTATTGTTCATTTGGCTTCGGCAACTTAGATTGGACAATGAGCATGGACATAATTTCTTCCCTTATATATTTTTAATTTTTAAAAATCTTGTAGTGTTTGGGATGCAAGGGCTGTCAGAAAATGATTATTTACTTAGATGAGGAGAGATGTGACAGAAGCTTCTCTAGCAGTTACGTGGAGTTTATTTTTATGAAACATGCATTTTGAAAAATACTCACTGCTTTGATTTGTTACAGGCTCTCATAGTTACATTAAGTGGCAGGAATTTATTATTCCTAAAGGTCCATTAGTTCAAAAGGATCTACACTTTCAATGTGTTTGTTTGTATATATACCAATTTTTATCTCCCTCTAGATTGCAGAGAAAAGTTTGAATGTGTACCCAGGTATACCTAAAAGGCTCAAAAGTCACACAAAAAAAGCAGAATGCAGTCTTCTAAAACGCTTGGGATGTATCAGCCAGCCTCACCAGGGCTCCCTAGGTTTAGGTGTACGTTGCAGTCCTGAGTATTTCTTGAGTTTATAGACTGAGGTTTTGGGGTTAACGCTCAGCTGGGGGTCATTGACTTTTTTAAATTAGACATGTATTTTGAAATTCTGGGTTTGTGTTTCACATTGCTGTTGAGTGCTGCTGTATCTGTTGCTTAGTCAGCATTAACAGTGGGAATATCCAAAGCAGACATCTAGAGGAAAAACCTGTGCCTGACTTGTTTAGTTGTATTTTCTTCCCACTGTTGTTGGTAGAAGTGATTTACTGACAAATGGGGTGCTCATGTTGGGAGACTGGTAACTTGTGAGGTGCTCTCCCTTTGGGCCCCATCCTGCCGCCCGGGTGTGCTCGCAGCTCGATGTCACCTTGTGAGCAACTCTACTGAAACCGCGGCACTGCATCCACGATGAGGAATTATTCAGCGGGAAGAGGACTGGCAGAATTTGGCCTTTAGGAAAGAAATTTCATTTTGTGAGCGTATTACAAACAATAGAGAGTTAAGAGATGAAAAACTGCCACTACATAGAAAAATAATACTGTTTCAATTTTAGCCTTGGTTTAGTAAGTTTTCCTGGAAAGAAACTTGTTCCTGAGGGCATTTTATCTATTTCTCTCTCTCTTAGGGTTTTATACTGCTGCCCATCACTGCAGTATCTGAATGCTTTCTATATAGAGATTGATAGCAACTTTGAAGTCCCCAGTGAACTCTGCAATCTTTGGCACATCTTTCTTTAGGGGTTTGAGAAAATACATTGGATGAGATTTTTCAAATAAAATATTAGTCTTATTTAATTTTGCATTATAATAGTGAAGTAGGGGTTTTTTAATTATTGGTTTTGGAGATGTTATTAAAGTTTTCCATTTTTCTTCCTTCTCCTTTTTATGATTTTACTGAGGTTCTGGGATACAAGAAGCACCGTTGTTCGAGTCAGAATACATCACAGACTTTTAAAAATGTGTTTTCCTAAATGTCACATCAAGCAGATAAGGGACAAGTTATCAAATATCTAATGTTGCAGAGGTTTTCTTTTTTGTTCAATGCTATCTAGATTGTTTGAAAAACATTCAAATAATATTTACATTTTTACAGGCGATGCATACCCGTTCTGTATCAGCTCATGAGAAGTTAGGTGCAGTCTTTTATCTTTTAAAATGATTCAAGTAAAAGTAAATGTTTAAATTAGGAGATAGAATAAATTCTTAAAACTAGCAAGATTACAGTGAGAGGATTTACTAACTGGTTTGGATATTCGGTTCTGAACCATTTCAGTATTAGTCTTGTGTGGCTAATCTATCTATCCAGCTATGTAATCTGTCTGTTTAAACAAGGTACTTAGCTTTTCCCAAATAATTTCAAAGAGAAATAAAAATAACATCATTATTTTTCTTTATCTTTCTTTCAGTCTGTCAGAGAAATACCTTGATTAGTTTATACTTATTTTATATGCGTGGGTGCCTTGCTTGCATGTGAACAACAAGGAATTTTTGAAGAAGTTCAAGTTGAAGTGATGAGTCCCATAGTTAATTCAGAAGATGACTGGTCCTGTTGTCATTGCGTGTTGTTGTTTTTCTTTTTTAATTTCGTGTGCTTGTGAGCTCCAGATATTAGAGTAAGTTGGTAGACCTGTCCTGCTGCCAACACATGAGTTCCTTCTGCTTGTGTCCTAGTGAAGATAGGTGTCTCTGGTAACTTTTGCCTGACAAATGGTGCTAGTGGTAGCTAGAGAGAGTTGAAGGTAAACCATGGAATGTTAAACCAGGGATTTGAACTAGACTACATTTAATGGGCAATTTGTGGAGAAGGAGGAATTCTTGTAGAGTTCGGGAGATGTCAGGAGAGCAGGGAGGATAATCTTGCAGTGAGAAGTTTGTTTTATTTCTCCGATGGTCTTGATAGTATTTTGTTAGAAGGTATATAGTATTAGAAGAGACCTCAAGAAGTCATCCAGACCATCCTCCCTTCCTCAGAGGTGAAATCAAGTGCACTTACAGTATCTCTACCAGACATTTCTCAGTCAGTGGCTTGTATTATAACGAGACATGAGGACTTCCTGCCTCGCGGTGAGAGGCATGGCTGAGGAAGCTGCTGAAGCCCCCACCCTCTGGTGAAAGAGGTTCTGCTATCTGCCCTGGTACCTCACCCAGTGTGCTAATGATTTTATAGTGGGGGGGAGGGGAAAGGCAAATCTGTCTGGTTATTTCATTTTTGTCCTTTAAGGAGGGCCTCTTGTCCCTCCCCCATAAAGACACATCATTCTGAATAGAATATATGGAGGTGAAGGAGCATGGTCAACTTGGGAATGACAGCTCTGTCTGAAATGTCTTTAACTATTATTTTTTACAATGCACTATTTTTTCTGCAGCTGTTGTTTTAACTAAACATACTCTTCAAAGGTGTTAAACATGTGTTATCGCGTGTAAGTCACGGTTTTTACCTGTGGGTTCAAGAAGTCAGCCTGTATATTTTTGTTTCAAAAGCTAACTGTGTAGCCTTATCTAATTTTTTTTACTATTGAGTGCCCCTTAGATTTGGTGGAAGCTACTAGGTGCATAATATTTTTGGAAATCAGGCCAGTGAAGTATACTCTGGTTATAAATAACTGTGAGCTAATTAGGTTTTAAAATGATAAAGATTCATAAATGAAGTGTGTCTTTCTTGCCTTTCGCTATTAAAGAGACCGGGTCAAATTGGATGAATTCCTCGCTGGCGTGGATGGCGCTCCTGCGTCTCCGTACGTTCTTTGAGCAAGTTTCTTTTTTGAGGACTGTGAGTCAGCAGGGTTTTGAAGTGGATGAGTCACAGACAAACTAGCTGAATGATGGTTACCAAGTGGGTGGGGGAAGCAAGGATTTTATTTTGGGAAGGTGTAAATGCAGACAGAGGCCAAGCCTGGAGGTGAAGCAGGCCACAGGATGAAAGGCATTAACTGATAGGAAGCACTGAACCGGTGTTTGACGCTGTCTGCTCTTTGTGGTTTGCTGCAGCAATGCACTTCCTCATGGCTCTGTTTGATGCTCCTGTGAGAAGGCTGTGCCCCCTTTGGGGAGCAGATGCCCCAAATGAACAGCAGCTAATCCTGACAGATAAAAAAAAAAACGTTAACTTTGCTGAGAGTCAACTAGTTTCTATCCAGGAGTTAGATTTCTGACCAATTGAGAAACTGGGCTAGTCTATGCTTCAGCCCTTCCATTCACACCGAGTGTAAAACTTTCACTTCTCTCTGGCTGGGACAGGCAGCATCAAGCGAGACTGTGCAGAACGGATTAGCGTGCTGACCTCTGAAATCAGAAACAACAGTGGCATATTGTTTTGTCTGATGAATCTTCTTGTAGGGCTTACAAACAAGAACGCAAGCCACATGAAAACATCCCGTTCTGGATAATCCCATTTACTGGTTAGTAGAAGACCAGAATGCCACTCCAGAGCATCCCTTTGTGTGTTTCTCACGCGTTCCTGCAACTCCTCAAGTTGTAATGGAATTTGAAATGAGATTTCCCTTGAGGTGTGAGGATTTTTTATTACACAGTATTTTGTAGTTCAACAGGAAACCAGAAACTATGACTATATATCATTGCCACCAGAGTTACTGCTGACCACATACCTCTGTATATTAGCAGATGGTGGCAAAATCTGAATTTTTGGGACACGCACAACACTTTTGTGTGTGATGGCGCGTTCTCTTAGTGTGGAATAGCAGAATAGCTGTCAGTCAGAGACCTTTGGAAGGGACTGAAGAGCAGTGGCTTAACATTCACGCTGCTTGCAACCCTGGCTTTCTTTCCCTTCCTCCCAGTTTGTTCAGATAGCCTACCAGAGAGACTAAAGTAAACACTTCAACTGATAGTATCCCGGAGTGCTCAGAAACTGAAGAAGGAAGCTGTGGTCACCAGATTCCAGCTGTCCCATTTCCTCTTCCAAATGAAAAGGCTTTTATCAGGATAGCATATATAAATATTTTTCAGTGCAAGCTCAACTCATTCTAAAACTATTTTGATTACAATGTTTGTATTCTCTTCATTTCGGATCTAGAAAATGTTTGACACTGAACTGAAGGCTGAGAGGCAATCTGATATACTCTCTATAAGAAATACAGAAAGAAATTTATCCAGCCTAGTAGAACAAAGAAAGAGCCAATGGCTGAAAGTTGAAGCCAGTAAAAGTCAAGAGATGACACGGTGCATGTTTTGAAAGGTAATGGTAATTTACTGCTGGAACAGATTGCTGAGGGATGCAGCAGATTCCCCTATCACTTCAAGTCTTTAAATCAACATTGGGTGTCTTTCTCGTTCATCCTCAACTTGCTGTGTTCAATCCAGGGGTTACTGGGTGATATTTGATGGCTTCTGTTATGCAGAAGGTGAAACTAGATGATCATAATGTTCCTCCCGGCCCTAAAATGAGGTTCTGTGAGCTGCGGCTGCTTGTATCGTTTGAGTAACAAATTCAATTGCTAGTGGTAATGGAGGACATACAGAGCCAAATTTCAAATTGAATCTAAGTGATGGGGAAAGTAGATGTGCATGTGAGAGACACCTGGCTTCCCTAGCTTCAGTGTTACATCAACTTAGATTGCCTTAGAGTCATGCTCACTTACCTACACCCTGCCTCTCACTTGGCCCGTTGTATTTCAGGGATTCTCAATGGCATAAATCACAGGCTGAACTGGTAAAAGGACAGAGGATTCAGGACAGATTAACGAAGAGAACAATATGTAGGAAAGCATGACTTTAAGTGCCCTCGACTTTGGGGCCTTACAGCGTTTCTGACTCTTTGGCATATAAATTACATCAATTTAGAGTCCCTCATGCACCAATAGATTGGGTAGAACAAGTTCTAAGGGAATCTGAGTGAGCATAAGTGGGTATAAATTACATTACCTTACAGATTGCCTGTGAATTTGGCCCAGATTCTTTCCTTTATTTTCATTATGTCAACTTTGTGCATTGGCATTATGGTCTTTTCAACAACTGGCCTGACAGCTAATGAGTTCTTTCTACCAACAGTAAATCAACCAAGTCAGACAATGCTTCTCCATGTAAATACTTCTCTTTATGTTCAGAGTATTCAGAATCCCATTAAATTCAGAACAATGTGGTAGTAGAAATGTACATAGAGAAGTACTGTAAAAAAGTGATAATTATTCATAAGCCACCTGTTTTCTTCTTTGCTCCCCAGCTAACCATGGTCTGAGTCTTGAGGAGAGTTAAAAAGGGGCTGGACAACATGATAATGTTGAAGTATAAGCTGCTGTGTTGATAACAATTAAGTCCAAATGGCTTTAGGAATTTTTTTTGATTTATGCTTGCTTTTTCACCCTGAAGTTCTTGCAACAAATAAGATTAAAAGACAAAGTCAAGAAATAAACTAGTAACACTTCCATTCTTGGAGAGCTGAAACAAAGGAAACTTTAACTGTAGTTCATTAGGAAATAGAATAGAGTTTGCCTTTTATTATTGAATGGAAGAAAAATTGTATTTGTATGTTAATTAAGTTACAGTAGAACTTGCTTTAGGAATAAATTGCATGCATGCTATGCAACTTATTTCATCTCTCAGTTCAGAGTATATTGCTAAAAGGCTAAACTCTATCCCAGATTGCAATGTTGTGCCACTTCATTATGGTTTAGAGAATTTTTTATTTTTCTGGTGTTGGCACTTCAGCATTTGAGAAGCCGTGGGGTAGGTAGAGCAAAGAATTCCTGACTGGTTGTTTCTTCTGCCTTTTACCCTGCTGTATGAACAGAGGCAAAAGCAGCTATTTTGTGTCTTCATTTTCCGACTGGAGATGGGTAAGAAGCCTATAGAATCTTATGAAGGATGTTCAGAGATACAGTTGTCTCTTTTTTTAATATTCTCAGGTGGTGGGAGCTATATAAATGCAAACTACCCATATTATTTCCTATCATATAAGATTTTCTATCATGCTTCTCCTCCAGAATCCCTGTGTTCTCTTGAATGATGAACTTGCAAATGTTCCATAAATGTCAGTGCAATTTATTATCATCTTTCATTCAGAGCATTACAAAATGATTTGCAGATGCAGGTGTTGCTAATGATTTTTCAGTCACCCTCCTTAAAGATTGGAGAACATAATTGTCCCTGTTTCTATAACAAGGATGAAACTTCTTAACTAAAATGAAAAGGCCAGTTTTGAAGGTGTGTCTGGGTTGCTGCTACATCTTCTTGTGGTTCTTTTTATACTTTCTTCTTCTTTACAGTTATTTTTGCTTAGTGGAATCCATTGTCTGCAAGGGAGTTGGAAAATTGTTTTACGTGCAGAAGGATGCTTTAGATGAAAAGGAGGGGGTAGAGAGGGAAAATAAAAAATGCTGCTTGGCAGGCCTAAAGTATGTTGCAGTATTTAACTGTGGACATTGCGGTTCTTTTTGTCATCTAAGGACTCTTAAACCTCTGTTTTACTCTTAAAATCTACTTCAGCAGCTTTGCCTGCAGTGCCTTACAGATTGCCTCTGATTTTGGTTCTAAAAAGTCCTTAGTTAATAGGAGGAGTTATATGTGACTCTTATTATACAATGTTTGAAAGGGGATGTGTGGGGAAACGTTTCTGGCCATCTCTGACACTCCTTTGTTAAGTTTCCTGGTGAGCAAGTTGCCTGAGAAATCAAAGCTGTAAATGGAGGAGTACTAGAGGCACTAAATGTTTGAGAATATAGAAGTCTATAGACTTGACCCCTCCTTGGTGAGGACACTGGATCAAAGATCCTGGCGATAGCAATAACTATATCAGTAGGAAAAGGACAAGATTCCTTCTCTCTGCAGGACTGAGCAGGTGTAGTTGGTCCTGGTTGCTGAGAGATGCACAGATTTAGTATTTTTTTCCCCTGCAGCCTCTAATGGAGAAAGTACTGTAGAGCACTAGCTGCAAATTAAAGCTTTCTTCCATTGGGAAAACCCGTGGGGGAAGGTTGGTGTAGTCATGTCAGTTCCCTCTTGGGGCAAATCCTCTTAGGCATTACTGTATAAGGGGATGCAATTTGCAGCCATGTGCCAGTGGGAATAAGATAAGTGGGATGGCTAACGCGGCCAACGTCAAATGTATTTTAATACAGACATGGCTATGAGATTTTTGTTGTTGTTGTCTTTTAAAGTGAACCTGTACATATTTTGCTTGTGGCAGCTCTCTGAGGGTTCACTGGCTCACTCTTTATTTGATTTTGATTAAAATCGATGTTTCTGCCAGCCTTAGTGATCTCACGAGTGAGATATCTGAGTTTGATTCCTGGATTTGATCTTTTACCATGTTGTATGGTGCGGGGATTCCCTGCCTCCCTCTAGGAGGAAGGCAGAGCTTCAGATCTCTGTGCAGCAGCCCTGTTGGGGTGGGGTGGCTTTGACGAGCTCTGCAGGAGGTGCCTTTTACCACTAATTGGCTGCAGATATGCAGCAGGTAGACATTCCCAGCAACCGAAGCTTCCCAAACACAGAACAGGCACGGTCAGTGCAAGTCTCCCACCCCTCCCTGATAATCCTACTTAATGTTTATATGGAAAGATCAGGTCTTGTGGAGAACAGGGTACTCCGAGGTTCACAGAGACCTTTGTGTTTCTCTAGAGACTGAGAGCAAGGGGTGCCAGGTAGTCCTTTTCTCCACCTGGCAGAGATGAAGATGACAAGTCGTGAAGTTGTGAAGTTAGGCTGCGATCTGAACAGCACGTTGTTACTGAAGTATGTTCTCTATTAAGAAAGCTGAGGCAGGCTTAATGGCTTAGATAAACTATCCAAAGGTTGGTGAAGTAATTAGCAAATGTGCACTGTCAGACCAACTAATTTGTTTAATCCTGAACAGGCAATGTTTATAGATATTTAAATCATCTTAAGAAGTGGCTGTCCAGAGTCATGGCAGGATCATGATCTACGCGGTGCTGCAGACAAACAGACCTGTTCCCTTCCTTTGCTGCAACACCAGCGAGCTCTGTAGACCACGAGCGCAGTCCAACCACATTGCTGTCTCATGGTTACTTAATTCAGTCCTAGGGCTAGAGGTAATTCTGTCCTCGCTGGCAGCTGCTCTTTCCCTGGTGCTGGCATTTGCTTTTGTGTGGCTACCAGGTGAATCAGGCTAGGGAGCAGATCTGTGTGTGGTTGGTTTTCTTTTTTTTTTTTTTTTTTTTCTCCTGCGTGTGTCCCCATCTGTCCTTAGGCATGTTGAGCCGGCTCAGCACATGGCCAAACAAGCACTAGTGCTGGCACCCAAGAGGGAGTGGGAACACCCAGCCAAGAGACATGGTGAGGGCAGAGGCAACTTGCACTTTGGGCAGCTTAAATTGGTAACGAAACTACAACCTGAGTTTACATGCTTGTTTGTGTAAACTGAATAGTTTCGTGATTTCTGGCAGGAGTTGTGTTTGGGTTCTCTGGGGTCCAGGGACAAAAATGTCAGAAGCTTCACTATAGTGACTGAGTCTTTCAGCTTCCTGTGTGGTTCTTTGCCAAATTAAATAGAGCCAGGAATCTCAGCACCAGCAGCTGTAGGGAGTTAATCCCACCCAGATCCAGATTAGCCATGGCACATTCTTGTAACCATAGGCACGACAGCTTAGTGTAGACAGCTGTTCTGATAAACCGATCTGGGAATCCTGCCCTCATAGGAATGTTTGATGTGTATTGGTCACAGAAGTTGTTTGCAAAGTTATGGCGAGACAAAGTGGTAGCCTTGATAGCAGTTGCATGTTATTGTCACTGTTGTGATGGCAATACCATGTGGTTACCAAAAATGACATGAACGGTTTTACTTTAGAAGTGGAATGAATTTTTACCTTTACCTGAGTTATGTAGGTACAATGCTAGTACTCATCTCTGTGTGTTGCGAGGGCGATGTCTATTTGCCGATACACTAGAGGCTTGACACAGAGAGACAACAAACGGAGAAATGGACAGCTTGCTTCCTACCCCAAGCAATATAATTTTTGCAAAGAGGATTTTCTTCCCTGTCAGTTTTGCTCTTGTGGCCTATGTTGCCATCATTCTTGATGGTGCTGGCTGAATATTTGGTGGAAGGAGAGGACAGGGATAACTGAAAATTAGGGGAATACGGTGATTGTAGACAAGGAAAACTTTTGACAGGGTGAACAGGGGTAAAACCTTAAGATGTTTGGAGCTGTAAATATAGGTCAGCTTGCGTAGCTGCTTGGCTTGAGCACCAGACTTGGAATCTTATGAGTTGGAGATTTGAGCACCATTTAAAGGAAAACAGCATGGTTTGCCACTGGGTATTAGGATGCTAAAAAGTTCACTTGGGTTCAAAATGAGAATGGATAATGTCATTGCATAGGAATCCCTTGAGGATGCTAAGTACTTAGCAATCACCTCCAAAGACTCTTTGTGAAGTGCTAAACCATCAAGTTGTAGAAGGCTGGGCGTGTGCTCAAGGGTAGTATCTCCGTTAGTTTCCTCTGTTCCTGTGCTTGTCTCTTGGCATCTGCTTCTGGTTGTTGTTGAAGACAGGATTTGGGGCTAGATGGACTTCTGCTCTGACCCAGCATAGCCATTTTGGTGACTTGAAGGGAGAATATTGTTAGGGGTAGCAGACTCCAGTAGGTAGAGTATTGTAACCATAGGCACAAAAGCTTGGTGCAGACAGCTGTTCTGATAAACCGATCTGGGAGTCCTGCCCTCATAGGAGTGTTTGATGTGTATTGGTCACAGAAGTTGTTTGCGAAGTTATGGTGAGATGAACTGGTAGCTCTGATGGCTACCTTGATAGAGTAGGTTGTCTGGAAGGAAAACCATTATTTTCTAGGCTCTGCCATTAGTGTGCTCTTCAACTTGGGACAGGTTGTTTCATCTCTTTGACTTGACTCTCCCATTCTCCTGGCATGCACCCTTTATCCATGTTGCCGTTTCAGTTGTCAGCTCTGTCAGTTGAGGACCTTCTTAGACCATGTTTGCAGTCACAAGCAAGGCAGCGCATTAGACTTACCTCTGCGCTGCTGGAAGTTCTGCTTCTCAGCTGAAACTTGCTAGCTGACTGTGAATGCTTTAATTTCATTGTGGATGTAAATTAAAGCAGGTTAAATTAAACCATCCTGAAGCATTGCCACGAAAATGGTTTACACTAACTTTGAAATTATAATAGGTCAGGAGAACACATGTATCGGGTAAGATGGGGTAGCGTCCCAGGGTGTACTAACTCACTGGCTTCCCGTTGTGCCAGTGTGTTCCCAGTGTTCTGCACAGTGCTTTGCTCAAAGGAGCTCTCAGTCCATTTTATGTCACTACTCACTATTCTAGTAATAATAATGATAAATCTGAATACCAAAATGATTCTGCTCAGATGTTCAACCTCTGGTGCTCCTTTGATTAAGGAAAGATTTAATGCTTTAATTTGAGACATGTTTTGTTAAAGAATAGAGGACTTTGATTCTCATGTTTATAAAGGGGTGCACTTCCTGAGCAGAATGGAAAACATTCTTTGCTGGTGAAGGATGTTGAAAGTACAGGCACTCCCTGCAGCTGATGGATTTGTTCTGGACTCGTATTTATCAGTACATGTTAACAGAAAAGAAAAATGTTGAGGTATTGTTCCACAAACAAGGTAAATGATATTCCTCCCCACCCTTTTGCTGAGATGGGTGCAAAACCTGCAACTCCACCTGGGTAATTTATTGAAGTTAGGACACCTTTGTGGCAGGATTTTTTTGTGTGTGGTTTTTTTTTTCCTCTTGATGTTCATTCCTTCATATTTTTTGTCAAGTGACTGTATCTAACTTCAGTAAGCGTTTTAGAATTATATTTGTATGGCGAATAATGTGTCTTAAATGAAATTAAATTTTGCTGTATTAGAAGATAGTTTGAATTGCAATAGGAAACTTCCAAAACAAACACCAACAAACTCCTCTGATTTAACTTCCTGATCTTTTTTGAAAGACTGGTGACCGATTCTGATGGCAAAGACAAAGAAGATATTTTTCTCCATTTTTTTTTTTTTTTTCCTCCTGAGGGAATAAAAGTCAAATGCCTATTGTATAGTAGAGAAAAAACATTTATTACGTAAACTATTGGTCTTCTAGCTACAGCTTGGCATTATGATTTTATCAGCACTGTAGAGTGTCACTAATGTGACCCAGAGCTTAAAATTGCTACTGTCACTGTAACATGTGTTTCTTCTAAAACTATTATTGTCAGCCAGCTACTGCAAGTCCAATTCCATATTGTAGGATCCTCTCTGAGAACCGCTAGGCTTAGCTTATCATCCTCTCGGCACAGAAAAGGATGTGGTTTTGAGCTCTGTAGGGTGCAATCAGAGCTGAGGAGCGCCGTTCTCCAGGAGCAGCACATAGTAAGTACTGAGTTTCAATCTGCTTTCTCTTCAAAACCAACATGAGCATCGCTGGCTTGGCCAAAACTCAAAGATAAGAATTTCCAGGGTTCTTAAAAGTAGGGGTGAAACTACTACAATTTGAAAGCTCTGCAGACCATTATGGCTTGAGCAGAAGGAAAGCCTTCAGTTGCTCTATAAAAGACTGGCCATTATTGCCCCTTTTGAGAAGGTGCCTGTCCTTTTCCCTTGTGCAAGGCAAGCTGATTGCTACAGGAGTAACAAGCCATAACCCTCCTCAAGAGCTTTTGAGAGTCTAGCACTGGTCTACACTCCATAAATTGGAAGCCTGTGAATCCTGGCTGGCACTGCAGAAAATATATTGTGTATTGTAGGCTCTTTGTGATCTCTTCCCCTTTGGACACCTTCACAGAGCCAGACACAATCCAGCCCATTATCTGTATGTGTGAGTTTTCACTATTAGAGACTTGTAAAAGTTTCTATTAGCAATTCTGATTTGGAAAGGACAATTGGAGGCTGAAAGAATGGCAAATGCAACCCGGATATAACTTTTTGATCCCAGAACCCAATTAAATTTGTGGTTTTAAAGTGTGTGTGACTCCTGAGTTCAGCTCTAATACTAGATTTATATTATTTCCTGGAATGAAAGTCACTGCAGACAATTTCCAGAGGAGCATAATAATGTTCCAGTGAAAAATGAATCCAGCTTTTGATTTTAAATTTTTTTTTTCCCCCAACAGAAATAAGATAGAGAACCAATTTAGTTTTATATTGGCTATTCTTTTAATACTCAGTAACTTTCCTACCATCAATGACTTCTTTTTTTTCCCAGATATCTTCTTCATTAGTGCTGCAGTTGCTACACAGTGTTAGCATGCATTTGCCTTGACACGACTACATATTTGGGGAGAAGAAAAAAACCCAGAACATTGATTGAAGGGAAACCTTTCTTATCAAATATCCTATTCATAAGCTCACTTTCCATGAATAATTATTATTCTGTGAGCCATGTGTTTCTTTTTTTCATCATGTCGAGGTCCTCTGCCTAAGATGATGCTTCAGCTTGATCAGTCAAGGTAAGAGGGAACTATAGACAGCAGTAACCATGAATGCTCAGTGCTGAGCTGCTGTCTGGCTCAGAACAGCCTTAGTGCTTCTGAATTATTATTAGAGACACTTAATTTTTGGACTAGCAGTGCTGTATCTGTGTCTCATTCCTAGTTATATCAGAGGACAGCTTTTGTCTCACAAGGAGACTGTTCTCTTAATTGTGCTGCTTCTTGGAGTTTGTGGCACCTTTTGCTCTTACAGACCTCTAGGAAGGAGAGCTGAGATATGCCAAACATGAAAGGAAGTGTCCTTGCCCTCCTCTTCACTCCCCTTACTGAGCTCTTCACTCCCCTTACCGAGTTCTTTGCTCTTGTGGATAGTATGAGGTTTCTGGTCTGTAAAATGATATACTTGAGAGCTTTGGGGAAAACTGTAAGTTATTCTTAGGGAGAAAGCAACTTTAAATTCTGCTTTCCATGGAAAGAAATGCAGATGGTGTTAGAAGTCTTGCTTCTATAGAGTTGAGCTCTTTTTTTTCCTACCTTTGCTGTCTGGCTCTTAATTTTGGGGGCACTGGCTATGACACTTTTGTCCAGCAAGGCTGTGCTCTGAAAATGAGCAAGAATTGGAAGTGTGAATGTGCTCCCTTGCTGTAATTGGTGGACTTGCACAGACATGAATGAAGCCATTTTTTTAGCTACCTGAGGTTGAAGCAGTGCAACCCATTTGGCATCCTCTTTCTAACTCTACGTGACTGGGGAACAAGCTGACTAGAGCTCTGTCTGACATGTATCTAGGTAAGTTTCAAAAATACATGCGTCTTCATAGTCTCTCTTTAGTTTGAATATGAATTGCAGCTTTGTTTTGCACCTTTGGTTGCTACCGTTTGAGTGTTTTCCCAGATAAAGCTAATGTAGTTGTGAAGTAGAATCCTATTAACTTTTACTTCCTGAACTTCACCTCCTTCCCAATCTGAGCTCTGTCCAGAGACAGAGCTGAGGGAAACATACATGGTGATGTAGTTCCTGGATTATCCTGGATTTGCGATAACCGTGGACACAGAGGGGTGAATGCTGTCAAGAACAAGTTTCAGCTCAGATGAATGTTAACTGAAGATGAAAATCGCTATGAAGAAAAAGAACTGTTGCTGCAAAATCATCCTTTTTGAAGCCTTTGGGAAAGCCCTTCTTGCACAAAAAAATCTTCTGTGAATCAAAAAGATATCCATTAATTCCTGTTATCCCTTCTCCATTTCACATTAGAAGATACCTTGGCTGTGATGTTCATCATCTTTATTCTTTCTCTGCTGTCTTGACTGAATAGAGAGTATGACTCTGATGCAGTCAGTGTCATCTCAGATGCTGAGAGGAGAGGTGCTCATCTGTGTCCAAAATCAAAAAGCAAAACATCCATGCATCTGACCTTAGTGATTCACCGAGATCTTGGAGCAATGCCTTTTCTGCGAGCAGCTAACTTAATCAAACTGATACTGATTTACTGAGTAAACCTGTCTTGGATGAAACAAAGCTTATTGTATCTCTCAGCATTACCTAATGGAGGGAAAACTCAGCAGAATGAAGACTTGACCCCTAAC
>VFFE01007154.1:591739-631158 GCA_008921705.1 Burhinus oedicnemus | reverse complement strand
CCCCCACCCCCCCATCCTAAGCCAGTTTGGTAGTTGACCACTTCGCACCTTGAAAGACCAGTAATGTACCCTGTGGCTTCTCAATTCAGAATGAAGCATGAATCACAAAACTGGGCTGTGTCTCTTCACCTACTTTTTTCAGACTCTATGGAGAACAGCATTATGCTATTGGTGCTGGTTTTGAGCTGAATTTCTTAACTGGATAACGTATCCCTGGATATGGTATGTTGATCTTGCAGAGCTCGTCTGCTGCAATGAGATCCAGGACCAGATGAGTCGAAATGGATACTTGAATGAAATCATTATTATTCTCACAGATGCAGAAAAGTAGACATACAGTAATGGCTTAGACAAAATGCATTGTTTAAAGACCATGTTAAATGAATTCCTCCAGGAGGGCTTGCGTTTTTATGGAGAATGCTGTCCAAGCAAGAAAGATCTGTTCTTCCTTAGCCCTATGAAGTAACTGAATATGATTTTGAAACTTCAGTCTGCTTTGTGTGTTACTGTCCAGGTCAAATACCTGCAAAAATAAATACTATACTACTTTTTCCATCAATACAGACATGTTTAGAGGCCCTGTTTCAAATCAGTTTTTGAAGTCTAATATTACACTCCAAAGTCAGAGTAACAGTCTTCTCAACTGATTCATAATTTTTTCCAAAGTAAATTTAAGAGATTTTCTTTCTTCTGCTAAACTTAAAAATGTAGTCTCACAGAACTTCTAGACTCTTAAGGTGGAGCGGTCACTTTACTTGGAGTGACATAGGCCAAATGGCTTCGAGATAAGCGATACAGAAATTCACCTATTGTGCTGCTTTGTCATCAATCTGCTACCAGTTCTGTGGGTGTGTGTCTGAAAGTCTTCTCTGTGCATTGGTGCTTATTGAGAGAAAACCATATACAATTTGTCTCATTCTGGATATTTGCATTCTAAGGAATGCATCTCGGAGGAAGAGGTGGAAATTCCCTGTACAAAGGATCTTTGATCCCTAGGATCATGATTTATAGGAAAAAAAAAAAGTGTCTGTATTTACTTCAAAATCCTTTCTTTGAACAAGAAGATCCAGAAGTACAACTTTGCTAGAGATAAACAGATCAGGGAGGAGCACACCAGAAAATGACCTGGTCCTTATCACCAAGAATGCATCCTCTGCACTTCGTATATTCAAAATGTACATTATAATAATTTTAGAAGTTGCTTATGAGTTTTTCCCCAGCTTGTACTTGGAAATCAGTGTGTATTTCTGTGTATAGGGAACGACCAAGAAATAGAGTATCCCATTAAAATGTTTTGTAAACAGATAATTAACGTCCTTTAATTCTAGTTTCATACAAGACACTGAATGTTCCTCTCATTTGCACATGCACACGGACAGACACACAGATGGGCACGCACACATGCATTGCTCGTCAGGTCATCCATTTGTAGAGACGAAAGCTGTCTTTATGTCTACAGTCAATGATGTGCCTTGAGCCTCTTTATTATCAAGATGTAGTTATAAATAAGGTATCAGATTTCCTGTTTGCCGTTTTATTTTCTCAATATATGAGCAAGTCTATGCATTAGCTCTGATTTGAAGGTTTTCTTACATGTAGAAGTGATTTTTGGCAAGACTGTGTTTCTCTCCAGGGTTCTAATAATATAATAATACATTATTTTGCATTACACAGAGGTGTTTACTTTTAATCTCTGGCTTTGCTGCTCAGAATGTGATAGGTATTCAGTGAACTATTTGTGTGTGAGAAGGATATGCTCAACACAGTATTTAAAGGTTCAGTTACATTTTTGAGGGGTTGCATTCGGAACAGTGGCTGCATTGCACGGTATTGAAGATATGCCTGCTGTAAGCCTTAGTTTTCCTCTGAGAGTTTGATGCTGTTGGGTGAGTCGTGTAGCACATTAGCACAGCTGCCTCTTGCCATGTTAGAGTAGTATTCCAATTTTAGCTTAGCCTTAACTGATCTTAAATCTTTATCCTGTTTTCAATGCAAAGATACTATATAAATGGGCACAGCTGAATGGCATGAGGAAGGTTCTGAGTCGCAGTCCCCAGCATGGTTGAATCCCGTTACAATGGTTAAGAATAGTCGTGAGAGTAAAAACTTGAGGTTCTAAACAGTGATGTGTTTGTAGGCCTGGTTTAAAAAAAAAAAAAGTGTCATCACTGACCCGACATCTTATTTACTAATGTCTTATTGTGCTGGGGAGGAAGGCTTTCATATCCCGCTAGCCATCTCCTGAACACTTTTCCTTCCCCTCACCCATTGGCAGTGATCCTTATGAAAAGATAAAAGGTTAGGTTGTGGGTTTGGTGTTTGGTTGTTTTTGTTTTATTTTTTTTTTCCCTCATGAGATCCTAAAAGAATATGGTATCCAACTCCTATTTGAGCCTCAGTGGAAATTGGCTGTCTGATTTCCATTCCAACATAATACATCATGAATATTAAAGTACCTAGAATATGCAGCTGTGTGTGCGTTTCTGCAAGTACTACAACTCTTACAAAAGCAAAGCAGAAATTTGCTGAGCTCTACATAAAATGCCTTCCTCCCTAGGAGATGTTTCAGAGTTACAGGTACCATGAACAAGTAGGGGCGAGGGTTCACCAGCTTGATACTGCCGTTGGAGATGCTGGTCCTGGGAGCAGCATTCAAACACGCAGAAGAAGAGATGTTTGGGCAGCAGTTGCATACTGCTCTGCAGAACCAGTGCAACAGTTTGGAAAAATCTTGATTCCTTTTTGAGTAAAGATGCGGTGGTTACAAATACCCAACCGTTTGCTAAGGGCCTCTGTGCTGGTTTTGGGTGGTAAGTCGCATTTGAGCCAAACATAGAAACCCAGCAGTTTCTGTAGAACTGCCTGTGGCGTGGGATGCCACACAAGTAGCCCCAGCAAAATCTGGCCTTCATTGCTAAGAACAGAACCAGGAACAAATGTTAAATTTTTAGTTTTCTACATGCATCTTCACGTATTAGTAAATAAAAATATAGTCATGGAAATTTGTATGTCATCTTTGTGAAATCTCTGCTTTTATAACTGTTTCCTCAAACTGTAGAGCAAAGCTAACAAAAAAGTGATTTTATGAGGCAAACAGTGTTTTTCCTATTTAGCTTTCTGAAAGCAAACCTGAAATAAATAATTGTGCAGCCAGAGTATGATTTGCAAGCAGTATTAGAATAAAGATAATAAAGAAGAATGACATTTCACTATAAGAACTCAGTTTAGTGGCATCAATCTTAATGCAGTGTTACCTTTTCTGCATTTATAAAAGTAAAGGAATAAAGTGATAGTGGCCTTAAAACCTAGATGTTGCAATGTAGACAGCTGCCAGCAGAATCTTTATTAAGAATCTTTTCTTTATTAGGAAAACAACTTTTAGTAGTGCAATAAATTATTTTTTAATTAAGACTTTTCTGTATCTTTATCGTTCTTGGTCCCAAGGAATTGTTAAATTAGTGGTTCTGAAATGCAGGGCATATGAATAATGCAGCTTTACGAATAAGAAATGTGTGCAAGAAAAATCATTGGATTCCAATATCAATCTGTTACTGAATGTTGATTTAAACAAGTGGATGCTGTTCCATCTATTTGTTTTGAATTCCTGTTGTTCTAGTTTGCAAACTTTTTGGAGCTGAGACATCTTATTTTGAGCTTGTGCAGGGAGCAGAGTTTTGGCTTGGACTTGTCAGTACTGCTAGGAAAAAAAAAAAAAGAGTTTTGAAGGGAGGGGGAATCACCAAAAGTGTGATGAAAAGTAATGCAAATTAGAAGTGGAACTTGAACATACCACATCTCAAATTCTGTTTGGACTTTGGTCTATCCAGCTCAAATGGTAGGTGGAAACTAGTGAAAAGCAGCTGAGAAGAAATTTTAGGAACTTTTCCTAAGCACATTATAAAGATACAAATACAATGAATATAGTAATGTAAGAGACCATAATTTTAGGGTGTAGTTGTAAGAAGTAATCAAATGGGATTACTCAATGGCTGGTATTAAACAACCATTAGTATTGTTCTTAACCACCTACCAGTATAATTTGATCAAGAGCTTTTTACTGTATGTGCTCATTTGATTTAATTGAAGTTGTGATATTGTATCAAAACACTTGTAACTTAGGCAGAGGATTGTTCTTTTTATTGAAAAAAGGTAAAGAAAATCCTATTAATTTGCTAAAGTAAACTTGGATGTTATTTTCAATCAATACCTTTTAAAGAATCTTTTAATCAATTCTTGTGGAATCTAAAATTTCAGTAATAGATAGTTTTGTGTGTTTTAGGGCCAAATTTTCCTTTCCTGAGGCTTCCTTGTAGAAGAAAAATAATTAACAGAGGATGACATCTCTTCTGTGCATTTCTGCAGCAGGAACAGAATTCCTGCCTTACCCTGTTGCGGTCTTTCCACTGCCTTCAAAGGGACTTGGATCAGACCCATAAATATCTGCTCACTTCTGTAGGCTATTTGAAAGCATTGCTGTAGAATCAGGTTTCTTCCGTTCCTGTTCAATTCATAAGTTTCACAATATTTGACTGAAGAATATGTTCAGCGATACCTTCTGGCAAACTCATTCACCAGGGGGTCATTGTCTGCTTCTCATTACTAGAGAGGGCAGGGGAGGAAAAGTCATGAGCATCGGCGGTGGTACCCAGAGTGAAGCTGTTTACACCTCTTCTGCAGCTGTGGAAGGCAGTGTTGATTTGAGATGCCCTGCCCCAAACCAGGAGCCCATGTGCCTGTAAAAGGCAGGAATGGTTTCTCTCCATCACCGCCACATCCTTGAAACTTTGTCTCTGCCAGAGCTCCAGCTCCATATTAGGCATGACTAAGCTCATCGGGTCTAAGGGGAGGATTACCAAACGCGTTAGTACTGAGGTCCGTTTTCCAACTTTTGGAAGTTCTTTCCTTATCAGTGCCTTGTTTTTCCTTCATGTGTTCCCTTGGTAATACAGAAGCAGTGGTCTGAAAGTGAAGGAATCTGACCCTATTCATACCAGGTTGTTTTTTTCTGTCTCTTTTTGTTAATGTATCCTTTTTCAAGGCAAATGAGAGAGAAAGATGACTTTGCCATTGTGTGCATGGTGTTAAAATAGTTCAATAAAATTCTTTCTCAATTCTAGAAATATATTGCTGGCTCTTTATGTAAAACACTGTCTTTAACTGTGTTTTTTATCTGTGCCTCAAAGTATGAAGAGCTAGATCTTTAAAATTGGAGGTGCCTGACTGTGGCATTCCTCACACTGGCCAGTACCTGAACACAAGTAATACCTTGTGCAACAGGTGTATTAGATACAGCTGCCCAGAGATACCATTGAGGTTGGAGGTCTATATGTTTAGGATTTAAGAAATGCATTAGTGCATGGACCAGTTGTCAGCATCTGGCTTTAATTCTCCTGTGGGGACTGTTCTGCTGTCCTAATAAAGGGGAGCTGAAGAGAGAATGGAACTAGTATTTAAAAACTAGCTTTAGGTTGGCTGCTGAGTGGAAGAAATATCCATGTGTTTTTAATAAAATTTAAGGGAAACATTATGAAACATTATCAAAGGTTTTTAAGATGATTGTACATCTTCCTTCCCTGTAGCCCCATCAAACAATAATTAAGAAAGATTCTGTTTGAAGTGAATGAGGGTTACTCCAAGAGAATTGGGAGGGTGGAGGGGTACGTTTGCCTCCTGTAACACTTCTCTTATCACCTTCAATTATTCTTTTTGTATCTATACAACAGTGGGAAAGGATTTGCCTTACATTAAAGTAGGGCTCTTTCTTTAACACTTCACTCCCACTGATACTTCATCCTGTGAGGTTGTATTTCTAACCATCAGTGGCGATGTCATGCAGTTCTTTGAGAGCATTTTGTGAGGGCTGCCTTAAAACACAGGTTGGTGCTGATCAGAAATGTTGTAGACACATGTGGTTTCAGTTATATATCATGTAACTGAAGTTATAATGAGGTTTGACCATGGATAAATGAAGACTTCTGTGGTCTCTTGTAATTTGTGAATTTGTCTGATTGGTGTTGCAAACATCTTACTCGTGATGGGTCTACAGCATGGTTTAGTAAAATATTAATAGCCCTAGAAAAGAAAAATTTCATCATTTCTTCTTCCAAATATCAAACAATTTGTATGTCTCCTGATTAGGGTATTTTTTTCTAATTTGTTTTGTGTTTTTTAAACCATGAGACTACACAGGTGCAGGGAACTGTGTTCCAACAGCCTCATTGTAAAAACAGTTTTATTGGAAAGGAACATTACGTTCTCCGATGTAGTCAGTTTGGGGGGAAGTTTCAAGGTACATGTGGGTGATAAGTGTGCAAATCACACTTTGTTTACAGGGTTATAAAAGCTGAATGATAAATTAATTCAGTATGGCGTGTTGCTTTTCCATTTGTGACTCTTAAGCATTGGTCTGTAACATCAGACAGCACAAAATCAGCATTCTTAAACTAATTTTGAAATGGTTTAGATTTGTAATGGAATAGGCATAGAAAACATACATATAGTGACTCACTGGAAGAGGTAGGAGCCTTTGTCCTCCCAAATTTGAATTTAACTTTCGCAGTTGTCGATGATACATAAGCTGGAGAGACCTGAAGCCTTTTTTAAATTTTTTTTTTTCTTTAACACCTTTTGATTGAGAATGTAAAGTGCCACAATACCTGTTATCTTCCTATAATTGCTCCTTTTACACATCTAACAAATATGTCCCATCAGATTTGATTTTTCATTTACATACTGTGTCTTCTCCTGTGAAATTCGTTTGAGTTTCGGTACGTTACTGGGACCGCACTGGGGTAAAGGGGAGGATAATGAAGTCCAAGGTCTGCCTGACTGCTAAGTCTGACTTGAAATCTCTTTGCTTGTGGTGATTTTTTTTTGTCTTTCCTGGTGAACTGTTCTGTTCTTTGAGCTGCTATTCTTCATATTAAAGTCCCTTGATGATGAATATGCTGGATGCTGAACTGAAGCTCGAGTTTCCCTTGGCAATGTTTTCCTTCCTGGATGGGCTGTTACCAAAGACTTAAGCAAAGCGTGCGTGTGCAGGTTGCTTGTCTCGCAGCATCGAGTGGTGTCTGGATGTGAGCTGTCAGCATGTGAGTAACGATGCTGTTCAGCCAGTGCCACACAAATAATCAGTGACTGACTTTGTTCTCACATCCAGCCCAGCCAGAAGTTCTCCTCGTCTTCCTCGGGTCTCTGGCAGGAGGATGAGGGCTTTCTAAACCTTATTGAGTCCAAGCATTTCGCAGCCCAAAGCAAATGGGGTGGAGGTAGGCGATAGCTTTGCCTTTCTTCACCTCAGGCTAATTGCAAAGGGGTTACTAAAATGCTATGCTGGGTGGGATTAGCTAGGTCCTCGCCACATGTGAGTGTGCGAGTTCAGCTTGAAATTCTACAGTAATACAGGGATGTCCTTAAATAGCACTGCGGAGCCTTATAAATTAAGGATTTGTTTAGTCTTTCATTGTTCTAAGGAATCTACAATTATAGCATTGGTTTGTGCATGAATGTATATTATTAAACCAGTTTTAAAAAATGCATAATGCTTGGAGAGCGGTGTTTTGCAAAGTTGAAACTTGGCATTATAAATTCATTCTTTAGCATTTGAGTGAAACATGAGGAAAGAGTGCAAGTCTGTCAGAAATTAACTCCTTGTGGTCCTTCTTTCAGCTAAGTAATGGGGTGCCCTCCTTTCCTTCTGTGATAACTTAAAGTATTTTTTTGCGTTAAAGATTTTTGTTAAAATCCTGAGGATACCCCTTCCAACCAGTCAGTCCATCCCCAAGCCCCTGCACAGCATCAAGTACAACCTCCTAACAGATCCGCTTTATGCTGAAGTTTGCAGGCACCTCATAAATGCTAAGCTGGAGCAAATACAAAGTCCTCCATCTCTCGGGATTAATGAGCACTCTTCAAGGGGATGGGGGGGGAGTGGGGGGGTGGCAGGGGAGAAAGAGAAAGAAAAAAGAAGCCCGAACTACTCTTTGCTCAAGCTTACCTCATACACCTTTGCTTTTTGAACGGTTCTTATTATAAGCAAATTTTTCATTTAAATTCAAGGTAAATTTTCCAGTTAGCAACATTGTTTTTAGAAAAAAAAAAAAATCCTAATCTTTGTGGAAAGTAGTCTGATCCCCTAAAATGATGATATGTAAAGTACCCATTGGGTTCTTTCATTTTGCTTTGAGTTTTTGAGACATCAAGGTATATTTGGTTCCCGTTCCCAGGCTTGTATGTACAACGTGAGGGCTGGAAGTATGCTTTAGGAAGTGAAAGCTGGCATTCTTAGATGATCATTTGTTTGTAGGAGCTGGGGTTTTAAATAAAACATCAAATATGAGAAAATCAGAAGTGTCAATGTTGTCATTACCTGAATGCAGTTCAGATCAGCAGTGTTGAAAAGTTGTCATCTGATGGTTACCTGATGGCCTGCGACACAGAGCAGTTTTCTCAAAGACAGGTGTGTATTAGGTTGATGTAACAAAATTGCTACCTGCAGAAAGATAGGCAGAGCTTGTACTTTCATTCCTCATATTAACTTGGCCTGCAATGAGGCTAGGAGACCATGCTAATTGTGAGGGTAAGAAATACTGAGCTATTACTCTGGGGAGAAAAGAGTCTGCGTGTACAGAGAACGAACTAAGCTAATGATTGCCCTGGATTTTAGCATTGTTATAAACTAAAAACACACACAAGTGTGGTTTTGCTAGAGTCTCCTTCGGTGGCTTCATTCCCCTTCCAGCCCCATTACGTCAATTCCATCAGAGAATGTAACTCCAGCTTTTTTAAAATTTATTTTTTATTTTGTGTGCGTGCATTGGTTGGAAAAACCAAATTTGACCTGCCAATGTGAGTCAGAAGAAGTGTCGGTGTATGCTTAGGCAGGAGCATGTCTAGCACTTGGCTGAGGCTGACTCGACAGAAGAGCTTTTAATTCCTGTGCAAGTACATGGAGACCTGGCACCCGCTTCCGAGGGCAGCTGGGGTCAGTGTTACCACACACATGCTCACAGATTGTTCCTCTCCTGTAGCACAGGAATACTTGCAATCTGTTCAAAACTTGCTGATTTCTGCTTTTAATTGGAGAATGCGCCTGGGGACATGTATGCTCCTAAACCCCATTCCTGTTGTAGGTGAGTGCCTCAGAAAAGTGTAGAGTACAACTAATCCCAGTTGGAAGTAACAGGCAGAGTGGGTGAAGCATCTCAAATCCCACAGTCATCCTGGCAGAATCCTGAATTTGAACTCAAAACTCAGAAGATTCAGTCCAGAGCTTCAATCAAAGAACTGTTCTTTTTGTCTCTTGCAGTCCTTCGTTTTCAAAGATATTCCTGTTTAAATGTGTCTTGACCATGTACAGGTGACCTGCGAGAAGCAGGAAACGACCAGAAAGCCTTGAGATGCTCTGTTGTGCTTTATTTCAAAGCCCTGACCTGTGCAGGGTGCCTTCTGAATGTCTCCGACCGTCTCCTCTCATTTCTGAGCCCTCTGTGGCAGATCTTTTGTCATGGGTTTCCGTGAGTGAGAGCAGAGAGGCTGTTGGCAAACCTTACGCCCTTTTAATATCTGCTTGAACGCATCTAAAACAAAGCAGGGAAATAATATTTATGTAGCATGGTCATGAAATCATTAGCAAGCTGACTGGCAAATTAGAGTTTTTAAAAAAGGGAAATTTAATTAAGTAATGACATAGTTGTAGCGCGGTTTCATATCCTCCTCCTAGACAAGCATTCATTATGAGCTTGAGTAAATATTAGATATTTATCACATCGGATGTTAAATATTTAAATTTTCCTGTAACAGACATATATATATTCCTGCCTGGTAGGCTGCTGCTCAATATTTAATTAGAAGGACAAGTTTCTCTTTTTTTCTTGCTTGGGTGTGAACTTGTAACGTACAAAATCGAACTCACTGCAAGTAAGATTTTGCTATTGTAATTTTGTAGTTAAGTGGCTACTCCAGGTATTAAGGCTTTTATTTCAAAAGAATCCTGTAACAGCCTGGTCAGTGGCAACCAGCGCCTGCAGCTGGTGCTGTAGGGTGAAGGCACAGAAATTGTTCTGTTAGCTTTCATGGGACATCTCCCATACTGGCAATTGGCATGAGGGCTTTTCTGGAGCGGGATGTTAATCAAGCGTGGTGTGAGCTCTCTTTGGCCAAACCAGACATGCTCTTTCTCATGGGTATTTGTACATCCCAGCTGCCACAGCATTACATGGCAAGCTTATACAATGAGTACTTGGGTGACAGATGCAGGTCCAGCTCTGGTCTGGGAGTAAATTTTGCTTGGGTAAATTTTCTAAAGCTACAGATGTGTTGTCTTTCCCCTCTGTTTATGTTACATTGTCCCTCTCATCATTTTCTAGTCTCTAGGGAAGAAGCTGCCGGTGGTCCCTACAGTTCTTAGCCATTAAGTGGTTGGTCCAGAGGAGCTGGAGTCATAGCGTTGCTCCTTGATTCGCAGATCTTGATAGAAACTGAGATCTAGAGTCTTGTGACTACAAGTGTGCTTGGGACAGCAAGAGACTGTGGAGTCAGAAGGAAATTTATTATTAGACCTTGTGTCTGGTTTGTAACTGTGCTACTAGCTGGAAGGGAGTTTGAGGTATGTAGCATAAGAAAAGGCTTATGCTGAAACTAGACTGGCAAAGTATAATCAATTGTGTTACATGTGATGTCTTCAACAAAGGTATTCTCATGATGTCTCCCTGTTATCTTCATTTTTTAAATTTTTTTTTTATTTCAGAAGACATACACCAGCTATTTGTAATTTTGAATGCATTAGGAAGCAGTCAAAACAGTGACAGCTAAATCAGAAAAACAGATGCATTCCTCCATCGTAATTGCATATGATAATCCTCTCTATTGTTGTTATTTTAAAGGAAATTATACTGATTTTAAATTAGTCTTTGATTTGTCTTCTGTGCGGGAACCACAGCCGAGTTATCTTTGCCTTAGAATTGACAAAACTGCAGTTTGCCATTCAGTCATTTTGTAGCATCCCAGCAAATGCAATGCTGTTCTGCAGCATAACTGTATAAATCAAAAACTAATATTTGCTATCACCTTTTAAAAAAGTTGCTGACATATTAGGGAGATGCTAAATGGGCCTTATTGATGTTTCATTCTAATTAAATACAAGGTAAATGGTCGGTAATTGTGGCTTTCATTAAAATGTGAATGTGTGATTTGCAAGCTTCCCAGCACTGCCCTTTAAAAATCATCTGAAAATGTTTTGGTCTGGTGGCATTAAGTCACTATAGCTTAGCAATGTATTGGTAACTTAATAAGCTACTGGCATTTGTTTTGGAGAAATTGTCCTTCATATGCAAAGCTGTCAGACTGCTTCACTATATAATTCTTCTTCATATGAAATAATACGATAAGGTTCTCGGTATTGAATTGAATGCTTTACCGTGACCTATGGTGGGAATCTTTGTGCATGGACTGGAATTGCTTCACAGCAGAGGTATCGTTTGGTGACAAACACACCGATTCCTTTACATCCATCTATCTCATTTACAAGATAGACCACCTACTTTCTGCTGTGCACCCAGGTCTGAGCAGTTGCTGGTTGTGAAATGGAGCCAGCATCCTGGTTACTTTTGATTCAACATTTAATGAATAAATGTTGGACTTGCGCTATCAGTGCTGCAGGTGTGTTTATGCCTCCTTCGAAAGCCTGACACATGCCATTTTGTGAGAGGAGAAGATAAGGAAAATTTACATTCTTGCCTGCTTTAAATTAGGATCTGTATTAACGATTTAGACTATTGCGTTATGAGAGCATCGATTTCATCTGTTCCAATGATTCCTTTTAATGAAATTGTTCAAGGCTCAGTTCACCACAGAGGAGAGGCTGCTCTCTGCATTATTGGAGCCAAGTTAAGGTCACAGATCTTGGCTCTTCCATCATGAGAATCGTTCAATAGAAAACATGGACGGGCCAGAGAACAATTTTCAGCTAATTCCATGATTGCTTTGAAAGCAGTGGTGAAAAGCACAGGAGTTAATGAGTCTCTCCGTTACTTACCCATTCCACCTAACTCAGCAAGCCAAATAAAAAAAAAAACAAACCAAACTCTGATTTTCAACTGAAGCTATTCTTTTAACTGTCCCCAAAATAGACCTGTTTGAGCTGAGGAGGCCTGCATCTGGTGAAAGATGGAATGGCTGAAGGACTGACTGTCCTGCTTTCTGTTCTCCTGTCTGTCAGTGGCCTTGAGGAAGTCACTTAATCTTTATATTCTGTCTTCTCATTTGAAAAGATAATATTCTCCCACTTTGTGAGGATTCTGACTTCACAGTGTTTGAGCTGCCTGAGAAAACACAAGTGCAATTAACTACAAAGTATTCCTGTTGGCTAGCACAATTAAAATAGAGCGTTTCCTGTTCCTTGATGCACTTGTTATATGTTTAAAAAAAACATGCCAAAACCAAACACCACCCCTAAAACCCACCAAAAAACCAACCATCCAAAACAAAGCCAGTCCAGATCTTCTCTATCTCTTCATATGTGTCTGGCATAGGGTCCTTTAAAAAGCAAGCTAGGCAGTCAGAGAAGAGCTACACAAATACATGAGTTATATTGATAAACCAGTATTTAAAATGTTAAGGAAATAATTTTCATCCTGTTATGCGTATGTGTGTATTGAACTGGAAATGTGTTGCTATATACAATATAATAATTATATAGGTAACATGTTTTGCTCTAGGTATGTATATAAATATTTAATATAATCAGTATCTATAACAACTATAAAAAACATGTAAGCATGTGTGTGCTTGTGTACCAATAGATAAAATTTAGTAGATGAATAATAATTGGGTAGGTACAATAACACATTTCATGTTCAGGATGCCCTTGAGCAACACTTCCCACTTCAAGGGCGTTTTCATAGGTTACTGCCCCGTAAGTGTCTTTATGGTGGCAAACTGAGAAAGCCTGTCTCCTAGGGCATCCTGTGTGCATTCCCTAGATAGCATTGATAGAAGGCTGACTTCCTTGTTTTCATGTAAACAAGGAAAGCTGCAATTTGAAGTATTTTGTCTGGCACAGAAGAGACAAATGATAGTAATAATACTTACCTCTTATATAGCGCACCTCAAACCATTTGGTCTAGCTATGAGTCAGGCGCTATCAGGGAATACCAATTCCTTATGTGTTACCATGGCATGAGTCCTGAATGCTCCCCAGGTCTTGGAGGACTGCTACATTGTATTCAAGGATGAAAACAGAGGCACCTAAAATCTAGGGCTTTCATAAGGTGGAAAAGACAAGAAAATAATCCAGGATTATATGCTTTGTGAAACATGCTTTCAGCAGATGCAATTCATTCCTGAACGCACCTGAGTTGTGTTCGCACTTTATTATGCTACAGAGTTTAAAGATCCCTTTCTGCATAGCACAGCTGGGCTCTAATCCTGACTCGTGTCTCCAGTCACAGCCCTGGCAGGAAAACGGGCAGGGGGAGCTGTTCTAGCTTGGTGCTCCTAGCTGGGGCACGGGAGCTCAGGTGGGTCCTGTCTTCCCTTCTCTAAGTGTTTCTGCAGTAGCCTCCTGCTGCCCCATCATTTGTCTGTCTCTTGATCTGTTCTGATGGGAAAAGGATCTCTACAGAAATTCCTCTGGGAAATATACTGAAATGCTGGGAAATCCTCAAAAAAGAAATCAGCATTTTTAAACTGTGGCTTGTGCTCAACTCTGAGGATTTGAAGCGATGATCTTCCCCTTGCACACGCTTCACTTTCGGGAATGTGCAGCTTTAACAGTTGTGTGGGAATGACTGGAGGGAAAAAATGCCAGGAAGGAGGGAGAGAACTCCTGGACCAGATTTTGTATCTTAACTGCAGCATCATTTATGTGAATGTGATTTCTAGTCTCCTTGGCTGGTCTTTGTAAGTGATGTATGACTTCTGCCTGGGCTGCTCTGCATTTTTTTTCCCCTGATGCTTCCAGACTCTGAGATGCAAAGAGGTCAGCTCTGCAAGGAGGAGCTGACATGATGGGATGCAAGTTCTGAAAATCCTTTTTAGTGATAGTGGGCAGGAAGAACAACATTTAATTAGGGTCAAGGTATAAGACTAGGACTAGAGTATATGGGGCTTAATGATTACTGAGTGCTCCTTAGAAATAACTCAAGTGCAGCGTGGGGAAAATAAAGCTTTGCCGCTCTGGATTCCAATTTGCCTCCCTGCCTCGAACTTGGCTTGTTGAAGCAGGGCAAAAAAACTGCTTAAACTTTGTGGTTGATCATACATCGCCTGCCTCTGTAGTCCTGTGTTTGGGACAGCCTAAAATGTTAGTGAATGGGCCAGGCACGTATACAAGATAACATATTTTGCAGAATTTAGAAGTAACAAAGTCTTCAGTTCTTGATGTGTGGCCATAAAGAGGAGCTGAATGCTGTATACTTGTTTAGTCAGACCTGTTGAACTACAAGAAGTGATTTACTGTTCTTTAGTTTTTGAAGAAAGTTACCCTACATAATAATAGTTGTTTTCCTTATACCAGTTTGTCAAACAACACTATGCACACATCAAAACATTTTCTACATAACAATGAAGACAGAGATACTTACAGACCTTTATTATTATCTGCATATGAATTTCTGTATTAAATATATAATGAACATTTGTCTTAGGATTGCTGGAAGTTAAAACAAATATGACCACAGGATTCATACTTACCCTCATTGTTGATAATTGACTGTTTAATAGTGGTAATGAGACTTATGCTAATTTATATCCTGATTCTTGGAAGTGACTCTTCTCAGTGGTGCTGAACTCCTGTACCTCCCCCTAATTTGGAGAGCACCTAGAGGATGCTCAGTCTGGCTAACCTGGGTTCCAGGTGCACTGTGGACTTACTTCTGGTAGAGCATACTGTAAATAAGTTTACTCTGAATAATTTAGCAGCAATCTCTGAAGTAGATATCTTTTTTTTTTAATTTGTGACTCGTATGGCATCAATCTGGCAAGTTTCATAATGCTAAATTTTCTGAGCAGAAAAATAATTACAGGACAAAGAAAGTGACCAGTGATACTGGAAATGGGGAGGGGAGGAAACTCCAAACAATGGAGTTTAAAAAGCAAGTAAAGCGTGCCTGATAATTGAGAAGCAACCTATCTCAGTAGTATTTCGCACTGTGGAAATACATCAATAGTTGCTTTGTTAAAAGCTAATAACTGTAACTCATTCAATTAAGCTATTACATATACGCTTGTGTACACACATGTGTGGATGTGATGGGAAGCACAAAATGCAGTTGTCTACAGTGTGAATGTGCACGCGTGCAGGTTTAGAACAGGACGACCATGGCTGGGCAGAAACCAATTTCTGAAAGTTTTTTCCAGTGAAGTATTTTTTTAAATCTGATTTCTCAGGTCCTATTTTCAGTTAAAAGCTACTTCCAGGTGCTAGTATGTGGCCACTTGGGTTTTGTACACTTTTTTTTTTTCTTATTTACATGAAGATTGTGGCATACAGAGAGACTTGGAGAAAGATTTCTGAGGTAGAAGTGCATTTCTAATAAAACTGGTTCTATTTTCATTTCTTTGCTTGGAAATACAAAGTTTTTCAACTTGCTCTCTGTATCTGGTACTTTTCAAGTGCGAAAAGAAACACCTTTATATAAATGTATAGATCTTTGTTATCTTACATTGCCTTGCTGAGACCCAAATTTTAACTAGAAATACATTTATTTTTTTTTTTTTTTACAATTCCTACAGCTTTGTAAAATAGTCATCTATTTTAGTTTTCTTTTAGTAGACAAATACTTAATTCTTCCTAAATACATGGAGAGGTAATGTATGGGGAATGAAATAATGCGAACATGACTTATATGATCATCAGACAAACTTTTTTTGGTTAAAATCCTGATTTATTGAAACTATCTTGCATTGAATAAACTGTTTAATGACGCATGCATTTAATTCCCTTTTTTCAATCTTGTATTTATTGGTTTTGCTGTGCTAGCCTGTGTTACACTCTCAGCAATGCTGCTTGCTCGTTGTACTTTTTTTGGTGTTCTTCAGCTCTAAAAATCATACAGTTCATGCAAAACGGTAATTAGGAAAGAAAAGGCTGTGATCAGCATTCCTTTAACATGAGATGTTAAAATTAGAAATGACACAGAAGTCTCCTGATTCATAATATCAGGTCACTTTTTTTTCTCCTGTTGTTGAGAGGGGAGAGAAGTATACCCTCTTTGTTTCAGTGCCCAGCCTGCGTAACTCCAGCATTTGTATGTGAAGGACATTTCAAAGAAGAAACCAATCTTGACAATCACCACAGGGTAGAAGAAGGGCATAGCGCCCAGTGAAACTTTCCAGTAAAGGAGGGTGAAATGGAAGGGATATGTAGGCTGTTGCTGGAGTTTATGTTCCATAAAAGAAAAATGCAATGGAAATCCATGGAGGGAAAAGTGGTTTGATGACATAAGAAGCAAGAGTTGTTTTCTTTGAGGGGGCGGATCGTTAGCTGAGTGAAGTAGATCTACCCAGAACTGCCTGATTTAAGCCAGGACAGGACCTGTCCTTTGAACTTGTATCTCTAATCTTAAGGGAAAAATTCTTTTCCATCACTGAAAAAAAACCAAACTAGAAACCTAACTATGTTATGGGGAAAGTCAAAAGACTTTAATATTTTGCTGGCAAACATTTTAGCAATGTTTGTAAACTATATATAGATTCTTGAGTCATATTTCTTAAATAATTGCTAGGCACAATTTTGGTCTACAAGAACTCATAAAAGATACTATGAAGTTGGAGTAGGGATGAATTCCTTACAGATGAAGTTGCTAAAATAATGCTTAGACCATTTTACTGTATGCATTTTTAATTAAAATTTTACCTTAGAACCTTGCTGTAAAGCACAACGTAGCATCATTCGTAAAATAATGTTGTTTGAAAACAAACTTTTAAGAATACATCTTATAAATCTGTTGGATTACACTAGTAATGTTTATCTAGAAAATATATTCCAATCCAGCCCAGGCTTTTAGGAGACAGAATTTGTCTGCATGTTACTTTGCATGGGTAATGCTTTGACTTCATTATTAGCTCGCTGATGATACTGATGTTCTCAAACTGCTAAATAGATTCAGTGCATTATAAAATGCCTTCCTGTGGGATATTCAAAGGACTTAGATCCAGCCTTGATGATTGTTTTCATTGCTTACTCTATGAATGAAAATAGACGTTGCAGTTCTGTGTAAAAGTTGTAGAAATCTCTAGAGTTTGACCTTATGGGTAATTGTTTTCTCCCTTTTAGTTGCCCGGTGCCATTCAGGTGCTAGCTGATTTTACATAACAGCATTGTCAAGCATCAGATATTACTGTTAAATAAGTCATCAGAAATTTGGTGACAAAAATGAGCTGCCTCTTGCTTTACAAACCCCAAATGCTTGATATTTTATCGAGAACTGCTTTCTGTATGGCAGGCTGTCCTTTCCTGTGCCTGTTATTTTTAATTCTTAAGCAGCTGTAGTACGGAGCAAAATACTGTACAATAGCAACTGGAAGCTGGTTTTGTGGTGTGTGGTTTTTTTTTTTTTTTTAAATTCAAATGAGGTGGAGCTTCTTGTGTGGCTGCAAATGCTGTGTTAGGTATAAACAGCTTTCCCAGTGCCTTGGGAGCCTCCAACCTAACCTGCCCCCTGGCAGCCAAGGCAGGCCAGGGCAAATCTGCACCTACCTCCATCAGGAGTGCTGGCATGCTCTCCTAGTTCTTATGGATAGCTGATCAGCAGGAATTACCTTGAGGAATGCTCTGCCACAGGAGTATCGCATACTGAAACCAGGAGAATAGTTAAGGCATTTGGGAAGCAGCATTGTTATAACACAACTTTCTTATGATCCGGCAGAGAATCTAACCAGTAGGGCTATAGCCCTGTTTTATGCCTTCCTGTAGGATGGATGCATATATTGTATTTCCAGATTCATGATATTTCCACTTGCTTTCCTTTCCTTGCTTCCTGGCACCTGCTGACCTGGCACCACTGATCTTGGTGTAAATGCTGGAGGTTAGTACATTGGTGAGATCTAGTACTGCGCCTTGGCCCTTGTGTGTGGAAACCAAGTAACTCACAGGGAGTCCCAGGACATCTCCGCTGGTAATCAATGGTTTGTTCTGGGTGGTACTGGTGAAGTACATCAGCATTACAATGGAGCAGTGACAATGCTCTGCTCTCTGTTAGTTGATCTTTCCGCTTCATTTTCTCAGCAGCAGCTGCAGTCCTCTTGCTTGTGCTTTGAGTGATGGATGTGTGATACTCTACTTTTTGCCTACCCTCCCCTGGCTTGAGTATCCCATGTGACCGGTTTGAGCTAGAAGGAGCTCCATCCAGAGGAGAGATGGTTCTGCTCCTCTCGGCTCTCTGCTCTACTCTCTCTGCTTCGTTCTGAGGCTGAAGGACAGATGGGCTAACCCCATACCAGAGACCTCCACACTTCTAGTAGATGATGCTTGTTGCAGGGAAGGGCTTCAAAGGTTTGAAGTGTTTCTAGCAGCTTACTGTGTTGCTACCAGCCACTTCTCCATAAGGAAGCCAAAGTGCCCTCCTGGGCTAGGCCAGGGGCCCCATGAGCTCAATACGCCACCTCTGATGGTGGCGTGGGCATGAGCACGGCCCCTTCTTGCTGTATTGCCCCAGCATCCACAACTGTTGGATTCAGCATGAGAGAGGGGACGTCTCTGCCCGTTGCTTTTTAGTGTCTGCTTACAGATTTGTTGTCCTGTAGTTTCTTATCCCTTTTACAACCTGCTCACGCCACCTGCCACCCCGGCCTCTGGGGGCAGCGTGTTCCAGCAGCTTGCCACTGTAGTGTGAAACTCTCTCTCTTACAGGTTTTAAACTGATTATTTGCTAGTTTTGACTATCGTCTGCTGCTTTGTAGCATGACGGGATTTGGGGAGCAGCAGTTCTGCATTCACCTCTTCCATTGCCCGCACAATTTTTGTAAACCTCGCTCTTATTACTGCCCTTCCCACCTCCGCCAGCCTTCCCCGCTCCAGATTCAAATGTCTCAGCCTTTTTAGCCACTCATTGTAATGGGCAAGCGGCTTGGCCAAACTTTAGGCAAAAAGCCTGACTTAAGGCTGTTTTGTTTTAAAATGGCTGTGTAAAATTAGGCATCCCGAGCTCTGGTCCTAAGGGACTCAAATAAGTGGCCTGTTTTTCAAACCGCTAACACCCCAGTAGTTCCTGTGCAGTGATTAGAAACTGCTGAATCTTCAGCAATTTTGAAAATTAGGCCAAGGATTTAGTTGCCCGAGGGTGGTATTTTCAGAAGAGTAAGGGTTAGGCCAACACAAAGTGCTTGTAAGCACCTTGCTTCAGTGGCAGATTTAGGCGTGTGACTTTAAAAAAGCGAATACTTTTCTTAAAAGGATAGTTATTTAGTCCCGTAGAGGGGCGGATGGGATTTATGGAAGCTGAAGTGGGAAAGAATATGCGAGGTATGCATACTTTCAGGTGCTGTATTGTTCGAAATGTTAGCTTTTGAGAAATATTTCTGAGAAGATGTGGAGAGCGGCCAGCCTGGGAGTTTAATAACATGTTTTTGATCCGTAAATGTTATTATGCCATGGTTAAAAGGTAACTATATTTTTCTTGTCCGGTAATCACTACTGGCTTAACTGCAGTATATTTCCTTTCAGGACTGTGTGGTTGGTTATAGTAGAAATGAGCTATTGACTGGAATCTTATCATTTATCTAGACTTCTTTTGGTTATTTGAAATGTGCCTGAGAGGTAATAGGTGGCAATTTGCATTCTTTTGTTCTGTGAATTTTACCTGACAGTCTCGTCTACAGGCTCTTTTGTAAGGTTTAAAGAACACCAGGGATAGGAGGAAAAAAGCTGAGCAAAATCCTGACCTTACCGGGACATGTTTTTGTTGTGTCAAAATTCTGCCAATTTAGAAAGGTTTTGCTGAAGCAAATGCAGAAGCAGGAAGGAGCACAGCTCATCACAAAGAGGAAAAAGGAAAGGAGTAAATTCTCACAGCAAGTTTTTTTTTTTGGTTGTCTTCCTTCTCTGTTACACTTCCATTTAAACTGATTTTTTCCTCTGGTACTTTCATGAGAATGTGAATGAAAGACAAAAATTCCTGTCTTCCTGAGACAGGAGGTGTGGTGTGTTTGTTTTTGTGTTTTGTGTGTGTGTGGTTTTTTATGTGCATATAAAAATTCACAGTTTGTTCTTTAAATTATTTAAAGTGACTCACTATATGGAGACCTGCCTGTAATGGAATATCCTAACATGTAGTTTAGCTATTTAAAAGGGTATTGGGTAAAAAAATGTATGGCAACAGGATCTCATTAACGAAACAGATTTGGCTTGAAGCCCTGATGCAGCTGTTGACAGCATAATTAAAATGATTAATTTGGAATAGAAGAAGTACTTTGAACTAATTTGAAAAAATGGCTATGATCTTGACCATACATCTGACCAGTGTTAGGCAGGTACACAGAAATACTAAGAGGAAAAAAAAAACCTGAAGAAGTGTTTTAGCTAAAGAAGGGAACGCTTTGTCTCAGATTCCTGTTTTTTCAGACATCAAATATTTCCTAACAAAAAATGAAGACGGTTAAAAAAAAAAAAAAGAAACAAAACCCAACCTAAACATACGAACAAAAGCAATTATGTATGATTTCTTTCCTAAACCTCTAGGGATTTCTGCATGTGCCGTTTTGTTACAAAGAATCACATTTAAAATCATAATTAAGGCACTAAATATTCTTTGAATTTGATTCCATCTATTTTCCTCATCTGAAATGCAACTGACTACCTGTTGTTTGATGAATATGTATGTGTTTTTATATATATATACACACACATATATAAATCTAAAAAAAAATAATAAAAAAAATCTGTTTCTTTTTCTTTTTCTCCCTGTCTGGATCATGGTGGGAATTTCAGTTAATGCCTGGGGCAAAGTGCCCTGCAAGGATGTTTGGAATTCCTTTGCTCCCCATAAAGGAGATCTTTGGAATCTGTAAGAGGGTTAGAAAATATGTGGTTGTTCTATAACAATTGGCTTAACTTCTATTGGTTTCTTTTATTTTTCTGTTATAATAATTAAATATATTTGATATGCTTTAATTATATCCTAAAACAAGAGCTGGGCTGCGTTCTAGTTCTTAAATGGGCTGAATTAGTCTGTCCCCCTGTTAATGTCAACTATGGCACATGCTGTATTCTCATGGATGCTGTTACATACGTGCATTTAAGCTTATATATGTAAGCTTTCCTTTTGATTGGAGGCTTTATATCTCAACATTTAATTGCTGAGAACTTTAAGATGGGTAATATTAATTGTTCACACAAACTGGGTTTTGCAGTTTATGTGCTATTAAACTAGTCAAGCATTTATTTTGATACTGTTTCACACCTTTGTGTAGGCATGGTTTATAGGGCTGTAAGGTGCAGAGAGAGAATTAAAACTGGGCAGAAGTTTAGCTAGAGAAAGTGTTCAATTCCATAGTCTCTTAGTGTTTGTGTATTAAAAGTGCATGTATGATTAGAGTAGATGTTTAACGTTAAAATGACAGTTTTGTTTGAGACTTGGAGCTTGAGGAGTAGCTTGTCGTTTTTATTTCTCTCCTCGGGCTTCTAGCTTTGTAACTGCTTTTCCTTACTACTTACTATGGTAAAGAGAAAACGTTTTTATTGTAGGGGAACCAAATGTTTTGCTTTGTAAACACAAAACCACACAAACACTCTTCCTGCAAAAGTATTCTCGACACTGGTGCTCATCCCATCTGCATGGGTGTCAAGGCCCAACTGGTCCATATGTGTAACATCCTTTTCTTTTTTTTTTTTTTTAAAAAAAATGTGCAAAGAAGTTGCCGAAGCGAGCGTGCGGTGCTATGTTGCATGCTCCCAGTTTTCCTAGTCCTTCTGCCTGAGATTGAGGCCCAATGGATTATACATGCAAGCAGTTTTCTTTGCTAAAGATTCTGCATCCTAGATCTATTGTGTGATACCGCCTTAGCGATGGTAACCCATGTATTTTCTGACAGGCTAAATGCCTACTTAAAACATGTTGGTTTTTCTTTACACATTTAAGAAAAAACAAAAAAAACCCCACCAAACAACACAAAAAGCAAAACCCCACCACCAACAACAAAAAACCCCCCAACCCCAAACCACCCAGATTTCTTGAACAAATGATCTGCTTTTTTTAATCTTGGACTGACCTTTGGAGTTAAGCCTCTCTGTGGTGTATAAATAAGTGGTGACCAATTACTCTTGGGAAGAAGGAAGTTTGATGAATCACAGGAAATAGTAAATTATGTGGATTCCACATGATTCCCAAGGTTGAAACAACTTTTTTTTTCCTCTTTCCCCCCGCCTCCCTTGCACAGGGGCCCTAAAATGTCACCGATTTGATGGGATGGTAGGCTCCGGTTACTTCTGGAGGGCACAGTGGGGGGAGTGAGGAAGGGAAAGCAGAAGATTTCACAGTTTTTATCGCACTATGTAGGTTAAATTTGCTGTCTTTGTTTCCTCCCTGGAGGGTGGAGAAAAACAATCGTGGTGTGCTAAAATTGTTCAAAAGCATACCAGCTATTTGGGGACAGCAAGTGATGAAAGTGGGGCTTTTAAAGAAAAAGAATGAAAAAAAAATAATAAATAAAGACGTGTGCAAGGCATGGCTGCGGTGCTGATAAGCTATTAAGTTTTACTCCACTGGTCTCCCATGATTTAAAGTTTCAACGTATCCATGAAGTGGAAGTAATATAAATAGTTAGGGTGGGGAAGGCTGCAAATACTAATAGCAAATAGATTCCAGGATGCGAGAGCAAATGTGGAAAAGGAGCCTTTCCTGGTCTACTCTGTCTCTGTCTCTTCGCTGCTATTCTCTCGGCTTCCTTGTCAATTAAACTAATTGGTGCTGAAGATATTTCCCTAAAGGAGATCTCATACTAGGGCATTTCAGGCAAAATCATTTGCAAGACTTTTAATCTAGTCAGGATATATTAATAGTATGCAGGTTTTTTATGCGTGAAGGGAATGCTCTGAAATTGCTACATTGTTCATGGTCCATATAGCTAGACAAAACACCCGGCACTTACTGTCTCCAGAAAATGAAAGTTAATTTATACAGCGTAGCAACATGCTTTGTTGTGGAGCCACATTAATATAATATAGTTTGAGTTGCAGGAATTTTTACTGTTTGATTTGATTGGTCTTTTTCATAACGAAAGTAACTTTTTAATGTAAAAGAAAGAATTTCCTTTCCACTTCCTTTTTCCCCTCTCTTTTTGGTTTGCTGATTGTACATTTTATATCAGGAGGTCTGTGACCTGTATTTTACTTGAATGTCTGATATCTGCGTTGTGCCACTAAAGGTTTTCATTCCGCATTTGCTCTACAACAGAACTTATTTGTGGTGTATGGTAAGAAAGTGTGTTGGAAAGAGGGTGTGAGAATGGTACCAAAAGCGGTGTATCTGGCTGGAATTTAGCACAACTTTGGGAGAGTTCATTTAAAAACAAAACAAACCCCCAAAAAACCAACCCCCAAACCTCTAAACTAAATGACAAGCGGTTAATTTTTTAGGTGAACCTTTGTGAAGTCTGATTTAGTCACAGAATTCCATTGTTTGTGTATCCTCGAAGACATAAATGGCTATTTTCTAATAATAGCATTCGCTTATGAATGTGACTGTGCTTGCCAGAGGTGAACTCTGCTCGGAAAGGCCTCTGTGCCTAAGAGAGTGCCTCACTGTGATCAAAGACAACTGTAGGACGAATACAGTTTCTTAATTTTAAATGTTTCTTGCTGTTGGTGTGTATTCCCTAGTCCCAAGGACGTATGTGATGCTTTACAAAACGGCAAGGTGGAGTCCGTATTCCACAGAGTGTGCCATGGCTGTGCTCACGCAAAGCTGTCGCGCGTTTGCTGTCAGGCTTACCTATGTGAAGAGCTCCAGTAAAGGCTTTTAGCATTGACTGCGTGGTTAGAAGCTGGATAAGTGGGTTTTAGTCACTGCGTGAGCGGTGTTGTTGAAAGCATTGCAGCTTTCCACTGGGTAAATGCCTGGGACAAAGGCGCTACTTGTGGTAGCCTTAAAATTGTTCCCTTCAGGCAACTTTGAGGCATCTTCCACGGGTCAGCTGCAAGGTTTTCGTGCTACCACACCTCTGGCATGTGGCAGAAAGGAGCTGATGTGGAGATTGGTGTCTTGATCTAAAATGTGAAAAGCGCCATAGCTTTAAGTCGCTCGCAGGACCTGGATTTCAGACCGTTTGAGCGTGGCTCTCAGGAGAAGACTGCAGTTCCAACCTGGGTGACTTCCCAAGAGCACTGGAGCGCTGACCTGACAACACAGCGCTTTTCATTTTAGATGAGGTACTTGGGTTAGGTGCCTCCTGGTTGAAGCACACTGAAACTGCTCTGTCCTGGACACTCACCCTTTGCAAGTTACCTGTCAGAAACTTGAGCAGTTGAAGTCTGGGAAACAGTGATGTAGGACTGCCATAATTACCTACCGGCTTTTCGGAAGCTCATTTGCACTTGAGTGCTACCACTGCTTGGGGACATCCACCCCAAGCCAGGTAGAAGGTGACCCAAAGGAGTGAGGTGCATTACGTGTGGAGCTGGATGTATACAGAACTTTCAAATCTGTGGATGAACTGAAAAATTGGCTGAAAAATTGATTTGCGTTGAACCAAATAAATCCATATCTTTCCATCTTACTTAATGATTCTTTGTCCTTTAATGTGATGGTGCCTAGATCAAAAAACCCCACCTTTTCTGCTTGGAACATCCTGTGTGTTGCTCTCTTCTGGATTTGTTTGGGTGTTTAGTACTTAAACAATGTCAACTTCAAGTGAACTGTTGGAAAGTTTAGTGAAAAATGTGGAGAAAACCCTTACCATTTTATACATTAAATATTTCAGTTAATACAGCAGCTGAAACCTTTCTTTCACTGAGACTATTACCTGAGTTTGAACACTGGATAGTTTCTGTTTGTATTTCAAAATACAAAATACATTTTCCAGTGTATTTAGTATTGATTTCCATCCCCTTCCCCGATCTAGCTGAAAGTGTTATGTGCTTATTTTTATTTGGACTTGCAGGTACATGATTAGCTTTCTACAAACCGTGACTCAACTTAATCCAAGGTCAGTTCAGTTTTCAGGCTTGCTGGGGCTCTCAGCGGGCATTTAAAACAATTTTCACTGTGACTGACCACTTGGAGAGAGTTGCAGGCAAAGCTGGGCAGGAAGTTACGGAATACCTCTTCTTCCAAACGTAAACTTTTCCCATTCAAGTACCTACCAGTTTCAACAAAACTCTTTATGTAAACATTTCTGACGAGCACGGTGAGTTTTCAGTTGGGAGAGAGGAAGACTGTCCTTAGTGTAGTCACTAACACCTTTTTTGTGATAGTCACCTGTGGAGAGGATGATCACAGTGCAGTTTCCAGGTGCTTTCCAAGCTGACTGTGGACCCCGGTTTCAGGGTTTTCCACACCCTAAGCGACATGTTTTCCATCTCTTAGATTTGTTTTATTTGTAGAATTAAATATAAATTCATTCAAGAGGGACTAGCTCTCTGACTGCATGGATCAGGCATCTACCATGGCACACACAGTAGAACAACCTCTTTTGAATCCTTCCATTTATTTGAGGAGTCTGGAAAACAGCTTTATTCCAGGGTGGAACATGTGTTTGGTGACTGAGAGGGAAAGGATCTGGTGGAGGAAGGGCATGAGTTATGTTTTCATGCTCCCCCCCACCCCAAAATACAGATGTGTATTAGCAGTGCCTCTTTTTTAAACGTGAATAGAAAAGATATCTATAAAATGGGGAGGGGGAGAGAGAAAAGATCTGGAGGCAGAGAGGCAGACAGCTGAGCACAGATGCCTCCCAGCTGCTGCACGGCGATGGGGCAGTCGCCGAGGTGCAGACCTGGTGCTGCATGCAGGGAGCTCTGAGCTGGACTTTGCTCCAGTTTTGAATGCTGTTGGGTACTAGCAGCTCACAAACGCTCTCCATATGGCCATCTTCTGCTCCTCATGAAGATCTGTTGTGCTGGCCATGCACGAGCAGAGCTCGTTGGTAACCATGAGCGCTCTCTCAGGCCAGGCAGCATGCCTTCACCAAAGAGTGTTCTTGATAGCCTGTTTTCTTTGAAATGCAAGATTTTACCCTGTCAAAGGAACAAGATCAGTTGTAGGAAGGGAAGTGCATGTATATGTATATACATATAAGGAAACATTTCTTTTTCTTCCCTGGAAAAATATTTGCTGCAAATACTTTCCCCTGTTTCTTCATCTCTGGAGGCTGTTGTCTCGTGAAACTTGATGTTTCAGAAACCTCCCAGTAAAATGAGAGCTGGAAAAGAAATTCCCTTTCATTGCATCTTCTTGTTGTAATGGGAAAATGTGTGGTTGCCAGCAGACAATTTCTTGGTGTCATCTATTCTAATCAAAATGTTCTATCATTGGGCTGCTTTCACAAGGAGTCTCATTTGGCGCTCTTTCTCCTCTTGGAGTAATGACAGCATCCTTTCATTCCCAAATGACACCCAGAAGTCCCCTGCTATTGAGAGTCAGACAGCAGTGCGATGCCTGTGACTTTCACACAATCTGATAAGTATTCATAAGTCTCAGGTTGTTTCTGCTTAGCTGGCGCGTATGAAAAGTGGCCACTTACAGCGGTGAACTGACAAAATGTCTTTGTAACTAGAATCTCGCAGTCATTTTTGATGGGGGGGATAAATAGTGAATGTTCTTGTCAAATGGTTTAGCATGATCTCTACTTCTGGGCATGCCTTGCAAAACGGAAGTCATGCGGTGAAGGGGAAGAGAGCCCTTTTGATATATGTATTATCTAGTCTTCTGCCATGGTGTGAGAAATGCTTTAGCCAGCTTGTCTGTTTACCCAGCTAAAAAGCGAATCAAGGTTACCCATAATTAGAGATGGTTGAAGAAAACAGTGTTCAGATCTGAGTCTGGATTACAGGCAGGCTGCAGTTCGTGTTTGAGGCTGAATGATCTTGTCTGGCTTCAAGGGCACTGAAACTGGAGATAAGCAATTCTTGGGTGTATTTTGGCCTCAAATGGCAGAAATGCATGGTGTATTGTTTATAACTTCCTCGTGAGGAGAAGAGAAACCTTTGACTTGGAGTTAGACCCGGTAGCCAATCTAGAGAATTTCATACTTCTGTTCTCTCTGTGAAGCCATTGTTTAATATTCATTGCCATGATATGCGAAGTCTGAGGAGGCAATGAAGTGTCCTTTGTGAAAAAGAGCAGAGAGCTGTTGCATCAACCCTCATTTTTCGTTATCTATGGGGAGATTCCATGGAAAAAAATAATTATGTGGCTTAATTGGAACTCTGTTTTCTGCCACTGGCTCTCTTTATTCTCTGCTACTGGATGATTTATGTGGATCGTGGGAACATTTCTTCTCCATTCTTGCCTCCCCAAAGAACTAGGATTTCATCAGTAAAGAGAACAGATATAAATATCCATTTACTAGGTGAGTGCATCAGATCTCTACTAGATTTCCAAAAATCTAATGCTGGGATCATTAATTATGTTTGTGAGTTTCCAACATCACAGTAATAGGACAGAAGATTTGTCATGAATGTGCTGTTTAGGTCTCGAGGGTAAAGGAGAAGAGCATGAAGACTTCCTGCCTCTCCCTACCCATCCCAGCCCCAGCTATTTGAATGATGAGCAAGGTCTTGGAATGCTAAAAGTGGATTCTTTTCAGGTTTATAGATTAATCTAACAAAGAGGGGTTAACAGTCAAATAGATTTGATGGTATCTATCTAAATGCCTTTTTACATAATTTATACTTTGCTAGCTATAAAAAGATGCTTTGGAAATGATTCAGAAAGTCCTTCAGGAATAGTCCCAATCTCTGCAGCCTTATTAAATGCATACAGGCATGTCTCCCAGTGAGAATCTCAAGCTGTGAAAGTCATTAGAATAATAAATTAAACTTCTATGTATACAGGCATTTTAAACTTCAGGTGAAAATTCCTTATATGCCATGTTCTAATTTTCAACTCAAGGGCTAAAGAAACGAGACTCTGGAACTGATTGGTGATCTTCTGCGAAGTTTTACATGCATAATGAGTCACTGGGCTGCACTGGCTCCTGAAACATGTTGCACAGCTTGAGATGTTAACGCTTTGAAAGGTTCTCTTCCTTTCTTGACTCCTAGTGCTGCAACAGCTAATTAAGGGGAATAGACTATTTAATGGTGGAAGCTACACAGCTAATAACAAAATGCATGTTGCTATTTTGGATTGGTTCCTGTCATCACTTTCTATTAATATTTTAGACAATATTATATTGTAAAATGGACTCTTTGCATACATTGTGTAATCAGCATGACAAATGGAAATCATCAGGTTTTGCAACTGAGGAAACATTGCTTAGAAGTATAACTCCAAGAATCCAAAAGTCAAGGAGCCAATGGAAACAATTCTTTCATGGAAAAATCTGAGACTAGTGCCTGCATGAATCTGCAGTCAACTCTGGATGAAAGGCTAACTGTGCCTTTTAGTATCGATTTTCCAAAACCGTCTTGCTCGTGTTAAATTGCTTCATTTGATGAGTGTATTTGCTTAGATGTTTCAAGGTACTTATCAGCCAGTTTATGAAGTGGGAAGAACCAAAGAGTATACTTCATGTTCTTTCAAAAACTGATGTTTCTAGAACCACTAGAATTAGCTACTTGACCTGAAGAATTTTATCTTTAGCCATTCTGAATTATTGCTCGTTGATGAGAAACTGAACATGAGCTGGCAATGTGTGCTTGCAGCCCAGAAAGCCAGCCGCCTTCTGGGCCTCATGCAAAGAAATGTGGCCAGCAGATTGAGGGAGGGGATTCTGCCCCTCTACTCTGCTCTCATGAGACCCCACCTCTGGGATTCCCAACATAAGAAGGCCATGGACCTGCTGGATTAAGTCCAGAGGAGAGCAACGAAGATGATCAGAGGGCTGGAGCACCTCTGCTATGAGGAAAGGCTGACAGAGTTGGGGTTGTTCAGCCTGGAGAAGAGAAGACTCTGGGGAGACCTTATAGCAGCCTTCCAGTACCTGAAAGGGGCCTACAAGAAAGCTGGAGAGGGACTTTTTTACGAGGGCATGTAGTGATAGGACGAGGGGTAATGGCTTCAAGCTGGAAGAGGGTAGATTTAAATTAGATCTCAGGAAGAAATTTTTCACTCTGAGGGTGGTGAGGCACTGGAACAGGTTGCCCAGGGAAGCTGTGGAGGCCCCATCCCTGGAAGTGTTCAAGGCCATGTTGGATGGGGCTTTGAGCAATCTGGTCTCAGTGGGAGGTGTCCTTGCCCATGGCAGGGGGGTTGGAACTAGATGATCTTTAAGGTCCCTTCCAACCCAAACTATTCTATGATTTAACGTGTGTCAGAGTACTCGCCAATGCCATGCATGTGAGGGAAGGAGAGAAGCACAATATGCATGAGGGAAGACAAATACTTGAGGAAAATAATAGAAGAATTGGAGACAGGTGTGCAGGGAGGCTATAATCTTTATTTTCCAGTTATGAATTTGGCATATACTATGAGTAATTGATGTGGAGTGCTCCCTCGCTCCGTTATAAATTTCACTAAGGTTACTTTGACTTTACGAGAGAGAAAAAGATGAGACTGTATTTAGACAAATGTTGCAATTTCTTCCATTTCCAAAATTTTGATTTTTTTGTCAGAATGGGAGAATTCAGTTCATGAAATTGATCATTGTGAGTTGGAGGACACTGCCTAAAAGCTAGGGAGTGGAAAAATTAGAATTTCTTGCTTGATTGTGTGGGGTTTTTTTTTGTTTTTAAAATGTCTGGAGGTTATGATTATGGAGGATGCTGAATCCTCTGATTAGAAGTTTCATTCTTAGTTGATACCTTAGGCTAGGATTGCCAAATCAAGTAGTTTAGTCAGAAAGTTTGGCAACCAAAAATTAGGAGGGGATACAACTTTAACTGAAATCAAATGTGTCTTATTGGCTTCAACCACAGCCAGAATGATATCTTCACAATGTGAGTATGACCTCTCACTATGCTTGGGTTGAGGAACTTAATCAAGAACATTTTGATTCTCTCTAACAGAAACTGCAGAACTGTTAGAAAAAAATCTATATGCAGGAGTCGGGGGGGTGGAGGGGAGAAAAAGAAATTAAGTACTTTCCAAATAACATTGAATCCAGCTCCTGCTTATGCTGCTGCAAAGCAGTCTGTGGCAACAGCTGCTGCTCAAACAGCTAAAAACACTGAAGCATCTATTTCAACACAAATAAAAATAGACCTAAAAATGCTTAGTCTGAACCTAATTCAGAAACTAATCCAAAACAAGCGTATTCTGGGAATTGGTTGTATTCAACAACTGGTCATTTTTAGCATTTCATCAGGCAATAGTGTGAAAGAAGTATCTACTATAAAAGTACTGAAGAACCTTGTCAATCATGGAGCAAAATCCTGAGGTGAATGGAACAAATCGTAACAAGTGGTAGTGTTTCTACCCATTTTAGCGGACTCTCAATTCGTTGTATGGTGACTATTTGCCCAGATTCCTGGGCTCCTTTTGGCCTGGGTGAACAATAGCCTTAACCTGCATTTGTTTTGCCTGACATCAATCTTTTAGGATTTATATATATATAGCGCTAGCCTTTTTCATGCCTTCCTCAAGTCTGGATGAAAACCAGCCTCAGTGGAACTCCATTCTTCTTCCCAAAGTCTTTGGGTAGCATCCCTCTTTTAGGATACCTTCCAAGAACAGGGGACACTTGCACATTGACTAATTGCACCATCAGCAATTGAACAAAAAACCATAACCTGTTTTCAGCAGGTTTCTGAGTTCCAGATGTGTACGAATCTAGTTCCTCAGGCTTTTTGAGATGTGAGGGGAAAATTCTATCACTTCCTTCTTTCCTTCTCTTCCGCCCCCTTCTTTCCTCCTGGGAAGAGGACTCGATATATTTCTCAAAGAATACTTCTTGAGTGTCCAATTAAGAATATACATAAAAGTTTCCCATAATGGATGTGAACGTCTGTAACTGTAATGGCAGAAGAAAAACAGCATTCCATCTTGCATTGTATTTTGATTGTGTCATGGCCTTCTGACATAAAGAGACAAGGAGAAAACGTGCATTTCTTGAATGATGTCCTTTGGTTATCCTCATCGGAGCCTGCAGAACTACATAGATTGCTAGCCCTGAGACTGCCCATCCAGTCTGAATTTCAAACTCTAAAGGACAATTACAAGGTCAAGGGGTGATGCCTCTTCAAACTCCATCAACCTCAGCAAAGTTGCAGAAGGACTGAATACTACATACTGTTCGTATTGCTTATTTTCATAGAATTTGTCTTGCTTGCATGTGGTTCCCTTGGTTTTTGGATGTCAGAGTGCAATGTCTGTTGGCGCTATCCCTTACAGAAAGGGAAATGGAAATTTTGGGTCACATTCTTTATCTCTTTTACATCCTCTATGCCAGAGGAGAATTAGGGCTTAGGACACACTGGCTTTCTGATTCCTGCTCCTTTGCTGTGCTTGCTAGAGTATGTTGCTTTGGCTGCCGTGTTGGAGTCGGGGGCGGAAGTCAGGGGAAGCGCACTGAAGACTTGACCTTGACCTCTGTCTGTGAGGAATTCAAAACCCAAAGGGAACATTCTTCCGTGAAGCAACACACTGAAGCCACAAACCCAGTGTCTGCCCAGTGTGGCCTCGTATGACTTCAAAATGCCATTCCACAACTAATTAGAAAAGCCGCAGGGTGGCCTGCGTTGATGCTTGGCCCAAACCTGTGGGCAGGAGTATTACAGGAGGAAGGTGTCAGAAACACTACAGTGGCTTTGAGGGCTGCACTCAGGTGCTGTGCTAAGCCTTACTCCTCTCTTCAGGTGGAAGTCTTCTCTCCCTGCCTGTCAGCCACTCTATTCGCAAGAAAGACAGAGAAGAGAAGGAGATTTTTGTAAAGCTGTTTAACAGCATGAGGTAATGTTTTCCCCAAATGACTGGAACCACTCCTTAAATAAGAGAGAACCTGCAGGTGGAGAAAGAGCCCCTGCATTCTTTCTGTATTTCAACAAGAGGACAGAGACAGGCTTTTGACAGGTAGCAGGCAAAGTTTGATTAATTGACTTATCTATGGGAGATAGAAAGAACTGTAGCAGTCAGCAGTCTGCTGGCTTATACCTCCCTAATATAGTTCTTTGCAGAACAAGAGCAGTCAAATGATGACCACGTCCCCCCCCGTCCCCCCCGATGCACACACATACTTTCTAATGAGTTTTTTGCTGAGCCTGTAGATCTGCTGGGAACGTACTCACAGTTTGATAATTGATAGACAGAGTCTAACCTTCCCTGGGATAGATTTGCAAAAAAAAAATGGTTTACAAGGAGGCTTAGTGTTTTCATTATACGTAGCATCCCTTTTGGACTGCGGACTCGTTATTGCTACTGTTACGATTGAGAGCTCTTCCTGTATTTCTGGCCTTTGGTTGCCTTTAGTGTACAATATGTGAATTTTAGAATCCAAGTTTAACATGTGAGTGGCCTGAAAACTTAACTGCTGCTTAACCATGAGATAAATCTAGCTCCTCCTCTCATGTGACTAACAGATGGATGCATCCACTATGTCATGTTAAAGGAACAATTAAAAGCTTCATTCACATGTAATACAGAGTCACCAGAAACGACTGCACTCTGCTTCAAAATGTGCTGTAATTTGTACTGTTACTTTGGATTGTTTCGGTTTTCTAAAAATAATAAATGACCCTCCAAATAGTGGTTGGCCAGAGGCATACAAGAAGCAATCCATAGTATATGGATTTGTTCAATGGCATTTAAAGGACCTTGATTAAAATTCAGCCCAGGCTGGAGTGATGAGAAGACTGTTTACTGAGGGCTGTTTGAAGTCATACGTTGCACTGCAGACCGACCAGAGGGATGCACAGATTGAAACGTTTTACCTTGCATGTCTGAATCCGGCTGTCAGGACCCGATGGAACTCTGGAAGGGAGGTATCAACATTCTTGAGCGGTTTGACTGCTGCTGCTTACGAGTCTTAATTTTCATTGTTTTCAAGCCGGCGTCTGCATGAGCTCACTATCAGAGATCATGGCAATAACAACAGTCTTGTTGGCTGGATCTGCGTTTTTTGTTGACTCCTACAGATGCTACGTTTAGATACTTCATTTTAAAGTAGTGTGCATTTGAAAATTTGTGCTGTAAAACAGACAGCACTTTTATTCCTCGTTTCCCTTAGCCCCATTCAAGCACATCTCCATGTGTCTCTGAAGAAAGATGAAAGTATTCTTTTACTTCTCTTTCTCCCTCTCTGACTAGAGTACGTAAGTACCATAGACAAAAAAAAAAAAAACCCAAACCAAAAAAAAGCCCACCAGGCAAACACTGTGTCCGACCTCCCTGTTTTATTTTTTCCCTCAAATGGAGAACTTGATTTTTTTTTTAACTGAAAATCTGAATTGAACATATGATTTAAAAAAATAGATTCTTTCATTTTATTTTTCTTGGTTCTGGCTTTTGACTAGGTTTCAGGGTAACAACTGTGAAAGGACTTTCCTTGTTCTATTTCTGTACATATGCTTTGCCACAAGCTGTGTAACCTTGGGCAAGAGAGATGCAGGTGGTACAAAAGGGTTTAAAAAAAAAAAAAAAACAAACCCCAAAAAACCAGTTGAAAAAGTTTGAAGAGTAAGGTTTCCCTCCCAGAATGAATCCTAAATAAAAGAAATGTAAGCAGGGTACATCCTTCACTGTTAACACAGGCAAAATGTGTGCTATCTTCAAAATAGTCTCTGCAGTACTTACCCACTACCTTCTTTGAATCCCAAGAAATATCTGTTTGCTATATAGATGCCACTGGTTAATAGCAATTATGAGAGTCAAACCACCATTAATAAATGAATAAAGTGGAATGCAAAGTGCCATGCTGTTCAGAGTAAAAGGAAAGGAGAAAAAGGAGGAAAAAATATTCTAGATAATGAAGAAAAGATTTTTAAAGGGCATTGATGAAGACTTTGAAACACCTGAATGTATTTTATCACTGAGGGTAGTTCTGCTGGCCTGTGGTGCCGAGAGCTTTGCTGCTTCTGCTCCCACTTGCTGCGGTGTGAACTGACAGTTTCGCTGTTGTGATCAGCTCAGATGCCTCTGCTGGAAGTTTTCTGGAAGTTTTCCCTTTTGCAGGTTGTCAGACATGGATGTTTTGTCAACCTCAAAAGTGTGTTGTCAGGCTCTGGTTTGGCTAATTAGTTTCTGAGTATGCTGGGACACCTCATGTTTGGTTTTGTGGGCTTTTTGTTATTGTTGTTTCCTTTCCCAATGGGTTTGTGCAGCTAACAGGTGAGTGTAGGAGCAGGGAAGCCACACAAGTGTAGGCATGTGGATGTGCAATAGACAATTAATTAATACATGATAGATCCTTATGTGATACTGATTTCTTCCAGTACCTGCTGGAAGTATGCTTGGCAGACTAAACTCTATCATTGAAAATGGATAGGGGTTGCTTTTAGGAAAGATGAGGCTCTGAGATCTCATTTGTCCTGTTTTGCACGTTGCACTTAGGTATTGTCCTGGTTTGAGGTAAAACAGAACCAATTTTCTGTTCAGTAATTTTACTTTTCAGTTAAGCCTCTTCTAACTAACGGAACTCTCTGAAATTAACAGCATATTTTTCAGATGCTGTCCAGTTCCAGAGTGATAAGACCTGATTGTTTATAATTTGTGCCAAGGAATGGTAGGCAGAGAGGGTCTTGCTTATACTTATTGCTGTACCAACCAAGGCCAGCCAACTTTGTTATATGCCCCGTTGGAGGGTTGGAAGCGGATGAATGTAGAGGGGTCACACCTGCGGGGAGGAGCGGACAGGACAGGTGACCCAAAACTGACCAACAGGGTATTCCATCCCATCTGCATCATGCTCAGTATAAAAGCCGAGGGATCAAAGCAGGTATTCTGAACTAACATGGTCTCATCCATCATTAATCGCTGTTCCTGGATCTAGGCTGTGGAGAAAAATTTATCTGATGTATCAATATTCCTCTCCCAGCTTTGGTTGGGATCCTTGTTACGGGTTAGGCATTTTCAGTAAACATCTAACTGTGTGTATGTTTTGAACAGTCATGATTTAGTAAAGTAATCTATGTGGGAAATGGAACACACTGAGATATTTTTCCCAGCTTCATAGATAATTAAGTAAAGCTTGGTCCCAGTTTTGAGAAAAGTCATTGGTATCAGTTTAAAAATCTTAATTGCTGCTTGTAGATGGTTATTGGTAGTTATTACCCATTTAAAAAGAGTAGGACTGCTAGCATCTGAAATGGAGCAAAAAGTGGCAAGTAATTGAGCCTTGAGGGACTTCTTGTCACTTAGGGAAGCATAGTTGATGTTCGTATTGCAGTTTATGGGTGCCTGCCTGTAATGAATGCACTTATGGTTAATTATTTTTTTGTCTAACATTTGCTGGGCTATAATCAAAACTCATCCAGAAGTATAAGTGATCACAAAATACGAGGGGCCGATGAGCTAAAACGGTTCATGACACTGCTCAACTAGTGGTGAGCATCTGAGTTGCAGTCTTGTGAGCTTTGGTCCCTACGTGAGTAAACGGTTCAAGGTATTCCTTTACTGGCTCACGCAGACAGCTTCTAGGTGGAGGTTTATTTTTCAGTGACCTACTGGTGCAGCTAGCTAGTTTGATAACTTCAGTCCAACAATGTGGCACAAATGCAAGCAGAACTTAATGTTTCTTGAGGAAGTTGAAGCATTGGTCTCAAACAATAGTTTAGAAACTAGTAAAGCAATCAAAGTTGCAGGTATTCACCTGGCGCCTGGGAGGGGGGGAGGTAGCAACAGTTTAAAGTATTTTTGCTTTTCTGTCCCCAAGGATGCAAAATTTAATGTCTTGTATTCCATGCATCTGATAGTTTCTTAGATGTCCTGCCTAACATTTGAAGTATGTGCTGATAAAAAAATGTTCGCTGTACTGCTGGCGAGCTTTAAAATTTTAGTGAATTCAGTGGAACGTCAAGTGACTGCAAAGTGATGGCGAAGGACTGTTGGACAAACAGTTAATCTACATTGCACAATGCATTTGTTCAAGAGTTCAAAAATCAACATTATTTGCATTCGCGGGCGGAGGGTGGATGCAGACAGGGAGTGAGATGTGGAGCAAATCAAGGTAGCTGGCAAACAAGAACAGAGTTCTGGTGAAAATCAAAGCAGCTTCATCCAGTGGTGGTAACTGTGTGTTTAACTTTCCATGGGTTATGTGACCTAACGTACCGAGGAGCCATTTCCTAAAATGCTGTCGCGGACAATAAGGAGCACTGTGTCACTTGACAGCTGATTAGGAAGCAGAAAAATCTCCTCCTCCCTCTGATGTTCTGTCTACTAAGTCCTCAGCTGTACAGTAGAAACACTTATGAATGGTACAGATTCATGATACTTTTGCACTGCAGCGTTCATGGTGGTGCCAGCTGCTTGATGCTAATAAGATAAACAAGGATACAATGTCTTCAGACTCTCTTACAAAATGTGAATTAATTTTCTCTGAGGTCTTCGTTAGTTCTCAGACAAGCATGATTTGTAAGGCCTTTGCTCACACCCTATGTCATAGAAACCTTTTAAAGAAATCTGTTTCATTTTTAAACATTGTGCTGTCTAAACTTTTTTCTACACAAAAAGAGTAAAACCAAAAGGCGTTTCTGAACCCTGCATGTCAGATTAGAACCTTTGCATTCTTGATCTTGAGTGCCTCAAATGCAAAGACCAGTAGAGATTTACTCATTCTTATCTGTCTGGTTTGCCTCATGCACCATAACCCTCTGACATATTTTTTTTTCCCCCTTGCATTCCCTTGACTCCCAGTTTCATTACTAGATCCCCATCTCTTCCATGAGAATCAATAGTGCTGTGCCTCTCTAGGTAGTTAATGCAGCAGTACCTTTGGGAAAGTGTCGTTATTCCTTGTTGTTATGATTAATCCTTGCCAAGTTGAATGCCACGATGTGGTTTGACTGATCCTATGAGTGCATGTTGGGTGCACATCTGTGCATAGCTGCCAACAAAGCTCCAGAGCAAAGAGTTGCAGGGTAGCTCCTGCTCCCTGTGAGTTGGTACTGCCTTTCCTTGCTGTGGATCACTCTATCCATAAGCCATGTCAATGGGAGTCAAACTTCGCCCATAATCCATTTGAAATGCAGCATAACTCTGTTTCACAGGGTAAAAGAATATGTTTTCAGGGGCAATCTAAGTAGAGGACATATACAAGCATGCTCATTGCATTCCCTTAGCAGGCTGGTAGTTAATCATGCACACAACATCTGGCCTGCTAGGACACAGTCTGCATGTTGGATGTGGCCTGTGATTTCATTTCATATGGTCTAATGCAACATGACTTGTAGCTCCATTTGGGTACCCCTAAGGTCTAGCTTAGTGTGTGGCTTCCAGTGGTGTTTGGAAATCATGTTTGGCCTGCAGCAAGCAAATATTTTCATATCCCTTTGCTAGACCAATGTATGCCAATCTTGTAAAAATTATCCTGTACTGGAGCAAGTAATTCATCTGGGGACAATATAAGAATTCTTTTAAGGTATATAATTTTGGGCAAAGGAATACAGTATGTTCTGCTCTAGTTTCTGTTCTCCTGTAGATAGCTGTTCACTTGTGTCTCGGAGATCTTGTAAAGTTTATAGAGAACAGTGAAGTAGTTGAGGGGAAAAGTGATTTGGTATTGCAGTTGTGGTCGCCTAGTACGTGATCTGTGATGCAAGAGGGCTGTTGAATGAAGCTGATCGGTGCAGTGTTTGGCCTGAGTACAAACAAATGTCATCTACAGTATGTCTGTCCCTTAACAAAGTGTCATGGTTTAACCCCAGCTGGCAACTAAGCACCACACAGCTGCTTGCTCACTCCCCCCAGTTGGGATGGCAGAGAAAATCAGAAGAGTTACATGTGGGTTTGAGATAAAGACAGTTTAATAGGCATAGCAAAAGCCGTGTGCACAAGCAAAGCAAAGCAAGGAATTTGCCACATCCCATCGGCAGACAGGTGTTCAACCATCTCCAGGAACGCAGGACTCCATCACATGTAATGGTTACTAGGGTAGACAAACACCATAACTTGGAACATTCTCCCCTTTCCTTCTTCTTCCCCCAGCTTCATATGCTGAGCATGACATCATACAGTATGGAATATCCCTTTGTCCAGTTGGGGTCAGCTGTCCCAGCTGTGTCTCCTCCCAACTTATTGTGCACCCCCAGCCTGCTCGCTGGCGGGGTGGTGTGAGGAGCAGAAAAGGCTTTGACTCTGTGTAAGCACTGCTCAGCAGTAACTAAAACATCCCTGTGTTATCAACACTGTTTCCAGAACAAATCCAAAACACAGCCACATACTAGCTACTATGAAGAAAACTAACTCTACCCCAGCCAAAACCAGCACACAAAGGTACGTTTATTTTTTTAAAACTAGTGTTGTGTAAGAAATAGTAGTAAATGATAAACCTCTGAGAAGGTTTATCACCTCTTCCGTGTGTGGTTTTTGAAATGTAGTTTTTGAGTCTCTCATAACCCTAATCAGGGTCCTGTATGTTCCCAACGACAAAGCTGATTTCACCGGGAGACTTGGATCAGATCCTACAGGGTAACAGCGCGGCAGAAGGTTGTTCCTCTGTGTGTGTAACCTTACTGCCATGGCCACCTTGTAAATTGATCGGTAGAGGAGGATTCCTCTTTCTCTACAGGCAGATTCTAAAAATCAATGCAGGTTACGACTTAAATGCTCTCTGGTTCAGCACTTCAAATGAGATGTAGGGTGTTGGGACAGACACTAACAGAGGCAGGAATGCGTAACAGCTTTTAGAAGATGTGATACGGCCCTCAGTGAACCTACTACCACGTGTAAGCTGGATGGAAAGTATGAGGGGAGGAAAAAAGTAGTTCTGCCAACACTTTGCAGGAAGCAACAGCTTTTCACACTGGTAAGATCTACCAAAGGGAGAGTTTGTTCAGGTACAGTTTGATCTGGCAACATTTGGGGCAGCTGGTAAAACCCACACCCTTCAGTTGTACTTTTGTCTTGCCCAGAATTACTCACCTGACAGCCAGTGTCGGTTTTTATTATGGAGTAGCCACATCCCCATTGCAAGTTATGATAGCATCACTGTGGTGAGCTGCTGTATCAGTGCTGCGAGTGGGATTCTGGCTCTGTACCGGTGGCTGGAAGGAGGACGTGTGAAGGGCTGCTCCTGTCCCAGCCGCTCCGAGCTCTGAAACTGATATCAAGCGCTTCTTGCTGCTCCTAAGGCTGCTTTGAAGCTTGCACTCACATGTGCTGTCAGGAGTCTTCAGCACTGTTAGCAGGAGGGGGGAAAAAAAAAAAAAAAAAAAAGAAAGAAAGGCTTTA
>VFFE01007154.1:355603-589276 GCA_008921705.1 Burhinus oedicnemus | reverse complement strand
TTTTTTTTTTTTTTTCAACACTCTGTATGCTTTTTCAAACTGTCCAAGGAACTGTCTGCCTGGCATAATGCAACCTTAAAGTACTTCAACTTGCTTTGAATGAGCTGCTGAGCAACCAACTCAGGTGCAAAAAGCAGTTTAACTCTACCGTTAGGCTTAGCCTTGTTATGACTAAGCCTTAGCCTTACTACTTCTGGCTCTGCTATACTGGCCTTTTTGCTGCTGGTTGGGCAGTCTATTTGTGTAGGAAAGATGTAATGAGGAAGGGATGAAATGCTACATTTTGTTGGCTAAGATGTTTAAAAAAAATTGTTCAACATATTTATTATAAGATGGCCACACTGTTTTCACCTAATTTGTAGGAATTCATCGACTTGCACCTTGAGTGAATTATATATTTCTGATATCCTTGAAAGTCTTAAAATCAAGCCATGTGAAAGAGTATTTTAAAAAACCTGTCATTAGCTACTGAGTAGATACATGCATACTTCTATGTAATTGAACTGAATGAGGAATTTTAAATTGAATTGCTTATTTGTCACACTGAGCGTGAATCCCCTTTTCATGGTAAAAGTCTGGTAGATTAAAATCAGCTGGGAGAAAGGGTGGCTCTCAGCGAGCGAGAAGATTTGACAGAGTATCAGCAGGATTTCACCATAGAAGGCTTTGCTCACGTGCAATCCCGTTATTTCAAATACTGTCTACTCCAGCTAAAATTAGCATATATAATTGAAGAGTGCCAAAGGGTGAAATAATTTACACTTAAGCTTGTAATGTTTTTTCTAACACTAAACAAACAGAGGTATACACATAACCCATGAAAAACACCCTCTGGGCTTTATACCTCTCCACCCCCTCTAATTAAATGGACTTCAGAACGGGGCCTGAGATATTGTGATGACTGAAGATGCTCATCTGGAAATCCTGCAGCGTTTTAACACTTGAAGTGTTGACCTCTGTCTTTGGCCTAGATTTGCAGATAGCTGTTAGATAGCTCTTTTGTGCACTACTCTTGGGTCTGATTTTGAATAACCATGGAAGTGGTAGAACAGTATCACTGACAATAATAATGTTCATTTATAGAACTTCTCTATCCAAAGATCTCAGAAGTGCCTAAAACCAAGTTATTGTTCTCATTTTGCTTAGAAGAAATGGAAGTCCCTAGTGACAGCTTAGTCAAAATCACCCAGCCAACTAATGACAAAATCAGAATTAGCACCAAGGTAGCTGCACTCCAAACCAGGACCTACCTTCTTGGTCCCCTCCGTATGTTCTCATGATAGGTGTTTACTCAACATGAGCAAGGGGGTCATAAACAGATGATGGATCTGCACACCCTTCTTTGCCAAGTATCTCTAGTGTCTAGTGGCATCACATACGAGTGTGTTCATTCAGTGTTGAAGTAGTATGGCTCAATGGGATTAAATTTTGAGCCTTTTTGGCATGGTTTTTGTTGTTGTCAAAGATACTGTTCGACACTTTCCAGTGTACGTTTTATACTGCTGTGCGCAGAGTTTGGTTGCCAAAGCTGAAGCTTTCCTCAGGGAAGCCTTTGTTTGCATGCTTAATTTTTAATCTGATCTCTAGTAAACATTAAAAAGTGAGTTTAAACAATGGCAGAGCCTCCAACATGCGTTATAGGCGAGCTGAAAGGAACAAGTCTGGAGAAAAAGGCACGGCAACAAAATTTTAAGTGATTTGAAGGGGCTGGTTTTTGTACAAGTTGCAGTTTAGCCTCACTTTTCAATCACACCTTATTGCCTGGTAGCTGAGTTATTCTAACGTGACTGAGAGCAGAATCTAGCCAGGAGGTTGCGGTGATTGCCGGGCAAATATGAAGTACGTGTACTTTTCCCTGGAGTGAGTGAGAGTTGCAACAACTCAGCAGGTAATTCAGTCACCCTCAGGGCTTGACCTTATATTTCACATCAGGCTGTAAATTTTTGTTGCGAGTCCAATTTGAATTTTTTGTTGTTCTTGTTAATTTGTTAAGACGCAGCCATGTGTGAGGTGCTAGGAGATATGAAAGAAAATCTGGACTCAGGCCTGAGAAAGCTTAGCCTTAGGCTTAGCTCTTATATGGAGCGGCAGCAGCTGGGCTCTTGTACCTGCATGGGGCTCTAGTGGTGTTATTTTGGACTCCGTTCAGGCACAGGAATCGGCTCCACGTGCTTCTCTTTGTGGGGTTGGGACCAAAATAGATCACTAATATGGGTAGGCTTTGGGAGATTCCAACAACGTTTTGCTTTAAAAAACCAAACAAACTAACAAAAAAATCCCCTAACTAGTAATTATCTGGGCAGTGGTTTTGTTCTTCCATTTTGCAAGAAAACTGTCTTGTTGCTTCAGCCCATTCCCAGGAGCAGGAACTTGCTGCCTCAGAACCGGCTTCCAGCCAGGCTGCTGATTTCTTTTTCTCTTCTTTTCTCCCCCCGCCCCGTCCGCCCCCCCGGAGGGGGGAAAAAAATAGCAAGCAGTAAGAAGTGATATTGTATACAAGGCTATTACACTTTTGTCTTGGCCTGCTTAATGTCCTTGACACATACCCATTTCACCCAGCGACAGCCAGTATGCAAATTGGCTAAAAGCTCCATTAGGTTGTTCAAGGCTGGGGAAACCCATCTGTCAGTGTCTGTGACACAGCCGGGCTGGAGTCTCACGTGGGAATCTGTCCTTGAGATACCCAGGCAGCTGAGTTTCTTCTAGCCTCTAGTGTTCCCAGAATCAAAGGAAATTGTTGTACGCTCTTCTTCTTGCTGCAGTTTGTATTTTTGTCGTTCCTTTTCTCCCCTGATCCCTTCTCAGGAAAGCACAGGCATAGACCGGGGTTTAACAGGGAAAAATGTGTTTTACTTTTTTTTTAGTTGCTTTTCCAGAAGCGGACGATTTTGCATATTACTTGTGGAAAAAAAGAACAGTGGTTATTTGTTGTCCTAAAAGAAGAACAGCTTTATAACCCTTTTCCATATTTTCCTGTGTGATCTGCTGATGACAGGCATGAGGTGGGTAGTAAAAAGAAGACTTGCTGGGGAACAGCTGTAGTTGATATGTTCTCTGTGAGTGGACCAGAAGTGCCTGATAACCCAACAAAATATCAAAGAATGCACCCGTGCAAGGCTTTCACGGAGAGGATTTGAATGTGGGGCCTGGGACTGAGAGCTGCCCCTGCGGAGGCAGAGCAGCACAGCTCCTGCACGCAGGTTTGGGAGCAGGTTCCAGTCTCTCCTGCGCTTGGCATCCCCAGGGGCAAAGTTCCCACGACAGCAACAGCGCTTACAGCACCGCTGAGGGAAGGCTTTTTCTGCTGGATGGAGGTAAGGCTGTAGAGTGGTAATTTTGCTGGTTTTTTGCTCTCACTCCGAAATCTCCGAGACCTCTGTTAAAATGCTTAACCAGCAGAGCGTGCCAGGATGGATGGTATAGAAGTAGTTGTTAGCCTGTGAGTGCTACAGTTAGCAATGTTACAGCATTTTGTAATACGAGACAGTGACAGCAGAATAGCTCGGATTTTCATCGCATTAGAGCAAGAAGACTAGGCATATGCCATCGAAAGTAGAGCCTTTCGAAGTGTGTGAGGTCTGTATTGACAGGCCTCGCAAACTCTTGATTATTTCCTGCTGGTGTCATGTAAGAGCCCTGAACACACAGTATCTGGCAAAATAGCTAGTGTAACTTCAATGCCCAGCGGTGTTCAGATGCATGAGATAATTATAGCCGCCTCCATAGCAGATGCTCTGTTCTCCGGTTTGGCACTTCCCTTCTTCAGTGTGCAAATAATTTTCTCCACCTAAGCTGATGGCCATTTTGATGATACAGATATAATTTTTTTTTCCACCAAAAAGTCAGCAATTTGGTTTTTATGGGAATGCTTATATAGGTAAGAGAGTGGGATTTCCCTTCATCATCCTCTTGAGGAAGAAGAAAAGCCCTTTTGATACTACTGGGTGGAGACTGGTGTCATTAAGAATTGATGTGTTGGTATAGCTAGGATCAAAATAAAGTTTATCTTTCCAGAAATAGAAGTCAGCAATTCAGCAGCTATCCTTCATATTGCTAAGTGCAACTTATTCAAATCATGATATATTCTGCTTTTTGTGTTCCAAACCCAGTCACGTAATAAAGAGGCTTTTAGATTAGCATATTAGTTTAAATTTCAGACGTACCTGTTTTAGTTGTCTGTCTTATGCTCCCAATACTTCTTTTTTCTCTCTTTGTCTCTTGAGGTAATACAGACCTTGCCGTAGCATGTAACTCCAACTAAAAAAATTAAAACTCAGGGTAAGAGATGGTATATGCATTTTTCTAGAAGTTAGTTGTGGCTGAATTTACACAACCTTTGCTCTCACAGTTGAGTATGTTTTCACACCGCCTCAATTATTTCAGTGCCTGTGTGAGTAGCTCAGATTTGCCAAGGGGAGCAGAGGGCTTGCAATCCTGCTCGAAGCCATTTCTGCATTTATGTTTTTCTGATTGTCTGGTCAGACTGCCACATCCTAATGGGAGACAAAACTTAATTAAACGTTGGTGAGTTGAACAGCTTGCTTTGAAAAGAGGTGGACTCTGCTTCATGTGGCAGTGAATAAGCCCTTTTAAAGAGCTAAAAATGATAGGACATAAATATTTGGCCGTATCTGCGCATAGGCAAAGCAGAAGATGAACCAAGGTTTTCACACGGATTTTAGCAAATTGGACACCCAGAACTGTTGGGAACAGAGAACCTGCTTTGTCCTTTCAAAAATTTTGGTTTTAATACTAAAGTCCAGTTGGAGGAACAAATAGCCCTCAGGTCACACTCTTCCTGAGACTGGCTCTTTATGCAAGAGGGCTGAGGATGTGCCACAAGGAATATCTTCTTCGGCAGAGGAGGAGGGAAGTACAGAGCGTTTCTCACAGCAGGTCCAGGGCATAAAGGCACGGCAAAGCATAGGCTGTAACATTTTCTAAACGGATGGAGAAAATGATGGGACCATAAAAAAAACTCCGAGACTTGCTAAGTTTTTGTGGCCTATTTACGAACGCCTGAGAAATGGATTTTAATTTTAGTGAATACTCACAAGCCCATCAGTAGAGCAGCACAGGGGGACACCGTTCTAAAATAGCTCTAACAGATGCCACAATAATACGAGTTTTCCCTGCATCTCTCATTTATTTCTTGCTGTGTGCAGTTTCTTACTAAATCTGTTCCCTTGATAAATGCAAGGATGTTCTTGCCATTGGATAGAATAGCTAAGTGCAATTGTCACAAACACTAACTAGCTTAACCTTCTTGTTGCATAGCTACTGCTGCTGTTAAATATTTCCTAGGCTAACAGACATCTTCAAAATGAGTTTTAAAGGGTTTTCTTTTTGTATACGCAGACCATGGCTGTTAAACAATGGCAGCTTGAATGGAAGCTATTTTAATGATAACAACAATAGTGTCAGTTATTTGGATAAACTGTCAGCTTAGAGAGGGAGATCAGCCATCAGTGGATCACTGCAAGGAGCTTAGAAAATAGAGAAAACTAACCTGCTAGCATAAGCAATGCCACCAGACCTTCAGAAAGGATAATTATCCTGCTACTTTGCTTCACGTGAAAGTGTTAGCATTGGTACTAGATGTCAAGAGACCACCCATCCTGCCAACTTTACGTTCCCTGAAGAAAGGTTCTCCTTTCCATATCCTTAATTGCTTTAAATTCAAAATACAGCAAATTGATGCTGATTTATGAAACATCTTAGTAATCAATTATCAGCCTTGTCACACAACTGGTATTATTGTAAAATTTATTAACTGATACAAAGTGCCAGCCCCACCGTCCGCATTCATTTTGGGGAGTCTTTGCTCCAGCGGAAAGTGAAGGATGGGAAGAAGGGATCGGGTACTGCTGCACGGCAGCGGGATTCAGCTGAGTGATGCTGTGCTGAGATCCCGGTGGTCTGCATCCCCTTCTTGATGGGGCACCTCCGTGCATCTCTGCCTAGTCCTCCCCTGCGTATTGGCCTCACCTGCCCTGGGCAAATGTGTTAGTCCTTGTGTGTTAGTGATGTTCCTCCTTGGTGACGACGAAAGCGTGACCGAGCCCTTGGACCGTAACCTCGTGAGAGGGGTGTCTGTCTCTTAGGGTGCGGAGGATGGGGAATGGAGCTGATGTTGTGCGTACCTCCTAACTGATGCCACCCTGTAGCTAACAAATACAGCTAAGGCACTCTTAAGTCCTTGGCGGATGAAGGCAAATATTGTGGGCTTAGGTTGGAGAAAGTGGTGAGAATTTTTTTGTTGCTGGTGGATTTTTGTTTTGTAGGGGTTTTTTGCTTTTGCTCTTGCTTTTCAAGGAATCTGAGCTCATTTTAAAAATCTGTAAATAGGAATGATAGAATCACAGGGAGTGAAAGTAAGCTAATTTGGATGTTTGTTTGAATAAGATCAGCTACTGCTTGTGAAGATGAAAGTGGTTTGTTCTGTCCTGATTTCATTAATGAATGTTGTATAGATTTAAAAAAGCTCTGATAAATAATGAAATATTTCAAGAACCACTTGAAATTCGAAGTCATGAAATTAATCAGAAACAGCCACATAATTTTGTTAGTACTTTTGTTAGTAATTTTACAGTGCAGCGAAGAAAACCCTGGTGCCTGGACTGTTGACAAAAAAATAAATAAAAAAAACTTAAACCCATCTATTGTCTGTGAGCATTTCTTCCTTAATTTTCAGCTTCCTTTTTCTTTATTGTTCCGTTTGTAACGAAGCTGGGCCTTATTTTTGTTGCCAGTATTTTGACGAACAGCTTGGAAGGAATCAATGGCAATGGCCTTGTTTGCTCCTTAGCCGTTGTGGCAGGGGAAGGGGTTTTGCGTGTGTTTGTTTTAATTCCCTTTTGTTGGCATAAATGGTTCTTATTAAACATCAAGGTCAGTTCACAAACTTGGGATGTTGGGTGAGAACTGCTAATACAGAGACTTTTTTTTTTTTTTTTAAAAAAAAGATGTCTTTAAATTGGGACTGAAGTTTAAACTGTCAGAAATGTTATTGTGATCAAGTGAGTAGCTGATAAACATTATTTTAGCAAGTAGGCTGCTCGCCTGTGGAGCTGCCCGCTGCCAGGGCATCTTCAAGTAAAATGCTGTGGCTAATTTTAAAAAAGCTCAGAACATTTTAGGACCAAAAATAGTGATGTTTGTAATTAGGGGTACTAAAATAGAAGCAGTCAGATCCCTGGGGATTTGCAGAAAAATCTCTGCCTCTCCCTACCTCAGGTCTGCTGAAGTCACTGCGGCTTCAGCACATCCAGGGTGCTGCCTTGGGAATTTGTGGCCAAGCCAGAGCCTTGCTTCAGGGAGAAGTTATCCCTTTTCCTTGGCCACAGGCACGCCGCTGCAGCAAGAAGAGTAGATGAGACGGTCGAGCTGAGCTAAAACTGAGCCAGCGAGATGGTGATAAACTTAGAAGCAGGTTGTCAGAGCATTGCGTAAGTTGAATCGTATTAGCTGTACGTGCTCCTGTTGTATGCTATGGCATGTCACGCAACGCTGTGACATACGTCTGGGGTTTTGTGTATGTGCAAAGGACTATTCCTGCTTCCTTATGCAGGAGAAATAAAGGTCCTAAATGAGTTGATAATTTGGCTACGCTTTCTTTTTGTGTGCAGACTGTGATGCAACTTCAGCAGATTTAATTCTAACCTTTGCTGTGTTTGAATTAGCAAATTGACTTAAATACGCCTGATTTTATGTGTGTCCTCGGGACAAGGTATTGAAAAAAAAGAAGGGCCGTGACTGCTCTGCACGGCTGTTGAGGACTGCACAGCACTGTTGGCAGGGGGGGGAAGTATGACCTGGTGTTTTATTTTCCAAGTCCTGCCATCCAGCCTGCAATCGGTTGCACCTCAGTAGTGCAGGAAGGAGGGATGTGGGCTGCCGAAGGAGTTTGTGATACTCCTGGGTGAAATGTAGAATAACAGTTATCAATGAGGTGGATCCACTGAAAGGTTTGTGTTATCTATGCGGAAGGGTGCTAGAATAAATAGGCGTCTGGTAACGTAGTGGTGCCTAATAAAACAATTTGTCTGTAGCATAGACATGAAGTAATTTGATTCAGGCCAGACTGGGTTGTAAAGGAGCGTATTGAGAGGTGGTCGTCTTTTTAACTACGCAGAAAGCGGATTATAATGCTAGTAACAGATGACATATGATGAGAAGCTGCTTGTATAAGTGTCCTTTAATTCTAAACTGTTATGAGGACGAGAGTATTCAGACTCTACCTTTAGGAACATATTGTATTTCCCTATTTATGTTTGTTTCCTATCATGTGATGAGGTGCAAGAGAAGGTGTTGCCTGCTAATTTTAGCCTTGCAGACTGTCACTGCAGAAATCTGGCAGTTAACGCTTCTGGAGGGTAGTGCTTTAAGGAAAACCAGGCTATACTGTGTGTCATCGTACTCGATGGCTTTGGGGAGGGGCTGGGGGGGTGGTAATATTTCTAAGTCTTGTTTTCCTGGCTTGTGTTAATGTGCTAGTTAGCTTCCTGCAGAAGAATTATGAAAGACCGTAAAAAGTATTAATGAGAAAAGAAAAATGGTTTCTTTGCTGAAGAAATGTGTGATATGGAGCCAGAGAAATGTAATGAATGCATACGTGTAACTTCGTAGCCATGGCCACGTTTTTCAGAGCTATGTTACTAATTGCAGGAATCACTCTGCATATTGACCCTCACCTGTACTTGCCCGTCTCACCACCAGAGCCTGAACAACTCCTGTCCTTCTAGATGCTCTGAGGCATCTTTATGCAGCTGCTGCTGTTTAGAAGCAAGGAGAGAGAGAAAGGGAGGAGGATGCCAGGAGGGCGCTTGTGGCTCAGAAACCCTCAGTATACAGCCGGCAAAGGAACTTTTACGTTGTGGTGACCCTTGCCAGATTGTCAAAGATCTGCTGGCTACAGAGGCTCTTCCAGAATACGGAATAGGAGCAGGACGAGGTCTTAAGTGTGGGGAGCCAGAGACAGGGGCAGGGAGAGCCCAGCTCTGTGTGGAAGCAGAAAGCTATGGCAGGGTCCGTCCCAGGGATGCCATGTTACTGCGTGTATTTCCTCCTGTGCAGCAGTTGTGTCTGTTGGGGGTGGTAGGATGAGGGAGTTGTAATGATAAATGGACCTCAATAAAATATATAATAACCTGATAATAAGTTATTTCCTTCATGGGAGGACTTTTTGCCCTGCAAGAGCTGCATTATCCCAGGTTGAAGAAAGGAAATTTAATGGCAAGCCATTGCAAACAAAACATTAGTCATATGAGGGATAACACAGATATTTAACACCAGTAGAGTTAAAAGAGTATCTCTGTTTTTAGTCTAGGATTCCATTTTTCTTGTTTTCCTTTTAGGAGGAATCCCTAAGAAGAAGTATTTTTGAATATAGACAATTGTTTTTCAAAGTATGCTAAAAACATCTAGCACTTTTAATAATCTGACTCTGTATTTTGGCACATGCATCACCATGTCAACGATGTTTCTGTTTACTTGCAAAAAGATGTGATAGCAATCCCTCTGACTGGGTGGCTGCCACCTCCTCATGTTTTTGAGGATTATCCACTTGAGGCATGGGATACAGTATGACAGAGTTACACATAAAATGTTCTGAATGGTAGGAAGAAGTGGAAAAAGAACCACTGCAAAATTTTCCTAGTAAAACAAGAATGGAGGGAAAGCTGCACCAATTAAATTATTTTGCTGGCAGATTTAAAATAAAATGATTTTTTTTTTTGTTTAGTATCAAATTAAATTCTAAAACTGATTTCTGCAAAGAGGTTTTTGAAGACTAAAGTCTAAATGGGCCAGATCATGGAAGAGGTAGGACCTTCGGTATGTGTTAGGTGGATGGTCCACATGCAGCCTCTGGTTGGGAAGTCCCAAAGTGAAAGGTGTACTGGGAATAATTACTCTATGCTTGCGTTTCTTATGCCATTTCACAAAACACCTGTTATTAGCAACTCCCCAATGCAGAGCTCTCTGCTAGGTGGGCTTTTTGTTTTCCCAAATGTGATGTTTCTTACGGAAAGTAACTGTTGGCTTCTGTTATCAGACTGTTAATTATGTTAGAGGAAGTTAAGGTTATACAGTAAAGGAGGGAGAAGTTAGGAAATATTGGACTTCTTCATGAGCCTGTGCAGTCTGAATTTGGATCCTATCTAAGTAGTCATTTACCACGTGGTCATTTAAATACTTGATTGGATATGTTCTGCTTTACACAAGACCCCAACCTTTGCAGAGTTATTTAGTGACGGTTTAGTTCCTTGTTTTGTAAGCAGGATTCAGTCCTGCAGCTATCCTCAGACACACCTTGGAGACCTGCAGTATTTGTGCTGATGTCTTTCACTTTACTGTTACAGTTTTAAGATCACTGAAGAAGTTATTTTTCAAGTTTTCTTTGGCCAAATTCCCCAAAATTGAGGCTTAAGTTGTAGTTGCCACTTCAGGTCTATTGTGTGTGACATTTTATTTTTGAGATTGAGCCTAGATACTCTGAGTACACTGCCCACTGGGAGCTATGACTTGATATTATTGGGGGAGTCAGATTGCCTTCCCTGTTTTAAGAGGAGAGTAAAAAAAAATCTATTTGTTGTGACTAGGGGTGGGTTTAATTTAAAATCTTACAAAAATTGATCTTTGATTATCTGATGGCAGCTGGCAGCAGCATTAAATGTGTAACTTTTAGTCTCAGAGATTTTTAAAGATCTGCCAGTTTATTTCATTTCAAATGATTGAGAACCAGACTGCCTTTAAAATGGTACTGCTTTTTCTTAGACAGTGTTTCCTTAGACTACGCTGTAGATCTTCAAAGAGGCTGAGGAATAGGATTTTCAGCATTTCTAATTCCATTAACCCAAGGATATTGCATTAATGTAAATACTACTGCTGCTGAAATCTGTGTGGAACATTGTTGTTTAATAATGACTTTAGCAAATGAACTAAACTTGAGGTCAAAGCATAGCAAAGGAATAAAGTTCAGATGTTTCAGTTTTAGTAAATCCTTTGTGTGCAGTTGAATTTGATTATAGGATATATCTGCACCTGCAGAAATCACTTAGTAGACATTTGTTCTGTAAGTAAACTTGGAGGGTTTTTAACGTACATAATGCGTGAGTGAGTAGTTCTTTCTTACAGCACTGGATGTACTGATATTAATATTTTGAGACAGCCCTTTTCTCCAGTCAGTCAACCACTCCCCCCAGCTGTAGGTGTTACCTACAATCTGAGTAAGGGTGCAGTTCCTGCCATTGTCCAGCTTGTTGGTGATGGTACCTACCACATGTCTGGCTGCAGTATCAACCTCTTGGTTGTGCCTGGCTGCCAGTTATGCTTTGAACCATTGACAGCCCCGCTTCAAGCCTGACCTTCCAGACAGCTTTTTATCCTCCTCGTCATTACTCCAGCTCATGCCTTCCTCACTTTGGCTGTAAGGATGCTATAGAGGGACATGTTGAAAGCCTTGCTAAAGTCAAGGTAAACAACATCCACTCCTCTCCCATGATCTGTAGAGCCAGTTGTCACAGCACAGAAGGCAAGCAAGTTGGCCAAGTGTTATTTGCCCTTGCTCATCCATGCTGGATGCTCTCAGTCACCTTGTCCCTCATGTGCTTAGACAGAGCTCCTAGGAGGCTTTGCTCTGTAGTTTTACCAGGCTGTGGCCAGCCTGCAGCTCCCAGATCTGCCATCTTTTGAAGACAAGTGTAATGTTTGTTTTTTTCCCAGTCATCAGGAACATCCTGATGCCTCCAGTTGCCACAGCCTTTCAAAGATGAGAGAGAGCAGCCTCATGGTGACACTGGCCATCTCCCTTGTGGTCGTTGTTGAGTAACCTATAAATGGCTTCCTGGAGTAGTTTCTAACTTAATGCTCCTCTTCTGGGGCAGCACCTCTCATCCCAGGCCCTAATCCTAGGCAGAGAGACCCAAGAGGCCTGGCAGCAGACCTTGCCAGCGGAGACTGAGGCAAAGAAATCACCAAGTGCTCCTAGCTCTTCCATGTCCTTTGTCACTAGTCCCCTGCCCTATTCAGTAGCGGGCAAGTGTTCTCCTTAGTCTTCCTTTTGCTTCCAATGTGCCCGTAGATGTTGCCCTGGTATTCCTAACCAATTTCTGCTCCAGCTGGTGACACGCCATGATGCTGTTACAATCTGATTATGGTTTTGTTAGAAGTGATTGTAGTTGTCACTCTTCTGGTTTGTGATGTAAATTATTTTTCATTTTAGATTTGAATTCCCTTTTTTTGCTCAACATTTCGTGCACGTGAGTCTGAGACGGTGGTATTAAGATTTTTAGAATATGTGTCTGATTTGAAATATAAACCTTATTGTTACACGCTAACATTCTTCAAGCTTCTCTTCTAAAGCTTGGTACAACATTTATTAGGGAAATGTATTAAGGAGACTTTCTTTCTTATTTTTCTTATCCTGTTCTAACATTTGAAATGACTTCAAATACATATTCTTTCCAAAGAAAAAAATGCAGACTTAAGAAATAAATCATGCGTGAATGAAGAATATTAAAAGGTCAAAGAGCCAGAAAGCTAACAGAAGAGATTGGAGGCAATGTTCAGTGCAGAAGGAAATTTAAGCTCTTGTTTATCAAGAAATATATAATTTGGATGAAAAATATAGTAAATAGAGATGAATGTGTTAGAATATGTTTTTTTTTTTTTTAACTTTCTGGTTTGTTTCAGAAGTTTTAACATATGTATCCTGTTACTCTGAATTCCTATTGCTTGCAACAGGAGTACCTCATTATCCCAATTAGTGTTCCCTTGGATTTTACACAGATGTGTAACGAAGCAGCTCAGTCCCCACATTGCAAGGCTCTTCACCTCTCAGCTCTGTGCACACAAGTTCAGGTTTTTCGTATTGTTATGCACAGTATGGAAAAAGTGCATGGCACAAAGCCCAAAATGGTTTGGGCGAAACGTCTTCAGCTGAATCTGTGTATGTTAGCCAAGATACTTGGCTCATCATCCCACAACATTTAGCAGAAAATACTGATGATTTTAGGGAACTGAGAAAAGAAAGTTGGCACGATGCAATTAAATTTCTGTACTGGTTATGAGCCATTCTAAGCATATCAGAAAAAAAAGGGTTACTGAAGAAAAAAGGTTACTTTTACCAAACTGCAATTTAGATTTGTATGGATATTTTAATTGAGTCAACATTTCTGAGCGCATGAGTCAAATGACATTTGAAACTTCGGACAAGCACAGAAGCACAATCTGTTGTTGAAGAAATGGAAAGAAGAGACTGAGAACTCACACCATAGTAAATTTAGACTTTTTTTTTTCTTCCCTCCTTTGAGAAGTGCTAAAACCCAGAGATGGTGGAAACACTGAAGGAAGAAGTAGGAATTAGGAGGGAAAGGACTTGCTGAATAATACTGGATTACAGCGTAAGACATGATAGGTCTTTTGTATGTTTAACCAGCAGGGCAGGATTATGCATATTCAGATTCACTGATTAGAAGCAAAGTGGACTTTCTGAGGGTTTTTTTACTTTTCAAAAAAGTTCATGATTTTGTTTACATTCTAGTGAAAACAAACAGTGAAATCTCACTAGCTGCTAAGCTATAGTTGTCATCTTGCAGTGACTTTAAGTATTATAAAATTTAGGAGAAGACTTTCATTATTCAATAGTCCCGTGGGCATTCCCAGGACCTCCAGTCATGACAACAAAGTGCGTGGTAGGCAGTAACTGCTGTGACATCTAGTTACATGGGTGGTCCAGTACCCCTGAGGGTGGGCTGATCAGTTTAGACCTTTTGCCTCAGTCTGCATTTGGGGTGAATACAGGATGCATCCTGAGGGTTTAGTGCTCAGGCTTCAATTCAGCCTAAGGTACATATGATTTCCTAATAAGAGTATGAATGGAAACAAAAATATGGGAATATTTTATTTCATAGATTCAAAAAGACAGCAGTGTTGGGGTTTTTTACACATTCAAGCATGCTTGAGTAAATTCATCCTCAAAACCAATATCATTTATAGAAAGTTGAATTTTAAGAAAAAAGAAATGACTGTAAGTAACTTGAGTGTAATTCTGAAAATTCCAAAAACAGAATAAAGAGGTTCTATATTTTTGCATTAGCTATTCAGTTTATTTAGTAAATTTTGCCTCGAATGGATTTGATTGATGTCTGGAAGAAAATTTAAACGTAAATTATAGTAGATGCTTGTTAAATGAAAGAAAATTAAATAGCATTTCCCACAGTACTTCCCATGTCTGACGCATGAAATATAGAGAAAATGAAGATTTTATAAGACACCAGAGTCTACCGTAACAACATGCAGAGTGTTTATCAGCTTCCTTAGCATATGAGTTTAAGCACTTAGTGACACTAGCTGAAAATGGAAGTGCTTAAATCCCAAAACATGTCATGGTAAATCTTGCTCACTTTCCCAGGTACCTAAAGCTTTGTGTGGTCCTGGGATGTTCATAGTGTGATGGTCAAAGCTGCCTTTGTCCTGATGAAGGTCTGCAACTCATCTCATTAGGAAGTTCCTTTTAAGGTTTGCAGACCCATTCCTTCACTTCACTCTTTACGTTGACCCAGACAGTTTCCTAGCCCATGTGTAATGGTGATTTCACTATAAAACTCACTCTTTCACATAGATGACTCATTTTAAGGATGTAGATAAGCACCTAGAATGGGACAGAGAGGTTCCTAAAGTGGTTTCAGACCCAGCTGTCTCCTGCAGCACGCTGCCTGTGGAGAGCCCCACACATGGCCACCCCAGCTTTCCTGCTTCCATCAGCCTTTTGTGGTGCATGATTCAGGGCTGTCACAAGTGTGAAAGTGCCCAACACCGCCTTGGCCAACTACCCCCATAGGCTGACACCTAAATCCTAACCGCTACTGTCTGATCCTTGTCCCAGCTGTATCAGCTTACTGTCAAAGGGCTTTCTAGCTGTCCTTTAAATGACATTACAGACATCAGTCTTGTGGGATTCATTCCTTCCTATGCGAGGAACTGGGTATCAACTGTAATGACTTGTGTGGGCAATTTTTTTAAAAGCTATTTGTTATCATGAACTTGTTAGAGGAGTTTGCACTGGAAGCAAAAATGTGGTGAGGTTTGTGATGGCTCATACCTTCTGTGAGTGTCCTCTGGCCCCCAGCCTGGGAGCAGTGCGTTGCTGTAGCCCAAGGGGCCCCGAAGAAAACATGAAGTCCGGCTATTGTGGAATGCCCTAAATTCTGTCCTGATGGTGTCATGCTGTTATCTCTGGGACAAACCTTTCCCAGATTCTGTGTTCTGCGGATTCCTTTAGCCGCAGGAGGGAAGGCACAGCTCATCTTTATATAGCAGTGGGTGGAGGGTGCAGAGGTTCCCTGTACACATCTACAAAAAATTGTTGTGGTAACATGGGGAGGTGATGGGGGCTGTTCCTGGGGAGCTCTGCCACCTCTGGTTTCTCCATCCCACCGATGTTCATGTCAAAAGTGGCAGATTTCCCACTTCTTTCTTCCGTAAGACAGACAAGCTGAGGAAACTTGGTTTGGATTTTGAAAAACTTTTTTGGTTGCGCTTTCATTCTGCAAAACAAAAACACATCTGCTTCTGATCTCTGCTCACTAAATTCTGGAGTGGAGAGGAAGGAGATGATATCAATGTTTTGGTTTTGTTCTGTGCTTTAAGTTCAGTTTTATGTGATGGGCTTTTATTATACTGGGGTTCTCACACCAGTATTGATGCTGTTGCTGTGGTATGTGTGGACTGTGTGTAGAAAAGCAATCCAATGAAGCACGTGCCTCCTACATATCATTTCCAAGACACTTTTAGTCTGCCACATGTAAACAAATACCCAGAGAGTTAATTTAGTTTCTCGGAACCAAAAATGTGTTTGTTTTTGCAAACATTTGGGAAGTTAAGTATCAACCTGCATTTTTATTCTTAACCTTCAAATGGACTGACAACTCATTATTGTAGCGCAAAAATTGGCTACGTGGAAATGTAAACAGAAATAATAATTTCTGCTTAAATTTGTTATTTTTCCCCCCATTTTTTTACCACAAAGTTGTTGTATCACAGGCAGTAATTGCTGTCATATTTTGATCTGTGTTCTAAAGTATTCTTATTAGGGGAATTGCAATGTTTTATCATCCAGATTGCCCAGATTTAGTATTTTTAAGATCTAGATTCTGTTCACATTTAGTCTCAGTACATCAATAAAATATGAATAGATTGGATAATGAAGCAGTAACACTAATTTATGTCAAAGAATATAGGTTATTGTTTATGAGTTTGCCAAAATGCCAAAATACTTTATCTATAGAAAGAATTTTTCTTCTGCCTTGCTGAGAAATAAATAATGTCACCGGAATGGTCTGTCATGGGAGCCTCCTGCCATGAAATAAACGGGAGGAGACAAGACCGTGAAGGTTATTTTCTGCTCTGGAAAATATTTATTTGGTGACACAGCTCTTATTCCTAGTCTTTGGCTTTTTAGTACTAAGGACTAAATTGTACCCTTCTGTCTGGGTGCAAGAAGCCCTAAATTCAGGGAAGCTACCATAATTTAGTCCAGAGCTACAGGCAGTCCATGGGTAGACATAAAAGTGCTTATGAGGGATGAGTAGTTTTATCTTTGGTATAGCAACATGTAGGGAGGAGAGGGCGAAGGGCTGAGGTTGGTGGCTTACATCTGCTTACATCTGTTTATTGGCCAAAACCCAGGGGGCAGCGATGGCCAGGGTGTTCTCAGTCTGCAAACGATGTTCTTCATCTCTGTGCCGTTCCTTGTCTTTGAACTGGTTTTTACTGTGCCCTGTTCATCCTCAGGCCAGATGACCATCAGCCTATCCTAATGATATGTGCTCTATTCCACTTTGTTATTTAAACTTTGTCATATCTCAAAATAAGCTGCTTTCTACCTGACTGATTTGCTTTTGAAGTTTCCTATTGGTAATGGTGGCAAATGGAGTGATGTACGTATTGACATGTTTCAGTCATTCTTAGTGGAAATATACGACACTGTGATCACTGAGAAAATTTTCAGGCTTCTGGTGTATGTCACCCTGGCTAATGGTTGCTGAATGTTCAGTACTCTTAAAGATAGCCAAGAAGACTCAATTGCTATTGTTGGTTGGTTTGTTTTAATGCAGAAAATTGTATAAAATGAGACATACTTTGCAGGGCCTGTCCAGTGAAGGACTTACTCCTTTTCCCTTGGATGCCTTGTTTCCTATGTATTGTCTACCTGTATGTGCTTATAAAATGCTAAAAGCTAGGCAGTCATGACTTGGAAGAGAAGTATTTTAGAACAGAGAAAATTGAGCCAAGTTCTTCCTGAGCTTATGCTTTATGGAACTCTTGTGCTTTGTGATGGGTTCAAGGGAATTGTAAGCCCCGGGAGTATTTAGCCTACTAATTTCAACAGCTTTGTGTGTTAAACAAAGATCTCAAAGCATCTTATCAACCCATCAAATGCCAGTTTTAGTCTGTCTGTTGAATGACTAGTGTGCCTATTGGAGGACTTTTTTTTTCATAATTGTTATTTTTCACAAGTGATTTTTTTTTTTTCTGCGTGAAAAGAAAGGGTAAGCAAAACGCAATGACACTTTTTTCCTGTGGATTAAAGATACTGTTTGCAGTAGAATGAAACAAAAGGTTCTGTGTATATAAGAAGCATGAGCAAGAGAGCAATGTGATTGAATAATCCTACATTTTTTTAAAAAAATAAAGTAAAAATAATTATTTTTTAATGAGAAAGCTAATTGCATTGGCATTCTATTTAAGCTTTAAAATTATTTTGTTCATTCAGTTTAGATACAGGGTAGCAAAATCATTGTATGCAGAAATCAGTTTTATCTGCAAAAGAATTAGGAATAGCTTTGGTTGTTAAGTTAAATTTTAATAGTATTTTCCCCATCTTTAAGCAATATTACAATCCTCAATAGCATCTTTCATCCAGTAATCACAGAGCATTATATAAGCCTTGAAAAGGTAAGGAAGAATCATTACAGATTGGTAAACTGAGACATAAGGAATCTTAATGACTTGCTTGGGGTAGCACAGTGATACAGTGGCAGTACAGAGGGTGTAACCCAGCAGCTCTGACTCACCGGTCGTCTTGTATCCAGCGAATCACTTTTAAAGGCCTTGGAAGTGATTCAGAGAAATCAGAAGCCTCTTGAGGTGTGTTCTGGCTTTCCTGATTGAAAGGACTGTGATGGAACAGACTTTGAGCTTTACTGTCTGTCTTCATCTTTTGGGTTTACTTACATTTTCTCATGCCATTCCTTTACAAATGGAAAATGTTGCCAAGCGGTAGGTTGTTGCTTCTACAGAAACAGTCTAGGAAGCTTTGTCACTGTGCAGAGAGGTTAGAGAATATGTCCACTATTACAGCTGTTTGTTTTCTGTTGGATGTCTAGGGAAAGGTCTGCCTATATAGGGAAGCGTCCAAGAAGAGCGCTGTCTTCCAGGCCTTCGTTGGCCACATGGCTAGACCGTAGTCATGGCTGGATTCTGCAAGACAAGTGAATGCCCTACAGATTCAGGAAGTTAGTTATGACTTGAGCTCCCCTGACTGCAGCCTTTCTATAATACGCAAGATTTCTGTGTTGCCAATTCAATGCTCATCTTTTATTGACTTTTCTGTTCCACTTGGCTACGAATGAGAACAGCTTACCTCACTGAGGAAGGCAACCGAAGGCAGAAGAGTTGCTGTGGCTTTTATCTAATTCATTTTATTATATTTTCCCTACATCTCTGTTTTCTCTTCAACTGTGATGATTGTCTTGTGCTTAATATGAGATTTTCTGTTCAATCAGCTCCAAAATCCCATCAACAGGCCGATAAGTTGGTGGCATCCTCTCATCATTACTATAATTGGCCAGTGAGAACCCTCCAGCTCTCAAAAATTACTCCTTTGTACAGTAGGATGTAAAGAGAACAATGTTTTGCTCGTGTGAGCTGTAAACTGATATTTGCACAATTTATTTATATTTACTTTGCCTTATTTTATCCTCTCAATCAGGAGCTAAGGGAATTGTGTAGCAATTGGGCTCTAAGTGAGATGAATCTAGCAGCTGGGAAACACTCCGTTCAGAGCGAAATGGATAGTGTATGTTCACAGTTGCTTAAATAACACATGTTTTAATGCAGGACTGTGTGTCATACTCATTTTTTTTATATAAAATATGCACTATGATAGGAAAAGTCAACGTATTGGTGTTAATGGGGAATCTTTCCAAGACCTTACTTTCAAGTGGATAAAAGAGTACAAATTTGGGATAGCCAAAGGTGAATACAAACAAATTGGCTAGTCCATTAGCATAGCTGTCCAGCTGTATCCTAGGCTCTGAGGCCACTCCAAAACCACAAGCCCGACCGCTTCAGAAACCTGCCAAGGAGCCAGCTGCTCCTAATAAAGCAGACTCTACAACTTGGCATCTGGGGCCTGTGATTCCCATCCAAAAGGAATTGTATGTGAAAAAATATTTGAAATTTGTCTTTTTAAGTAGTGTTTTGCTTTGGAAGAAAAATGCTTTAAACTAAACTTGCAACAAGTGAAAAACTACGTGAGTGCTGTGGTTGTCATGAGAAGATAAATACCGTTCTTGCATAAGGAGGTTGGATGTTGGAAGGAGGAGTGTTGTTCATTTAGTAACCAGGAGGCTTCTGCTTCAGCATTTCTGTGTTATTGAGTAAGAAAGACCAAGGTATCTCATCATTCCTGTTTAGTTGTGTCCACTTGCATGGGACACTGTTTCGGAGAGCTCAACAGTAGGGTTTAAGCGCAAGGGTACGTTCCTGAGACTGGAGAAGAATTAAGTGCATAAATTTCTTACTTTTAAATAATGAAAAAGGAGAAACTTAATTCATTTTTCAAAGATGAAAACAAATCCTATTAGCCAGCCATGCTAAGTTAATAAGCTTCTTGGAAGGATCTACAAACCAGTTCATTCCCACCACACTCCCCATTGAATAATGAAGCATGAGGATTGAAAAATGGGTTGGTTGCTTTGGTTATTTGAAAAATTAATGGCAAAGCCAGCTCTGAATTCCAGCTCCCTTTTGAAGTAAAACATGTGGATTTTGCCTAACGCTTTTTTTTTCTAGTGCTGCAGGTCCTGTGCTTGGCTGTGTTGGCAAAACATCTTTCCCAGATTTCTACAGCTGGTGTCAGGGTGTTTTGAGCCAGCCTGGAAAATGGTAGGCCTCGTGGCTCTCATGGCAGAGAAGTTAAGTGCTTTGCCTCCAGCCAGGGAGGGGGCCGATGTCAGAACAAGGCCCAAATTTCCTGCCGTCAGGTGCACGCATGGCTCCCCAGGCAGTGCTCCCCCTCGGCATCATCCGGGATCCTGTAGCAAGTGGTCCATATCTGGGATCATCATCAGGTTGCTGTTCATTTCTTTCACTCCAGTTATTATGTGGAGATTAACGAACCAGACCCTTTGCTCATTTGGAGGCAAAACGCATACTTCTGCCATCAGTCATACACTCATCGGCTCAGGAAACAAGAATTCAAAGCTTTCTTCTGACCTGAAGCTTTTAGTCTGGCAGCTGGCCAGAAGATGTCATCAGCCCTAGTACAGGCAATTTTGTAATCTTTGCGCTGACGGTATTCTGGGGTATTGGATATGCATAGAAATTACTGTGGGCTGCAGTGGCTGAGATGTATCAGTGAAGAGGTTTTGGAGTATGGCAGTGGTTGCTGGTCTGAGAAGATCAGCATCCTCCAAAGTAGAGCATGGCCACCTCTCTGCCCACCCTTAAAGCATCTCTGTGGATGTTGCTGTGAACCTCTGCATTTGTGTATGCCTGTTGTCTGAGCAGTTCTTGCTTGAGAGACCACCTATGCCATGGCATAATTCTCTGGGTATACCAAGGACACTTTTTTTTTTTTTTTAATAGCTGTGGCCTTAAAATCAGTGTAAATGTAATGCATGTTCACTTCTAGGTCCTCTTTCAGCTGGTTCAGAAGGGATAAAATGTTTTAAGCTTAAATTAGAATTAGGCCCCCAGTGCTTTCCTCTGTGTGAGGATAAAGATCTTATAATAGAATGAAAATTGCCCTTTGTATTTCAAAGGTATATTTCCACCTGTTTTTTTTCTTGCTTATTAGGTTGGTGTGAGAATAGGCCATTTACTCATTATCCCCTGCTAAGACATATATAATAATAACAATTAATAATTAAAGTACATAGCACTTTATTGGTTTACAGAAAATTCTGTCCTTGCTGTACGTCATTTATGTGTATTCAGTGTGTATGGTAAACTTGGAAGTGTGGAGTAAAGCAGTAAGAATGTTACCTTGAGGTTTTTTTAATTTTTTTTTTTTTTTTTTTTTTTAAGTTTACATTACCAATGCTGAAAGTGTGCAAGATTGCCACAGGATATTTCCCAAGCTCTTGATATACTAAAGCCAACCATACGCTACACACAGTCACATCTGCCTCTACCATGGCCCTGGAGTGCCCAAAGATTTAAATATGCTTTCAGCCAGGATGTTTTAAGGTGCACTTGCCTATGTATTTGTTGGAGGTTACGGTTGCCTGCAGTTTTACCCAGCCATGCCATAGCTGTGGCATGGAGCTGATTTCCAGGACGTGCCCACGGCACTGGGGCTCAGTCGAGGTGGTTCCCTGTGCTGGTACTTGGGGCTGCTGCTGCAGCTCTCTAGTTCTCGGAATGACACTGAAGCTCGGGTGGGTGGGGATTACCCAGTGATAAAATGTGTGTGCAGAGAAATATGATCCGTATGCATTAAGTGCTTTTGATTGTCAGCAAAAGTGTCTACACAGATACTGGGGGAAGGAAGTTCATTGCCCTTTCTCTTTTACTGTAGATGAGAGCAAATGTCATTACTTGCTAGCATGGCGATTGCACTGTCTATTAAACTGATTTTTCCTTTTAATGAGTCCTACTTGAGTCACATTACAACCAGGCTAGATTGCAGAGGAATTCTGATGTCCTGACACTTGATGATGTGTTCCCACTCTCCTGGTTTAAATGGGAGAACCTGGGAAGAAGGAAGGAGGGTGGCAGGAAAGGCATCGCTGCAAGTGTGGTGCTTTTTGTATTTCATCAAAGCTTCTGAGCTTCACCTATCACTGATGATCCCCTTATATTCTCCAACTTTTGTTGGTTATTCTCAGTAAAGGGACTTGTTTGAAAGAGTTTAGAGCTACTAATTTAAAAATATCCATCTACCGAGGCTCTGATTTAGTGTGTGCATAATTACAAGGACTAAAATAGGGACACTGAAATGAAACGGGCAGTTGATTAGTGTGATCAGAATTACTCACAGACTTAAATTTTGCCTGAATGCAGAATGAGCATATTGGAAGTCACTAAAGTGTCATTGCTACTATAATGAAAATTGTATATGTTTAGCTTTTATTAGTCCGTTAGCACATCAGGGTTAACTTAGCATTGGCCCAACATTTACCTGCAGTTGTAACCACACATACTGCTAGCAGAATAAGCTGACTGGCTTGCAGAAATGGGATTTCCCCCCTCTCAGCAGGCAGTTACATTCCTGGAGCCCTGACTCCGGTTCACCCGGCTACCCAGCCGGAGCCTTGGCCCACAGCATCCCCCAGCTCCTCCAGCTTCTCCCCTAGATCTCCGCTTTTCTGCACAGGTCCCAGCAGTGACAGGGCATGGCCTCCTCCTTCCAACCACTCCTCCGTTCTCCTGACAAGCTCTCTGTGCTGCAGATAAGTATGCTGATGGTCAGAGGTGGTTGCAGCAGCTTAAATTCCCTGTTGTTGCTCCAGATCGGAGGTGCTTGGCTAATTTTATAGCTTGTGTGTCTCTTCTTTCATAGCGTGTATTTACTGGGGAGTTAGGGGAGAGTGTTGTTTTCCCTGTGAGAATGCCTCCCTTTTTAAGTGATATTTCTCAGTTGCTGTGTGTGGTTTGTGGTTCTTCAGATGCGGGTAGGGTTTTGAGAGCGGGAGGTCCTAACCTGATCATCTTTTCCAAACCCTCTTTCTCTTATTGTGAAAGACATCCCTAATGACAGTCTTTTCAGGCTGCTTTGGATTTTTTTCCCCTCTCAGGCGAGCTCCCTCTCTGCCACCTGACTGTGTGTGTACTGTATGCTCCTCATGTTTAGAAAAGACTTACCAGACTTCTGGCATCAGCTCCCATACCTTTGGCTAGATACTCTTATTTTTTGTCTTAGTGTATTCTTAAAGCAGATTGTGTTTAACTTCTTCCTTTAATACCAGTTACTCTCAAGTATCTGTCATTTCAGAGCTTTATTTTGTGATCTAGATAAAATAGGCTCATAACCTAGCTACTTTAATTCCAGGTTAAAAAAATAGAGAAAAATAACACAATTCATAGCCAAGAATCTTGGCCTTGTTTTGCATTTTGAAAGGCATTGCTGGCTGGGGGTGGGCACACGCGCTGGTGGAGTGGGTGGCTGGAGGCGGGCAGGGAGAGCAGGACGAGCATCCCTCAATGCGTAGCTCTAGAGTTACCCAGAGTAAAGCACGTGGAATCCGCCATGCTTTTGTTTTCCAGTAACAGCCTTTTTGTTTTGTTTTGTTTCCAGCAGTCCTATGCACCAGCTCCCCACCCCATGGCTCCTCCCAGCCCCAGCACAAACAGCAGCAACAACAGCAGCAACAACAGCAGCGGAGAGCAGTTGAGTAAAACCAACCTGTACATTCGAGGCCTTCCACCCGGCACCACTGACCAGGACCTCATCAAGCTGTGCCAGCCGTAAGTGCACTTAAAATACTCCACGTCTTTGGGTAGGAAAAGGTCAAAGCTGCCCTTTCAGTTTACACTTATGTATGTCCACAAAAAGGCATCAGAAGCCTCCTGCGCTTGAAGGTTAACCGTTACTCCTTTAGTTTGAACAGCTAATTAATGCCTGTTGAAAACCTTCTGGTAATGAGTTTTGGACGGTAGAGGGGTGAGGGCCTTCACATTGACTTACGTTTATTTTAATCTGGTTTCTTTCTTATGTTAAAAGGAGAATTTGCATGGCAAGAAAACCTCCCTAATGGCAGATTTTATAGTCACAATGCTCATAACCCAGTGCACAACAAAACATGGGTGTTCCCACCTCAGTCATTTATCACATCTTTTGATTGCTGTGTCACACATTGCCGGGCTCAAAGATTGAGAAGTCTGAAACCCACTGAAAGTGGCCTTGTAGCAAACATCTAATTAACTACAGTTCCACTGAAAACTAATGATGTAGAAAGTAGCACCTTCTACGAGGGTCATGGTTGCAGATTGTACTGATAAATATCAGTTTTGTGGTGTTTTATTCCTGTTGAAACTGGAGAGGCAGCAGGAAGGAGCTCTTTGCTCCTCATGCTTCGTCAACAGAACTGTTTCCTAAAATGTTGCACCCTCTTACCCCTCCTCACTCGACTGAATGTAGTGGCTAATATGAGTAGAAATGAGAACCTGATATGATTTCCAAAGTCTTGATTATTATTGATGACATGTGGGAGAGGAATAATCCAGTTTGAGATTCCAACCAGAGATCGCCTGGGTGGTATTTAGGATAACAATTTTTTTATGTTGAAATAACGACATGGAGAGATTTGAAAAATAAAAATCCACCCTTGTTTATGACGCAGAACTGCAGTGGTTTTGCCATAGAATAGTCTGTTCCAAAAGACAGCAGCGTCTCTGATATTTTTCAACACAAATCAGCCTTTCAAATAGGGATCGATAAAAGAAGTTTGGTAAAGAAAGGAACAGTCAGCTGGTCTGCTGACTTGTATCCAAATGGCTGTTGTTTTGAATCTTGCAGTAGGAGTAACAATTTAATGGAATGTTACAATTTTATATCATTCTGCCTTTCCTGATTTTGATCAAAAATGCTGAAAAACTCCTTTAAGTATGCTTTAGGTGGACATGGCTGGCCAGGACTGGGGCTAGCAGTCTTACTGAAGTGATATCTGAACTTTAGCAAAATTGTGTGAGCTTGAAACTCTTCCTTGTGACTTTCTCCTACTAAAGCTGCCACAGGCAGAACTGGCTCACTGTTCGCAGGAGTATAGCCTGCTGGTGATTTTTCATATTTCATGCAAGCTGAAATGCGAGTGTACCTGTCTGACATTTGTACAAAACTACATTCATTGACACTTCCCACTTGTGACAGTCACAGATAATCCCAGTTCAAGGGCCAGATCCTTGGTAGGTATAAATTGACTGTAGTCTGCTAATGTTCAGAAAGCCATTTTGCTATACATCTTCTTGCAGTCTGACCCTTTCCAAGTTCAGACAAATGCTTTCAGCCGAGCAGCTGATCAGGAATGAACTAACTATTCCTAGAGGAGCTTCACAGCTTTAGTGCTTAGCGCTACAGTCATGGTGTGAGGCACAAGTCGGCTGTGGTACGAGCAGTGTTACTTGAATCGTGAAGTTCAGAGAGCATGTCCCTACCCCTTCTGTGCCTATGGGAAGTGCACATCAAATATCTGAGAGCTTCCTTTCGGCACTGTGGCAAAATTTTGAATGTGCTCCACTAAACTTAATCTAGTCTGTGATTAGAGGGCTTTGTCTTGCTATCATGGAGTTCCTGTGTGAACAGATGCTCTTAAGAAAAATGCTGACATTCATTTTGCTCATTTTCTATCCTTTGGCTAAATGGAAGCAAGGAGAAACCAGATAGTTGTTCTGTCTTTTTTCAGAGCATTAAAAGTATTTATCAAAGCAAAAGGGAAAGACAATATAGGGAAACTTAAACATCTGAAGAATTTGTCATGACAGCATGTAGATTTTAAGTAATATGTTGCAAGATATTTTCTTTACCTTTGCAGGTGGTTACATAGTACAGGTAGAGAAAGGTCCAAATCCCTTCTCCCCCCACCTCCCCCCAACCCTGCACCCCCAAATGCAGTCTGTATAGCAGCAATCTACTGCTATGTGAGCAAGACATACATTGTCTCTTCAGAAATGGTTGTCGTCTATAGAGCTCTGTCTCAGCTTACGTGGCTGGGGGCTCATCACACTTCATGTGAACAGGTATTCACAAAACAGCAGAAGGTGCTGGCTCTTAGGCTTCCTGCATAGAAGTATTAGCGTGGTTTGCTACAAGATGTGAGGTGAGAACCTGAATTCCAATTCATAAACCTTATTATTATTTTGCAGTACAAGATTTTTGGAGACCTGCATTTAGGGGAGGTATTCAGCAAAGCTAGCTTATGCCCAGGACACTGGTTCTCCAAGGCTAGCTGCCAGTGCCTAAAATGGGCTCTTCTGAACCTATTTCCTCCACTCCAGCATGTGAAAAGGCTGCCAGCAGTACAACTGTCACTTGCAATGACTGACATTTGGCAGGTCTGAGGAATAATGTTCTAAACCAACAATATTTCTCTCTCAGAACTACAGGGAATGCTGGAAATGCTTATGGCTATGTACAGTTGTCGTAGCCCATCCCACTTCCAGGTTTATTCCAGCAAGGAGGCCACCCTCTAAGTGACACGTAACATTTTTTTATTTAATTGCATTTTGCCAGGTGGGTTATGGAAGAGAAACCCTTTAATCGGAATTGTTGGGATAAAGTATGGGGCTGTTTTGGTGAATCCTGCCTGCTTTTCTGTATTTCTGTTGTGAATCCTGCCTGCTTTTCTGTATTTCTGCTGTGTGTTTTTAGGTGGTGTGTATCACACGCTAAAAAGAAAACAGCAGACTGGAGTACCATTGATGCTTGAAGTGCAGAGTCCATTACACGTGATGTCAGATGTTTCTGACAAATGTTCCGACACTATCAAACCTTTTATCAATTTAAGAGTAACCTTGTCACAGTAATCTGTCAAACTGTTCATATAACTAAAGGAAAACAAGTCATCATAAGCTGTACAGTAGCTGAGTAAATAAAAAAAAATTGCTACTGGAAGATTTTCTTTTTGTGTTGTTCTAATCCTCAGTATTTGGTTTAACGCGTGTCCAGCGAAGTTGCAGGAAATTCTCTTTTGCAGCAGGGAACTGTCAGGTTGCACTGTATCTTTTGGGACTTTATACAACGACTCTGTCAAAGGTTACATTGAAAAAGAGTGAATAGGAATGTTTAGCAAGCAAGAATATGTTGTTCTTTTGCGTATATATCTTCTGGATTTTCATAAGCACTGAGTAAAGGAACTTCCAAAAATGGACCCAGGCCTCTCTTAACCTTTCCTGAGGTTTTTAAAAAAGAGGCTTTATACCTGTCTGTGATCATATTGATCATCAGAACTTTTTAGTCTAAAAGTTTGATTTTTAAATATTTCCTGAAAATAATAGTAAATAGCACATCATTAGCATTTACTTCTCTGAGGTACACAGTCTCTGCTGGTGCAGTATTACACACCATGTATCTTTGCAGTTAAAATATGCTTTTCATCAAACAGAAAGATAATCAACCTTAAGCTGTAAAATTATAGATTATAGACAGAAAAATGTGCATGGTGTGTCACTGTACAAGCAAAATATAAATGATTATCTTTGAAATATTCATAATCTATCACTAATTTTCATGCATGGTGTTATATTTCATCCAGAAGAATTCAAAAATTCTCTTAAAAACATACACAGATGGCTTAGTCCCCTGTTGGTATACTGGACACATCCCATTCTTACTAACTACATTCCAGTGGAGACAGATTGAGGGAAATCTCATGCACAAATTAAACATTTGAGCTTTATTACTTTGAAACATTTTTCATTTCAAAAACTCACAGTCTGTCTCTCAGGATTTTGGTCTTTCTGTCTGTCGTTTCTTACATGTTTGCACTGAAGAAGACTTAGACCCAAAACTTTTTTAAAAGATAAAATAAGTTTTGGAGAAGACAACAGGGATTTGGGAAAAGACATATAAACTCTCTCTTCCCTGCCCCCCAGTTTGAAAAGTTGGCTTAAAAAGAATAACATATGACTTAAAAAAAGCCTTGTGCATTGCACTATTAAGACATTGGCAGGTATTCAAAAGATAATCCCTGTCCATCTTGATTCAGTCATGAATTTTTCATGCCCAGCCTATAGTCTGAAAGAAAGCTACTTCAAACTTCTAGTGTCTGATAGTTTAAACTTACATATGTTTTTGTCCTGATTTAGTCCTCCCCCCTTGCGCCTATAATGTACCTTCAGAAATCTTCTATTTCCGTCTGCTTTGTTCTTATTGTTTGGATTAGCTGTCTCGTCACCCTTCGACAAGTTTTGACTTCTTTGTGGTCCAGAGTAAATTTAAAAGACTTAATTAAAACAACAATAGTAAAAATACCTAACCCTGAAGATGAGCAAGTCTGTATACTGCTCAGGCATATATAGTTTCTACATCCATGTTTTATGCAGGTTACTTAAGGTTTTGGGTTGGGGGGGTTTGGTTGTTTTTTTGGGGTTTTTTTTGTTTTGTTTTGTTTTGTTTTTTTTTTTTCTTTTCTGAAAGTATGATGATTGTCTCTTGACAAGTCATAAAGTGTGAGATTTTAGCCTCTCATTTCATTCTGAACGTCCTTGGTTTTGTCCCTGCAACGTCTGAATAAATATTCAGGCTGCCACTGTTTGGATTCTGCTAAAGGGCTAGCCCCAAGGATAATGTAACTAAGGTTATTAATTGAAAATACACACATTAATTTACTTAAATCCTGGACTATTTTTGAAATGAACTGTGTGCATTCCTTTTGCCCCCGCAGAAAACCGCTGAGTTCATCGAGGTTTCAGAGGGGTTCAAGGTGCCTTTCAGGACAGGGTCTCTTGATAATAGCTGCAACAAGTACAACATTTTCAATTAGACCGAGCTTTATAGCAAGTTCATGATGGCCATTTGTGCCATGTGTTAAGACAGTAAGAGTTTGAAATTTCTGGCTATTTTTATTTTCCTGTTCTTTTGTGAAGATAACAAGAAGTCCATATTATATAAGAACTGGTGAAATGAAGGTGTGGGGAAAGTAAGTTCCCTTCCTTTCCTTTTTTTCTGCATTAAAATATTAATTAAAAACAGTTACCATAAACTGTAAATAAAATAAAGGTTAACCAAAATAAAATCCCCATAGTGAGCTCAAGAGTGAAAAGAATTCCTTTGTTCTACAATGAAGTCAGACCAAATTTGTACCCAGTGTAAACTGATGTTCTTATCCTGGCCCTGGTGAAGACAAAACCCAAACTATTTGAGAATTATGTAGCAGCAGAGTGTTAGCCTATGTCTGCTCCTGTATTTTTAAGAAGTAATCTTTGGAGACGTAAAGGAATTTACTGCGTTCTTTAACCTTGTGTGTATGTTAAAGCAAGGTGCACTGTGGCTTCAATATTGATTCAAACAGAACAACATAATCTACATCTCTCCTGTAATTAATATCAGCTGGCACCGTTACTCTCTGATATAGCAGAGACTGAAAGGGCATGAAGGGGAGAGTGCTCATTCAGTGGGATTAGCTCATATAGGAACCATGTGGCATCATATAGAGTAGTTCCTGCTTAAATCTTTGTGGATGTTTTGGTTCAGTGTATCCTGGTAATATGAGAACTGTGAATGGCTCTGAAATCTGCAAAAGAGATCAGTCTTCGTGGGAACCAAAGAAATGCCGACACTTGAGGGGGAAAAAAAACCCTCCAAAAAACCCCAGATTTTCTTTGTTATTCCAAGTAAAATTGGGAAAGCAAAGTCCCAAGAAGGGTCTACTGTTGGGCCAAGCACAGCAAAGCTGTCAGGCTGGACTAAATATACTGATTCAAGGCAATGAGGGAACTACATGAGTTTGTTCCTCTCATTTGTTAATGTGTGTGTTCAGACCAGAGAAGAACACACTGATGGGTTAGCTTGGAGAAATCTGTGTTCTTCTCAAGTTCTTTGTATCACAGACATTTCCTAAAAGTTTATTAAGAGGGGCGGGAAAGGGAAAAGAAATTAATTTCAGATTAACACTTTTAAGTCAAAATGCTTTTAATCAGGAACCAAATGGTGAACATTAAGGATGCATGAAGTGGACATAAAACCAGAGGAACCTAATGCCATGGACACGATTTGTTAATTCTTGCACTGAGGACATCTTCATAGTGACGGTGCTTATTAATGCTGTTAGAAACATTGTGGGGTTGCTCTCTGGGTCCAAAATGGTACAAAGGAGTGAACTTGTATTTCATCTGAGGGAGATCTTGGTTTCTGAAATCAGTCAATTTGCAGTTTTTCACTCAGTTATATAAATATTACATCTTTGCAGTGTGCAAATATGGGCATGGATGTGCACAGGCTTTTTTTCTCCTTTACCTGATATCATTAAAAAGTTATTTGTGTATTAATTCTCCATTAAAATAATCTCCAAATGTCTTCCATTGTTAAAAACAAACATTAAAGTTGCCCCAGTAGGCAATGAACTGATCCTCTTCTTACCTAGCCTCTTTCATCAGGGGAAAACAAAACTCTAGGCCAGCAAAAGCCCACAGCACTACAGAGAGCTCCATCTGGGATGTGAACGTTCTCATTGTCAGGAAGAAAGGCAGAAAAATAATCTGTGTAAAGTAATAAATGAGCACCTGCACTCTTCCCTGTTTTGAATGTGCCCGTCTTTTCACTGGAGTGTGACAGAGTGTCAGTGAGAGTTTCTCATCTCCTTTCAAGTTGGATGAACCTGATTTAATGGAAGATAGGGGAGGAGGCAGCGTTCTCAGACACTGCTGTTGAAAACATTTCTTCTGATGAATTTTAATTAAAGTCCTTGGGAAAAAAAAAACCACAACAAAACGGAGAGCTCATAACAGAAATATTGAGTGTTCTGTGTAGTGGTGTGAAGGGCATGACTGTAACAGCCACTTGTTTTGCTTATGGTGCAGGAGGGGTGTTGAGATAGAAAGAGGGCAAACATGCTTAATGAGCTGCTTCTGACCTGCTCTGATATGTGTGTGTTTCCAGTCTTTCCTTGTCCTCTTTCTTTCTCCACTTCTCCAGCATATTTTGTGTGCAGCCAGTCAACCATGGCATCACCACCCGTCCATGAGGCTGTTGATGTAAGCATTTAGGAGTCTGAAAATGCTCATGGCCAAAAACTGCCCAAAGGACAAGAAACGCTCGGCACAGTGCCTGTCTGTCGGACAAATGCCTGGTTTTGTAACGTGGGTGTTGCTCTGTGGAAGGGCCTTCATGACCACGGGGCTCTTGACAGTCTGAATTTTCCAGCCCCTCAAGGCATTCTGTAAGACTGTGGTGCTCGGTTTCTGCTTTCCAGTGAGGAGACTGATCGATGTGCTGGTGGTTTGACAAAGGTTCCTTCACTGCTGTCCTTTGAGTGGTTGTGGTGTTTGGTGTCGTTTTTGTTTGGTTTTTTTGTTTGTTTGTTTTATAATGGGAATAGTGACAAAGCTCTGGTTATGTTTGGTTCTTCTCTTTTGAAGCTCATCCACATCTTTTAGATTTGCCTGCATTTTTGGTATTTGCTCTCCTAAATTTTGTGGTGTCAAGTTCAGTGGGTTTTTCTGATCTGTTGTCCTTTGAGGATTTGATGGCCGCGGTGAGAAAGCAGAACCGATGGCTGTATTACCTGTGCAGAGAGCAGAGAAGGAAGTAGGAAGTTCTCTGATTGGGATGTGGTTTACACTCCTTAGGAGTCAGCAATTTTTGGGAGAGGATGGAGACACGCTGTTCATGTTCTGACATTTGTGTAGCAGAAACGTTTCCGTAACCTTTCTCTAGAAGGTCTTTCTCTAGAAGGTATGACGCAGATAATGTTCTGATCTGTTTGAGAAATACATTGTCCTAAAGCTTTGCTGGAAGGAAACAATACCAGCTATGCTTAATACACTGCCCCCACCCCCCACCATGAAACAGGAATAACCTGGGCACTGCTTCCAGCTAATGGCAAGAACCTTAGAGCATGCCTGTAATTTCTATACAAGGGGAAGTGGCAGGCCAACTTTGGTGGCAAAGCTGTTGAATATTATCAGCACGAAAACAAAAATGTCATTGTGTTCAGCTGCTAGACTTTCCCATACCGTTCCAAACAAGCATCGACAAGAGCTCTGTGCTATGCAGCATGCAATGTCCTTCATTCCAAGTATTTGGTAACTTCCCAGAATTATTTGTGTGACAAGCGCTGCTGCCTAGATTTGTGTTAAAAACTGAAAAGTTTTTTTTAAAGATGTTCGCTAGAGAAGGAATTTCTTAGAATTTTTGCAACTACGTTGGAGGTTTTATGTCTGCCTCGTTATAAAACAGAGACAGGAAGGATGGAATGCTTTCAGCTAATTTTTAAAAGATGTTGATCTGACAGAGATCTGAAAAGGTTTTCCTTTTCTTTGGGCATGTATTTTCTGTGTTCCCATCATGAGCTCTAGGGAAAGTGGAGGTCTCTGGATTTTGATTCTCTTGGAAAGCAGCTCTGGGGGCAACCCCAAATAAAATAATGAAGGTAACAGCACTGTGGAAATATAGGTCCTATTCTGAAATAAGCTCTCTGCCAACAGACACCCAGCCTCATAAAAGCTTCATGGAAGCACAGCAGTCTGTTCAAATAGCAGTTATTGCAGGATCACAGCCATGTTATTGTTTCAGTGTAATACAGGTAATAAGTGCAGCATTTATGGCTATTACTGCCTGGTGATCACATAAAAAAAAAAAAAAAAAAAAAAAAAAAAAAGAAAACAGACATGCTTTCCTTACTTCAGCTTCCCAGTTCAGCATTTCCATATACTCCTGGGGTTATAATCCAATTATGAAACTTCAATTATTTTCTGTAATTCACTGATTCAAGAAGAACATTAACTTTTTAGTTTCTTTATAGTAGGGAACTAGTAATTAAAAGGGATAAAATAATTCACAAATTCATAAAACTTAACATCCAGGAGAGACCAAGGGATGGTCTACCATTATTTTCTGGTTGATTCAGGTCCTTAAATTTCTCTTATTTGCTCCTGGACTGAATATAGCAATTTATTTTGTTGTAAAGAATACGTTCCAGAAAAGCACACACTCTGGATCTGAAGATATGAAAGCAACAGAAAACCTACCACTGTTGCTAACAGTTTGTTCTTTCTAACCACGTTCCCTGGTCAGAATTTCTGAGTGAATTCCAAATCAGTTTTCTGGTTTTAATTTTTACCTGTTGGTTCTTGGTGTAATCAGATTAAAGACTTTTCAGATTCTCTCTCTCCATCCTCCTTTCAGATGTACTTAGGCACTATAATCAAGTCACTTTTCAGACTTTTTTTCTTTAATAATCAAAATAGATGGAGGTGTTTAAGTCTCTGATTATAAGGCAGTTTTCTCCGGCCTTTGGATAATTTCAAGGACTGCAGGGGTCATTTAAATGTTTTTAAAAGTAATTATTTGAGGTTAGAAATAATTTCCTTTTCACGTTTGTGGAGATTTGTTATTATGTATAGTTTATATACCCTTATCTGTTTGTATGCGTCCTTAAGTGGATGAAATGTATCACTGGAATATCTATGTTCCTGAGCAGGACAAATGATGCTCAAGCACTGCTGTGGTGTCCTAGCAGAAGCATAAGGAGGTGCAATATGTGCTCTGTGGAGATCCCAGTACACTGGTGCTGGCACTATGTCAGAAGCAGAAGCTCATCACTCCACCTCTGAGGTTTTGATTACCTTCAATTGTAAAACACATGTCTGTCCATCCTCGGCTTTGAGTAACAAAAACCCACACGATGAGAAAACTGTGGCAGCCTTGAAGCTTTATTTTAAAAAGCAGGGAATTTGGATCTAAGCCATACCTAACTTAATTTTGTAGAACTTAATTTCTCTACTCAGGTTTAATGTTTCTTGTCCCCTCTGCTTTACTTAAATCAACACCAAATTTAGGATTGTCAATTAAATAGAGTATGGCTATGAAGTTTTTTTAATTACTCTACAGTAATTTAGTGCAAATATTTCAATATAAAGTTTATTAAGTGCCTTATGAACTGCATAACAAATGAATTCCTATCACATATGCAAACATACAGCCAGTTCAAGGAACTGAAGGATTCCTATTGGTCAATCTCTTGACTCTCAGAATAAAATGAACTCAAAGCAATTGCTTCTAAATTGAAAGAAAAACTGATGGCTGCAGTGGAGCAAAATGGAATATGACCAAGTCATTGGTGGGGTTTAAATCAAAGCAGGGCAGTATGCTTGTGCCATGAATTTGCTCATTGCCTAACGTAAGAATTGGACTAAGGACGTGATTGATTGCAGGTCTTACAAATGTGGGAGACAGGCTATAATGATGCAGGTATTAAATGCTGTCAGCACTTTTAGAACTTGTGGTTGTTTCATGTCTATTTTTAGCAAGTGGTAAGAAAAACCTGGCTTTCTTTGCAATCGTTAGCTCTTGTTAGGTTCTGGCATTTGTTTGTTGGTTCTTACTACACTTAGATATAGAGAAACAAGAACTTCTCTTAATCACAAGGCCACATCGCTTGTCCCGGCTGTATCCCTGCCACGCTGTTCCCATGGTACACTGGGGACATGGGGCTGCTGTTAGGTGAGCACTGGCAGCTGAATCTCCCACTACAGCTGGGTAGGTATAGCTCTACCAGCCAGCATAGGAGGCATTTCATGGTGGGGAAGAGGTGGGTCAGAGTGGCAAGAATACATTGCAACTCCTTGGATAATGTTGTCTGTCGGTACAGTTTAGTGTGTAGTGAGCCAACTATGTGGAACAGACTTAAATTCTTTGTCCTCCCTCATTCTTTTTTCCGTGCTTCGCTCCCCCCCCCTCCCCATTTTCTTCCCTAATGCAATCTTCCTCTAAAGAGGGATATTTCTGCACAGTAGTCAGGCTCATCATTTGCTTAGTAGGTGCCGGTTAGCAGTGCAAGGATATTGATGAGAAAGCTCGTGTTAAATCTCCCTTTGGAAGCTGCCCTAGAATTGTTACAACTCACGTACACGTGGCATTTTAATCTCTCCGCAAAGACTCCTGAAAGGGATTTTTAAAGGGCTGCACCACTAGTTAGTAGCTGTCACCAGTGTGTGAGGCACGCTCTCAGCGGAGAATTTAGCAGCCCTTCGTTGCACCTGGAGTCGAAATGTCGCCAAGTAAATACATCTCTATCTTTTCAGACTGCCAAGTCACGGCAGCACCACGTAGGACTCGGGATGTTGAGCTCATGAGAGGGATCTCGGCACTGTCAGCAGATTCCCGGCACTGGGCACTTTTTTCAGCCAGGGGACCTGCTGTGGCAAGCCGTCTGGTGGGGACGTCGAGGCGAGTTCAACATGCTGAGGGCTCGCGGGATTCCGGCCGTGTGCCAGCAGTAAAGTGCTCGTCGCCTCCTAACGAGGTAGCCCTCCAGTCCTGCTATCAGGAGGTCTGCAGCTGGTCTGCTTAATGGTATTTAGCAACAGCATGTGCAGTAAAGCATGCTCTCCTATTACACAGAAATCCACTAATGCTGGCATCAAGAGCGGCGGGTAATTCAATCACACCCACAAAAATGATATTAACATAACATTAAAGAGCTGTGTAGACTAGCAAAAGACAGGAAATTATGGAGTTCAGCCTTGAAACTTTATCCTTAACTCACCCATATTGTGCCGAGGTATTTGGAAATTTCCATAGAGCGTGTGATTTTATGGAACCTACAGTGGGGTGGATTGTCCTGTTTGTCTGCGGAGGATTTCCTCAGCTGACATCGGCCAGCATTAGTGAGAATTATATAAAGAAATCCTGGCACAAATTACGGAGCGTAGCTGGACAATGTGAGCTTTAAATATGAATTTCTTGGTTTGGGCAGTTTACCCACCCCAGCATTTCTGAAGTGCTACATCAGGCATTAGCTGTGTTGACTTTTTTCAGACCAAGTTGCAGCTCAGTAGCTAAGCCCCTCTCCCAGTTTCAGAACTAATTTTTAGGGGTGGGTTTTTTCTCTTCAACAGTCACTAAAAAGGTTTTGTTTTGTTTTAAATTTACCTTTTGATTTAAGTACACTGCCACTATTTATTTGAGGTAAATTCACTGGAACTAAACTGAATTAGACTTAAAAAAGAAAAATAGCTGTATACACATCTTTGGGTCTTATTTGCATTTTTCCTCATTTTTGGTCCTACTGAAACTCGTAATGCAACTCGGTAAGGAAGATTATCACATAAAAACCCTTGGTCGGAAATGGAAGAAGAGAAGGTGTTGACTACCCCATCTTCTTCCTTGCAGCTTCCCGTCTTCCATTGTACCTCCCTGTACCAGCAGGGACAAAGGGAAGTTCTTGCAAGGACCCCATGGGTCAAGGAGGAGGCAAGGATTCAATTTACAGTCTGTCCACAAGGAGGTTTATAGAGAAGGCTTAAGCTGTTTTGTGAGTACAGCCATTTTATTTTACCCATTGGCATCAGAGCCACCAAGAGCTAAGGGCAGAATTGTCTGTCACTCCAAGGACGGGACTTCACTGCAATCAAATGTGGGATTACAGATCTCCCAGAGACAGTGAAGCCAGCAGGTACACTACTTGCAAAGCAGCTAAAACAGCAAAAAGTGCAGCACCCAGATATTTTCTCACATCTTCAGGCAGGTTTTGCAGGCTGTGCTGAGATGCATTTTGCTCTTGGATACCCTGATACCAGTGCCCAAGTAAAACCAACATGAACTCAAGTCACATCTGATTTAGAGTTCATTCCCACATGGCTCTGGGAGAGAGAGCACTACATGATGCTTGTTATTTGGGGGAGATTTAAAAATTTTAATCTAGTGCAGTGGAAGTAAAGAGTCACAGAAACCAGCAAGAATTATTTTACTCTCATAAGAGGTCATTTGGAGATTTTTGTATGGTATTTTCTGGAGATAGTAAACTCTTGGTATGGTTAAGCTCTGAGGTTGTCCTGATTTTTCTCCTGTGCACTTTCTGTGCTAAGGAGCTGGGGAGGAGTGCCACCGTGTCTGTCTCTGTAGTGAACAGGATGGTCATTAATGACCATGCATAGAACAGTAGGATGGCTGTATCCTAGGGGAAATCAATTTTCTGCAGAGAGCCGGGCTTGTAAAGAGTAGAAAATTTCCAGTGAAGGGGAGGGTGGGAAGGGAAGACAAAATTGGCAGAGCAGGGATTAAAAAATAGAAAGGCTTCAAAAGTGAGGGAAGACTCAAAAGGCTTTCTGTTCAAGGTAGATTCCCCCCGCCCCCGTCAATATTGAGCAGGTCTTGAACGTGCTGATCTTAGAGATGGGAGGGAGAATGGCCTTCTCGAGAAGCTCTGGGATGGGGGAACATGGGGAGAAGACTGCCTGGGGTTCAGACAAATGATGATTCTTTTTTTAAAGTGCGTTTTTCTTTTAGATGGAGAGCAAACATGCAGATCAGAATCAGTACTGTGCATTTAACTTCCTGAAGGAGCATCTATATTGGAGATGCTTCTGGGTTTTAGAGCCACACGGTGAAAGCTGGGACTAGGTTAAAGTTAGCTGAGTTAGCTCCGTGCTTTACTGCAGAACCGGCATGACTGTGGCGTTGACGGGTCCTTATGTTCCTCACTGTGTGCAGGTGTAGTTGGGAATTCAGAGTAGGGTAATTTTCTTCTGCCGTTCTCCGCTCTTACATATTTGTGTCTCTTCTCTGAAACACAGAGTTTCACTGCGGCACAGAGTCTCTCTCAACTTTGGGTGGCCCAGTAGCTATGAAAGTCCTCCCCCACACTGTAATGGTTTGCTTCTCTCCTTTTCTGCTGATTTCCTGCTGCTTAAACCTTGCTGCTCCAGCCTTGCTGCTCCCTTGCAGACAGGCTGGAGAAAGCTTGTTTTCGCTAGGATGTTGTCATTTTACTCTTGTAACAGATTTTGAAAAAACTCTTTCACGGGGGAGATAAGGGAACTAAACTGTAGCTGGTGTTAAATATCATCATTCAGATAACAGTTCTAATGTGAGTAAATTTGCTTAGACTTTGTAAGTATGTTTGTATGTTTATGTATCTTAAAAATGTAAGCAGACATAAATCTTTAAATCTCAAACAAGAAGATGATTCTTTTCTGACTCTGCTCAATATTAAAGGCTAAACCAGAGATAAGATAACATTCCCATAAACATGGAAGCTTGAACAAAAGAGCTGTTGTCCTGAGAATGTGGGAATCAAAAAGAAACTGAAGTCTGAACTTAGGAAATTGTCTTACAAAATGGAATGTTGCATGTAGGGTAACATTTAGTTGCACTCAGGAATTGCAGAACAGGGGAAATCTATAGGTCTTTCTCTTGATCTCAGTGGTCTCTGGAGCAAGCCCAAAGAAAGCGAAGGGCAGAGGCATATGGGAAATGAATATCTGGAGCGGACCTTTTCTTTTGCTTTGGCTTCTTATTCAAGGTGTTGGTCTTTTGAGAACTTCCTTTCCTGACCAGCAGAAAGGGAAAGGGTCAGAAACTCCCATGGTCTGAGTGAGTGGGAGGAAAGGGTGCAAATGCTGTTGATGAATAAGATGTTTCAGGAATGCGTAAATACATGGCCTGATACTGCAAGTGCTTGGTTTATGAGTTGGCCATTGGGTGCATTCAGGACTGTCCAGAGTATGAATTCGGTTGTTCATAGTTGTACATTTTTGCAGACTATAGGTCTGTTTCTTGTAGAATATGTCTTTGACTCCAGGAAGACTGACTGTGTCCCTTTTACATTGGTTTTGTGCTTTCGCTGCTTCTGACGGGATGTTCAAAAAGCAGTCAGCTTGCTGCTGGAGGTGATCATTATAAATTTTCTGTTATTAATTATTAAACCCAGCACATTTGGCAGATTATATTTTGGCTGCTGGAATATAGTTTATCCGTATAGGATATACTTGCCATTTATGTGCGTGACAGCAGTAGTAAAGTGAGGGGTGTCAGCACTGGGGTTTTCATAAATCTTTAAATCCGGCTCTTTTTGTAAAGCGGGGAACAGAACACAGGGTGGATTTGTTCATTGTTATTATTTTATTTATTTATTTTTTCGTCACAAGGTTGTTTTCTGGGACCCAAAACATGCAGCTGCCAAGCAGTGTTTTTTCCCTAGCTGAGGATGTTCACTAATATTTGATGAAGATGTTGCCCTTGGTGTTGCCAAGCCTCAGAAGTTTATTGCGAGGTTCACAATATTTGTTTCTTAAACCCTTAGATCCTGAGGCATGTGATAAGATGGGAATCTCAGCTTTCAGTTTTTTAAAATATGTAGGTTTCCTTCATGGCTGCGAAGAAAGCCATGAAAATACAACCCAAGTCTGTCAAAAAGGCTCAAAATATATAAGCAAAATGAAAACATATCTTGAACATATTTATTTCCTAGTTATATTTTAATACCAAAAGTTAATTTCATAACTTTTTGGCATATTTGTGAGTAGCAGGAATTGTCAGTATAGTACTTCCTGGCCCATTACAGGAAGAATTGTGGTTTTATCCTAGTGGATCACAGTTCTCTCTCTCTCAAAGTATGCCCAATACTCAGAATGAGGTCTCAATTTTTCCACTGATTTGAGGATTGTATCTTATTTTATTAGTTTATTTGAAGGCATCTGAAGCCAGCAATATACAAAAGACTCTTCGGGGCTCCCGAACTACTGAAGCTAATTTGCTTCCAAATCCAGTGTTACTGATCAGATTTCAAGATGTGCTTACTGTGTTTTTCAGTGAGTCTTTCATTCCTGGGGTAAAATTTCTCAGCAGAAGCATAAAATATTTAAATTCTTGCTGCTTCTTCCAGGTCTACCCATGTATATTTCAGAAAGGACGGGTTACATAGCACATCTTTTTTCATAGCTCTTCATCCAGGGTTCTGCCTGACAGGACCAACCGAGTATCCTTTTAAGGACAGAAGACACTGAGTGTATAAAGAGTGTATTTATTTAGTGAATCCTATGGCTTATCTAACCCCTTCCTGGTCCACGTTGGCTGTTCCTGGGTGCAAACTCAACCACAGCAGAGCACAGCAATTGCCAATGTTGGCTTTTCTTGTGTAGGAGACTCACAGCCAAAGTGAGAGAAGCTGGCAGAAAGCCTGAGTGCGGAGGTTTTGGTTGACTAAGATTTTGTTTGTCTTAGGCTCATTGATTCTCAGAAGTGCTGACTGACGAGCAGAGAGCTACAGGACATGCTAATTACTCCATATTCCCTGCCCCTTGATGTTATCTTAAAGTGTAACTTCAACGCTCAAAGACAGAAAATAATGCGGCAGCTGCTACATTGGTATAAATTGGGGCAGCTCATTGGACCCAGAAGGGGGACATCACGTTTCTGGAAACCAAAAGCATGATCCGAAGTGCAGTTTTTAATAAGCTTTCCCTCTCCAAAGATATCTACCAGGCTGACGCATTGAGGATGATATGTTCAATTATGTCCATCTTTCTTTGGACAATAAAGAATGAAGAATTATTTATATCATAGACAAGGGCTGTAAACTAAATATCTTCTAAACGTGTAAATGTGTTTTTGTAACAGATGATTCTTCATTTAATGCTATATTTACTTGCAGGTTTTTAAAGCATTTTGAAAACATAAAAGAATGATTCATAAATTGCCTATCTGTATTGCATGCTGGGCAGCTTCACCTAGTTTGAATTTTGTTATTGACAAAGCTGTCACTTAAGAGAAAGTTTTGGAGAATACCTGCTTTGGGACCCTGGCCTGGGTGTTGTGGTGAGTTACCAGCAAGAACAGAGTTCTCCTCTTAAAACTGATTACTTTAGTAGTAGTTATAGGCCTTGCATTGAGGTGAGGAAAGCAAAGCACTCGCTGACTGGAAACGTGCACTTGTGTGTCCTGTGTAAGCTATTTACTGTATCGGGGCTGTAGGGAGGACTTTCCACACTGAACAAGCAATTAATTTATGAGCCTACAAACGTGCTTTAACCTTGAGAAATGTGGATCGTCCTGTTATAAGTTCAACTGGGCTTCTTACATGCCTGAAGTTGTACATGTGCATGAGTATTTAAAAATATCGTGGACAAACAGCTTATCGAACCCATTTCCACACCCTCTCCCAAGGCTGTCTTTATTTTACAGAGTTGCCCAAATAAATGGGCAAAAAATCTTTGCTTTTAAAAATATACTTGGTGGAGTTAAATAAAATCTAACGAAACTCAAAACCAGAGGTATTCTGTCCCAGTCCTGGGCAAGCAGCATGCACTTTTGTCCATGTAATTATGAAAATCCAAATACATGCTCTTGTTATTTCTCCTTGAAGTTTTCAGGCAGAGAAAAATGTGCTCCTCTGCACCACTTCTGTCAAATTTTGGCCATTGGAAGATGAATACGACTGTGACATTACAGCCCTGGAAAAAAAAAGAATAAAATAAATATATTGAAGAAAAAGAAGCAATTCTGTGGTGTAGTTCCTGAAATACATATTTTGCAATGTAAAATTCCTAAGAAACCATTCCTCTCAAAACTAAGTTGTTTCCAAAGTCATCCCAAGTACCTGGATTTTTCTAATTTGTAAATAATGAAATGGGAGCTCTGTGAACTCAAGAAGTCTCACTCACACATTTGATTCAAGTGGCCTCTGTGTGAACTCCAAAATGCTTTTGCTTTGAATTATCAGTTTGAGTTCGCGGTCCCTGGTGGTAGCTGGAGTTCTTGGTTTTTTCTTTAATTCCTCTTCTTTTTAATTCATTTTCTGTTCTTGGCTATTATTGGAGAGGAACCATCTGATTGAGACATATATACGTGTATTTTACAGAATGTTGCAGTCATAGAATTCTTTTAAGAGTAAATTGTTTTAGTGAAATGTCAGAAAATCTGCAGAAACTGAACGCTCCGAGTTCCCTTGAATAATGAGGCTATTGTTAAATGATTGAATACTTTAGAGATTAATATCATGGTATGCTGGCATGCTGGTTCATACCAACTGTAATTTAACAATGAATCCTCCGTAAGTAAGCAAGACTGTGAATGAGAAATTGGATACAAGACAGCACAGCATGCAAGAACATACAAAGTAAACATATTCTACACACAGGAATGATATGTTGAGGGGGGTTATTTCCAGAATATATCAGATAATTGAGTTGCTGGATAGAGGAGATTCTTCAAGTTTGAAGATCTCCTGAATTTTTTCTTCCAACACCAATGATCAATGTTTTTATAGTGGAAAAGATACGTTTTGGATGTTTTGTTATTTTTTTCCCCCCTGTTCTTTGAAAATTCAGGTACGCCTGGCATTATCATTTGTGACAGGCTACAGTAAACCACATCTCATTCTGTGAAGGGTTTCGGATCCCTAAGCTGTTTTCCCAATGATGCATCCTATCATTATACAGAAAATTTAGCAGCGCTGCTGAGTGTCTGGAGACAAAAGTTGCATTTTATTTTTTTAAGACATCTGAATTCTTACAAATATAGAATAATTAGTAGTTGAAGATCTAATGATGGCCCAGAAGAAGGACTGAAGTGTTCTGCATGAAATGACAGTTATTAATTTGTGCATGAATTTTGTCTTCCATAGTTAATTTAGCAACTGTAGAATATTTTGCTAATTAATTATTAACACTGGTTATTTGTCATGGCAGAACTGTGAGGGAAAAACATAGCTTTCTAGCAAAGCAAAAATATAGACCTAAGAATTTGAATTTAAATATGATATACAGTAATGTAATCATGTTTCAAATAGTCTTAAATAGCATCAGTATTCAAAGATACAGATATAATATGAATATAATATATAGCACTAATTCAGAATAAACAGCGTTTAGAATGAAAACTGAACTAAGAGCTTTCAACAAACTGGAGAAAAAAGCTGTAAAATGTCAGGCTTTTATGGGGAGTGCCACATTAGTAACTGGCATTTTATTCTGTCTTGGGTATCAAGAGTGTGACAAATCGGTCGCCTTATTATAAGCACTGTGAACAGGATTTGAGCTTGTACCTACTGAAGGCAATGAAAAAATGGTCTTTTGATTTCTACAAGTATTGGATCAAGCCACATAATTTCATTTACATGCAGACAAAAAGTCTTTTTTTTTTATTATCTTTTTTTTATTTTGACAAGAAAAGGAACAAGGCTACAGGAGGCGTTACCTTTGAACTGCTAAAGTGATATACTTCTTACAGGTCTGAAAGTTCATGTTCTTTGTATTTCTAGAAATTTAGTATCTTTTTAGATTTCATTAACTTTAACTTCTATTTTACCTGGCTTAATTTCCCAAGTACTGAAAACAATTACAGTAAGTCTTCAGAGCTTGTGCACTTTCATATGGGACTGTTTTTCCATAGGTGAATATGTATAATGCTTAAGAATATGAATGCAGATTAGTTTGAATCAGAAATATGACTCTCTCTTTCTTGGTAAGGATACGTGTTGTCTTGTAAATACATTTCTTACTTGAATGTGAGACGCCTCTAGCATTTTAGTGATGAAGGCGAGATGCCTTCCTGTGCTTTAATAGCAGAATATTTTAGGGACACTGGAAAGGAAAGCTAGCATTTTAAAAGTAAAAGGATTTTTTGGTTGTAGGTGTTTCTACACATATTTTAAGAGGTTTATTTACAGTATTCTCCACCCTAGGTTGTTGAAATTTTACAAGAAGCAAACTTCACTAAAACTACAGCGTTTTCCATATTCTTCAGTAAAAGAGCGCCAAAGGACCTAATACAGCTGCTCCAGGGCTATATTAGAGCCCCATGATTTGAGCTAAATGGTGCTTGCATCTTCTTCTGGAAAGCAGGATTTCTGAATATGATTTGTAAATGCAGTGTAAAGTAAATGGCATGATCTATAACCTGAAATAGACTTTTAGGTTCTGTCTTCCTAACATGGAGCTGTTATTCAAGAGAATGCTATGATCTTGGGTTTTATTTGCCTAAAGCAATAATAGTGTTCACAGACACGTGGATATAGTTATTTCATGGGTTTTGTAGCATTTTTTCTTTCTCTGATACTTCTGAAAAATCTATTTTTAGTGGACATAGGCTGATGGTGAATAATAGGCCCATGTATGAGTCAAATCACTACACGCTTAGGAGTAAATATCTGTAGCAGAAGATATTATTGAATACGTATACGTTCTTTCAGTGGTTAATCAGCTTGTATTGGCTTGAAAATTCACTCCTTATAGATACTACAGTATTCATTACTGTCTGCTTAAAACTGGGCTCCTAAGCCCATTGTTTGAACAGAAATACATAGCTTGAGTTTCAGAATTGCTGAGCAACGCTTTCCCTTACAGAATTCAGTGCTAATGACTCAGGAGCCCTGAGTCCAGGGCCATTTTAGATGTACAACCAAAGGATTTAAGAGGCCCCCCTCCCCTTTTTTGTGGTGTTTATGAAACTCTTGGACAACTTGCTGCTCTAAATTGCTGTACTAACTTGTGTTATATTTAGTGAAGGAATCATTTTGGTAAACTTGACAGCTAGACTGAAGTAAGTCGAGAAGACAGAGCAGCTGAATGTTGAACTCTTAACAGAAGTATGGTCTTGTTAGTCTAGTACACCATAGGTTCCCTGCAACTACTTCGTTCTGTTTGTTCCCCAAGCCATGTGCTGGTCTGTGAAACTAAAAGGTGCTCTGACTGGCATGAATTTTGTTGTTGTATCTCTGTGTGAATGAAAGTGTTTAGTCTTAACTTTTCCTTTTTTAATTAAAATTAATATATGGAAAAACAACAACAAAGCAGCTCAATCTTTGTTAATGGATAGAATAGTAATGTGTTGTATTTTGAGAAAAAATAGAAGCATTGAAAACGTCATGCAATAGATGAAATGCCCAGAAATGATCATGCAAATCAAAACTTCTTTCTGAGTGAATTTCCCTTTTGTGTGTATTTGGATGTCTTAGGTTCACGTGGCAGTGTATTATAGGAATAACATCTCTCCGAGAAACCCGGCAGCAGTTCCTTCTGTACTTTAGGTTTTCATAATGTGGGCTTTCATTTTTTCTCCTGAAATCCATGATTTTCCTAATAGAGTCTGCTTTAAACAAAATGAACCCAGTTATGCTATTTATATATTAATTCACAAGAATGAAAGAGCCTCGGAGTTGCTTATCTAAATCCAATTACTGCTGGTCAAATTCATCCCAGTACAAAAGTTCCTGAGATAAAAGCATGTATTACCTAAATGCCCAGAAACGCAGACTGTTTTCACTTGGGTGAATTGTGCTCTGAGAAATGCGTGAGGCCTTGAGTGAACCCTAATGCTGGGGATATAATTATTAAAACTCTCAACTTAAAAATTATATGTTAACTCCTTTGGTTTAACTAAGCAAGGAAGAATTCTGTACACCGGTTACTTGAGTTTAAGTCCCAAGTTTCACATTTATGTAAAACATACAAGCAGTAACTGGAATTGGGCAAAAGCTGTGTTTTGTACAAGTCTGTGCACTACCACCTCGTCGATGAGGATGGCAGCATGCGTGTAGCACTGAGTTGGGCGAACGGTGAGAGACTCAACCTGTCCGGTCCGACGGCTGTTTGGCATTACAGGACTTCTCAGGGAATGTAGTGATAGGACGAGGGGTAATGGTTTTAAACTGAGAGTAGATTTGCATTAGATATTAGGAAGAAATTCTTTACTCTGAGGGTGGTGAGGCACTGGAACAGGCTGCCCAGAGAAGTTGTGGATGCCCCATCCCTGGAGGCGTTCAAGGCCAAGTTGGATGGGGCTTTGAGCAACCTGGTCTAGTAGAAGGTGTCCCTGCCCATGGCAGGAGGGTGGAAGTAGATGATCTTTACGGTCCTTTCCAACTCTAACTGTTCTACGATTCTATGACTAGCTGCAGCCAGCCCGAAGGCAGGCTTGAAGGACAGAATAAGACATACCTATCCTAGAGGCTTTTGTTTTCCATAATGTCATGAAAAAGCTGAAAAGTTTGAGTGGCCCCAACCAGACTGGTCTCTCAGAAAATCCCTTTTTTGACTCAGCAGCTCTCAGTGGTGGCTGTCCCTCAGCAGGCTTCCCACCTTGGCATATTGCCTGCCAGCAGCAGGGTGGTGGTGCCTGGTTCCTCTGCCCTGAGCTGGTTCCCTGCTGAGTCTTGCTTCCCTCCCAACCCTGGTCACCCACTTGCCTTCCCCTGCATCCCTGGCTTCCTGCAGGCAGAAGCAGAAATGGCTCGAATCCTTTGTGTGCCATGACACAGCAAATTCACATCAGTTTGGGATCGATGTGGGCAGAGGGAAAGGTTCTCGCATCTCGTAAGTGGTATCACTTGCAGCTGAAGTGCTTCCTTCAGGAACTATCTCCATTTTAACAGCAGTTATCAAATAACTTCCCAGGAACGACCAGGTCGAGCTTGGTCTGCAGTGTAAGTGCCGATCGACCGCCTGCCTGCAAGCTCTTGAAATGATCGAGTGATACTGCAACTTTGATGTACGTTAAGGGTTTATTCTGCGTTGTTGGCATCTTTCCTGAGTCTGCTGAGTAGTCAGAAAATGTGGGGTGCAGTGGGACGGGGCTCTTGAGAGTGGTTTTTTGACATAGCTCTGTAGGCGGGACAGAACAGGGAGATTGTTTCTCTGTGCACAGCACCGTGGGGTCTTCTCTCAGTCCTACCCTCCATGTGACACAGCGTGTGTTACCGCTGTTTGTAAGTGAAGTGGTTTTAAGTGACCTTTGTGATTTTAATAGTGAGTATCAGATGACTTGAACAGTTTCACCCCAAACCAGTATATACAAGAGAAGGTAAAAATGTTTAGGTTTGTAAGAAGGTATTTCCGCCCCCAAATTTATGTTCTCTTGCCATGTAAGAACAGCTGGGCTGGGTCAGGCAGGAGTTTGTTTTGGCAGCTGTGGAGGTGCCTAATGCTAAAACAGGGACAACATGCGACGATACTAATCTGGTACCCTCTCCCAGTTTCTGGCAGTATGTGACCTCCAGGGCCACAACGTGTCTTTGCGTAGAGATGCGCTCTGTGGTGCATCAGCGTGGGCTGTGGCAATGAGTTCCACAAGTAACTCTCCATTCTGGGGAAGTACCACCTTCTGCAGTTTTTAAACCTTCTGATTTCCTTGGCAGTCCTTACGAGAAACAATGAAGACAGCTAGTCACCCTCTCACTGTACGGGTCCTTCTTTAGGGCTGAAGCCCTAGTCTGCGTAGTTGCTCCTGACATGGAAGGTCTTCCAAATCTGACCAGCTGGTTTTAAATCAAAATTATTACATGGAAAAAACATTAAAAGCATAATTGAATATAGGGGGTTAAAATGATTTTTTTTAAAAAAATGATGTAGACAATTTTATTTGTGCTTACTATGCCTTTAAATAACACATGGGGAAGAATGTAATCAAACCCAACACATGTTGCATGTCTGGAAATCTTTTGTATAGAAATTTCAGTTCAGATGTTCAGTAGACACATTCTTGAGGTAGCCACCTCACGGATTCATAATGTCTATTACCTTGGATACTGTGATGTTACAGTCATTATGTTGAAGGGTTGGTAATAAGGCGTTGAACTTCATTCCACAATTATTTTTCTCTGACCAGAATTTTTGATTCAAAATCTTTGAAAGACTATCTCCATGGACTGTAGCTCAGGAGGAAGTTAAATAGTGCTCATGTTTTCTCATGACAAGCAAACCATAACTGCTATTTTTTACATTAATGATATCTTAGTTTGTAGAACAGAGGTATGCAGGCTGTTGGATTTTACAGTAGTCCCCATTTAAATACAAGAAAACAAGAGGCCAGCTCTTGTGATGCACGTTATCCTTATTTCTGTGGGCGTTCTGTGGTACTTCTGGGTGAATCAAATCACAATTAAAGGTCATACAAACAGAAAGCCAAACAACTTTGGAGAGGAGACATAACCTGATACTGCTGTCCACACATGCAAGGAAGAAATATGACTACATTTGTAGGAACAAAATACTTTCCTGATTTCATGCAGCACACAAACCAACATTCTTCATCAAAACTGATGTTCTGATTACTGTAAAATAATTACTTGAAATATTTAGGAAAACAGTGTCCAAATTAATTCCAATTACTTTCTTGTGGTAGCACTCAAGGTTTACAGCGGTAGATTAAATCGCCTGCACATGGCTAATTGCCTATAACAGTGTTTGTTACTGTGGTGCCTCTTGCCGCTGTGATGTCTGTTTTTGCAAACGTGAAGGTGTGCACGTAACTTCACGTGCGAGAGGAAACCTCTTCTGAACTGACCAGAATTACTTCTGTGAGTAAAATGTCTAGCGTAACTAAGTGTTTGCAGGATGACAGTATGTAGCAAATAACTCTGGGAAATCTGTAATAAAAGCAGTGGAACCACAAATGTCTGTCTCTGCTGGCAAGAAATGTTAACTTTTAGCTCTCACGTGACTTGGATGAAACAACATATCAATTCATTAGGAGTGGCTGGACTGAAATGGAGGCTGGGTGTTAGTTTTTGTTGGCGGAAGTTTAGGTAGGGGTTGTGTTTTATTTGAGGTTGTTGTGGGTTAGCCGCTGATTTTTGTTGGATTCTTTTCCTATATATCTGTCAGAGGCTCTTTACTGTACAAGATAGGCATGTTTTTGCATGTGTTTCATGTATTTGATTTTAAATCTAAATAAATCAAACAAATGAGGATGCACCACACGGCCCAAATTTCCTGCTGGGTAAGTTGGCCCACTGAACAACCGTAAATCACACTGGCAGAGAATTTGGCTTTGCCTTCTTAAGACATGTGCTTGAATGTCTTCGAGGCCAAAGTCAACTTCAGGTATTACCATGAAGAATTATAAAATTAAGTGGAACATAAGTGAGTATAAAGGCCCCAATTCTGGAGGCACCCGAGGTTAGAAAAGCATGTGATCTCATGGTTAAAATTAAATCTGTTACGTTTGTGTTTGGAGTGGAGCCAGCTTTGGCAAAATAGACCCACAACTACCTGCCTGGGTATCCATCATGATGGAGTGTACAATGGATTACACCTACCTTCAGAGCACAAACCCCTGCCTGTCTACAGAGCCAGCAAAAAAAAGGGTGGGGGGGTGGGGGGGTGGAGGGGAGGAAGGCTTGTACAGTTTTTTTGGGTTCCTAAAAGATGGCTGAATTGGGGTTCAACTTAGATTGAACAAACTGTTGATGCCTTTAGGTCAGTTTGCCCTCCTTCTGACTGGTTCCAGTCTGAAATACAACAAAGCAAAGCAAGTTTTTCCTCCCCAAAATGAAAGTCAAATGGAAACAAATGCTTTTGCGGGTTCTTAGGGAAAGGAAAAACAGTGAAATGGAAAGTCTCACTTTGCATCAATCACGAACACGGAAAGAGAGATTCAGAGACACTGGCCTTTATCTAAAGCTGAGTGGTTACACGTCACTTACAGTATGGAAACTTCAGCTGAGAACTTTGTCAGGCACCAAATGGCCTCAAATCTTCTTTGCTGACACCAAAGGGTATGTTTAGGCAGGCTGTTCCCAGTCTTTCCTGTGGTGCTGCTCCCCCTTCATGAGATACTTGTTTGCTGGATACTTGTTTGCCGAGTCGCAGACTGAAAGCCAGAGGTCCCTTTTCCCCGTGAGTGATGGTACCATTCCCTCCTTGGCTCCCTGTCTTTTTATTTGCGGCTTTTTTTCCTTTTTTCTGTTTTGTTTTGTTTTGTTGGGTTTTTGTTTTTGTTTTTGTTTTTTTAAACTCTGGTTTATTGGTTATGTTTACAGACTGGGAGGACAGAGAAGAGTGTGGCTTTGAATATGTAGTACCGTGCTCTAGCTGTCCTTAGAATCCTTTTCTGTATAGTAGGACACATGGGGTTTTTTTCCTGAGGCAGAGAAGGGAACTGCAGCAAGGTCTTCCACATCCTGGTTTCTAGATTTTAAGTAGAAATCCCTAACACCAAATTTATATTGCTGTTAATAAAGATAAACCAAATAAAAATTGGTCTGCCATACATTTCAGTGGTTTAATTAATGAACTGTTGATTATTTTCCATGGGTGTTACTTTGCCATTAGAAGATACAATTTTATTATAATCTTTTATAGTAATGTGTCCTTCATTGATGGTGAAAGTTGTGTTCCATGGAAAAGTCTTCCAAATGAAAGCCCAATCTATCAGAGTACCAGTAATGCTTTTTTAAAAAATTTGGGAAAGGACATTTTAGAGGAAATTCTCTTCAGTGAAGCAGAGACCAAGACATGTCAGTGACTTGAGAAATAAAATTATTTTCCTTATTCTCCTGAAGTCCTATATTCAGCCATGAATGCCATCTTCTGTAATTTTTTTACAAGGGTTTTGTGATACTTACTATTAAGTCTGCATTTTTAGTCTTAATCTCTGTGAGGTAAAGACAGATACATTTTTTTATGGTCTAGTTGCTTAATGCAACAAGTTGTAGCTGCCCGAATTCCCTCTTCATTGTGCTAAGTTTATCAAATTGCAGTGCAGTGCCATGCTGCCTGTGGGAAGCGGTATAATTTCAAATAAGTATTAACATTTATCTTAGAAAGAGCTAGGAGATACACATAAACCTCAAAGGTTCTGTTTATCCAGAACAGAAGTTTAGACTGCATATGCGCAGGCATGGATGCACACACGAGCACAGTTGTGTGTGCATGTATGTAAAAAAAAAATGACCACAATTCCCACATGTTTGTTAATCCTGGAAGAATCTGGTCGATCTGTATTGAAACAAACCTTGTTTGGCAGCTAAAATTGGAAAAAATATTTTTAAGCAAACCTGATTAATGTAACCAAAGAAACCTCTTTACTAGTGCTGATGTCCTAAAATCCTTACTATAATCAGCATTTACGCTGGCAGTGCAGTCTGGTGACCAGAGATGGACAGGGTGCAGCAAACGACCAGTGCTTTTCAGGTGAACTCAGAAGGTGTTTGTTGAACTGTAGTGGCAGAAGGACCCTCTCCAGGAGTATCAGGCAAACATTTTCAAGAGCAGTAGATCTCTTCCTAGTATATGTGTTTGTGTGTAAAAATAACTATGTACATTACTAAAATATAATAACATGTATTTCTGGTTTTTGTTTTCTCCATAGGTACGGGAAAATTGTATCCACAAAGGCAATTCTTGACAAAAACACAAATCAGTGCAAAGGTACGTGTAAAATGTCCACCCTGTGAGTTCATTGTCTGTTTGAATGATTGACTGGTGGCATGACTGCCAAGGCTTTGCCTCCAACTCTGCAATCAGCATAATGTACGGTGTATTACAAACATATTTAATAATGCCAAAGCTTTGAGTTGTGTTTCCAGTAACATTGCTCATTAATTTTTTTCATTAACAAACAAAATGAAAATCACAAATCAGAACAAGTATCAAATTGCTTCGGCAGAAAAGTAAATTACCTTCTAACCACATAGTGCTGTCTGATTTGAATGATATCATCAGTGATGCAAATTGATTTCCTATATAAAAATGAGAAATCTTTGGGAAAAGGTTCCCAAGCAAAACCTGGTTTAATTTTTCTGGTTTTGTGAAGTCTTGGCCTACGCTGTTGGAAGAAGAAAATATTCTTTGACACAAATAGATCCACAGGTTGTGATACCAAGATATACAAATGATTCCTCTTCCAGTTTTATGTTCTTAATTTGTCTGCTAATGTATGGAATAATTTTTTTTTTGTGAAATAGAGTATGTTTCATGTGTGTGTGTATAGCTGTATTTGCCTAGATAAATATTGACTAACATGTCTAGTAATACCCCAAGACTAGAATTGTTATTGATTTACCAGTCTGAAGAGCCATCAAGTCTAGGGGGGAGAAGCTCTGCTGTAAAATGACTCTGTAACTTTATACTAGTGGCATACAGAATCCTTTTGGAGTAATAAGATCAACTAGAGTGGGTTCTTCTGACAAGAAGAACATTCTGGACAGCATTTTGTATGAGTTAGTGAAAAGAAAAAGCATTGCACTACAGGAATATCTCACAAGTGGGCCAGATAGGGTGTGAAGAGAAGGAGAGGAAGACGTTTGGGGAAATTACGAGACAGGGCAAAATCCTACCAGCTGTACCAATGATGTTCTTGCAGTTTGTAGAAGTGTGTGCCTTTACCTATTGCCTGCCACAACAGCATTCGTTAGCCATTCAAGAGAGAAGTAGGCTGGAATACTCCAGTTCTAGTCTTAGAAAACGCCACCAATCCGATCGGTCACGAGCCATCATCAGAAGTGGCACTGCCGTGCATTTGCTTTTGCTTGGATGTACTTCTCCTTTCCTTGGAGCACTGTTCCAGCAGACTTCTGATAACATCACCCTATCTGTATTTCTTTGAATATTATACCAGGAACAAAACCTGGTTTGTTTTTTGGTGGTTTTGTTTGTTTGTTTGTTTTGATTGTATTATGAAGGAGTACCCTCGTGGGAAGATGGGCAGTGCAGAAAGCCCTGGCAGGGTGGCCAAGGAGGCCACAGAGGTGAATGCTGCAGTTTCAAAGCTGGGAGGAGATGGACGTGCCTGCCACTGGCTGCTCCATGGCCAGGAGATTGGAGGTTTGGAGGCAAGGTGCAGCATGGGGAGCTGTAGGGAGAGGGGGACTTGCAGCTTGATGGGGCTACAAAGGGGATGAGTGGCCTGAATGGTCTCTGAGCTGGTTTAATGAGAAGGAAGGGTGCTGTGGTGGAATTGAAAAGACTTTAGGGTAGGAGCAATTGTGGATAGGGCTCTTGGGCAGGAAGGAGTTGGGGCTTAGGCCTAGGAGAGCTGAAGGAGCCTGAGCTGCTGATGTGAGGGATGAGAAATAGGAATTCTGTGATCAGGTAGGTTGAGGTTACCCTGGGGCAACTCTTCACTGTCTTACACTCCAACTAAGACCTTTCTTTGGATAGTGAGAAGGTCGTTGTCCCCCTTCTCACTACCATACAAGACTGAGGTGTTCTCTGTTCTCTCATACGTCAATTCCATCCTTTTTTCATCTTTTTTCTGAAATTTGTCCACCTGAAACGGCAACACAAATCAGGCAGATGAAGTTGGATTTGAGCTGGGCTGTGTGTTGAATAATGAGATGAAGTCCATGGGAGAGAGAAATGTATTTGTCTCTGCTGATCTTGGTTGTCTGAGACCACTGTGTTGTCAGTGTAGATGCTTCAGCTGCGTGCCTAAAGGTTGGTGGAGAGAATCTGGGGGAAGCATACTTGATGATTGTTCTTAAATTTTTGTTTTGTTTTTAAATGTTTGTTTGACTGGTAAGCATTCCACAAATGTGGTGCCGTGTGATCAGAACTTACTCCGTTCCCATTGCCAGCAGTAAACGAGGAATGGACCTGTTTGTGAAACACAAAATGTGAAGTGGAAATATTGTGAAGAATTTGAATGGTAGAATTTTAAGAAAGAAAAACATCTGGGTTTGGTGTTCTTTATATTGTAGTTAGCTTTGAGATTATTGTAGTTAGGGGCCATATAACAGTGAGTTGGATTTTGTAAAAGTTTGCTTTCATGCTGTTGTATTACACTGTGGGGCAGAGATATTTATTTGTATTTTCAAAGATAGATCTTTATGACATAAGTGGTGCCATTAGAAGATCGTAAACATAATTGGATTTATTAACAGTATGCTTTGTGGCATAAAAAGAATAGATGTTTTGCTGCTTTAAATGCTGGGTACAATTTCCTTTCTCTTCAGTAAGGCTGCCAAAAAAAAGGAGTTTCCCAGGAATCAGAAGTGGAAGGGACCTGAAGAGTTCAGGACCTGCCTCGGGGCAGGATCAGCTCTAACCCACTGCTGAAGGGTGTTTCTATAACCTGCACTCAAAGCCCTCCAGCAGTAGAGATTCCTTGAGGTCCTCAGGCAATCCATGATAGCGCTCCCTCTCCTCACTTCTAATGAAGCGTTTCCTAATGTCTAACCCAAATCTCCCTTGATGCAATTTAAGCCTATCGCTTCTTTTCTTATCCCCAGTGGACACACAGAACAGTTTGTTCCTTTCCTCTTTGCAGCAAACATATATATTTGAAGACTGCTATGCATCTCCTGTCTCTTTTCCTTAGATTAAACAGTGGTCCTTTCACTTTTTCCTTAAAGGCAATTTGTTTTAAGTTTCTGATTATATTGCACTTTTCTGGTCTCTCTCTAATTAGCTCGCTTACTTGAAGACCTTAGAGCTGGGCACAGGCTATCAGGCAGTCTAAATCTTACCATTTTAAAGGGTGTGGAGAGGTTATTTCATATGTCTTTTCTGTGATCATATGACTCTCCTCTTTGTTGATATATCCATGTAAATAACTGTGTGTATTTAAAATATAGAAACATTTCTGAGGCACAGGGTGTTGCATGAGAACAACAGTCCTGATTTATGTTAAGGGATTCTCTGCAGCCCCCGGTTCTGTTATTCTTTTTGCCGGCACTGCTGCCAGCCAGTCATTCCTTATTGTGTGCTCTGTTCTGTGCTGTTGATTATTCCCTCCTAAGGCTAGTACTTTTCATTTGTCTGTATTGAATTTTATCCTATTTTTTTCCCGGCTACTCCTTAATTTGCTAAGATTATTCTCAAATCTTAAGTCTCCGGAGTGCTTGCAGCACTTACCTCTTTAGTATCCTCTTCACAGTTAATAAATGATTTCTGTAATCCACTGGACAAGATAATTTGGAAAAGACTGAATAATAACAGACCTGGGGAAGACTTTTGAGGAAACCCTCTCACTACAGCAGGTTGTGCAACCCTAAGCCATTGAAAACTTCTTTTTTAAATTAGATCTGCTAATCAATTTAGCATCTACATCACAGCAGTTTTAGCTAGATCGTATTTCTCCCGTCTGCTCAAATTATGAGAGACATCCAAGGTTTAACTAAAATATATAGTACTTACTTATCCATAAGACTAGTTACCTACTTCTAGATGGAAGTACGATGTGACATTGTGATGTGACATTATTTATGCTTGCTAGATCCATGCTGCGTGGTACTAATCACCTGTTACCTTTGAGGGTCTGTGACTGGATTAATATGAATATTTGCTCTAAGATTTTTTCCAGAAGTTGAAACTATGTTAAAGTGTCTCTAAACCACTGGGACCTGCATCAATTCCTTTTAAAAACAAACAAAACAAAGAAAAACCCAGGCATTATTTTTGTTCCTTTCCAGTCTTCTGGATCTCATTCACCTTCTGCAAAGCATGAGATACCCCGTTAAAAGAACACATCATCCTGTGATGTTTATACAATGCAGTAGGGTGGATTAAATTCAAGGAGATGATAGAAGAAGTTATCACGTGATTGGAGATTTCAGAATCTATTTCAGTGTCATTTGTGTGTTGACCAAGGTATGGAATAGAACTGAAAGTGGAAAATAGTTAATATAGCAAAGAAATTATTTAAAAAACCCCATGTATCAATGTGCTGATCTGTTAAAATAGGGCACTGCTTAGCAAGAAGAGTTAGATTTCATCTTGGAAAAATGAGGAAAACACTCTGCAATGGACTTTAAGTCATTGTCCAGTATTCCTCAGATTTTTAAAAAGACACCCTCTACATTCCTGTTATGCTAAGGAATAGTGTTATCTGAGGATTTCTCCCTGGTATGAATTAAGCAGTTGAGTCTAAAGTAATCATATATGCTTCAAGGGAGTTCACTACAGAAACCTTTTGACGTAACCTCTCATTTTCATATTGCTCTTTGTTGGTGGCATAACTGCTAAGTGAGGCAGAGGAGAAGCAACAATCACCCTGTAATAGAACAAAATATAAAACAAAATAAGCACACTCATGACAAAATGGCTAGAAATCACTGAACAAAGCGGGGAACAATCACATATGGAGAATAATGAAAAACAGACACATGATTCATTCAGATGTTCAAACACAAAAACCCTATAATGAACAAGTCGGAGAGTTTTGGCTGCTTTTGCTTTTTCCCTTTCCCTCCCCTCTCTCCCTCCCCGCCTTGCGCATTTCCCTTCTGGGTCTACTGTATTTGCTAATTTAAAAAGTAGGGGAAATAAAAGAAAAGAAACCATTCAAGAGAAGCGTTAATCTGAAACGCATAGACTCTTCTCTTTCCAGCCCTCGCCCCCCGCCCTCCCCAGACTGGCTTGCCTTTGATAGACCTACGTGCTTAGAGCCGAGGGAATGAGTAATGGTTGTTTCACAGTACAGTTTCCATACCTCATAGCAATGGAATACAGAACAGTTAATCTGCCAAATACACAAGCCCATTTCTTAGAGTATGAATTACTGTCATCTGCATCTGCCCTTGCAGACACTTTAATTGCATGCATGCAGATTTACTTCCTGGTTTAATCAGGAGCTCACATGATTTTGAGCATTTCGCTAGGACCTTAGAAGATGAGCATGGGAGAATGACTAAAAGTCCAAAATCCCACTTGTGGGAATTTTTTTTAATAAAGAAAACCTATGAATCACAGTAATGTGTAGGAGACAAACACTTCAACTGCATATTCTTCATTTTATGTATATTTTTTCAAACCATGCGTGACTTGATTTGTTGAATAGCAGTGTTTGTCTTGGGAGAGAAATGTGCCTAACATGATGAGGGGAACTATAGAGACTCTATTTATAATTTTAATTTTTCATTATGACATTTTTCTTGCTGAGAAATGTTAGCAATGATGTATTCATTTTTAAAATACAAAAACTGGGGATGCAGATATGCAGTCATTAGGATTGCGGTGGGTTTACGGTACAAAACCGCCATGAGGTCATCTCTGTTAACCCACCATATATCACACACAATTTTATTTCTCCAGTTGCCTTGCTGTTTTTAGACCAGGACTTAAAATTTACCATGACCTATTTTACAAATTGAGAGTTTATTTGTGTAACAAAAATGGGATAACTGGAGGCTTACTATAAGTGTTGGAAATAATTGGAATGGCATGATAAAGGGCTGCTTCATATTTCCCAAAAGGAGTTTGTCCTGCCTCGTGTCAGTGGTGCTACTCATCTGCTTAAGTTCACCAGCATCCATAAGTACCCTAACATATTGAAGCTTAATGAGCGGGAGGCTTCTGCTCTGGTATTCTCATAAATAAAACTTATAAGCATATAGTTGATATACCTTGGTGTGGATGTTAGACAAAATACTTCCATAACTTTAAATTTTAGAAAGTAATTTTTTTGCACATATTCTATGTAGACTAAAGGTTATTTGTGATCATATGAAATTATGCATTTTCACTTTATATTTATTAATTCCTATTTTACTTGAGATGGCACAGTTTGGTTGTGACTAGCAACACGAAGCAAGTCTATGTAAAACAATGAGCTAGTGAAGAAAGAGCTAAGCTGCATAGAAAGCTATTTAGTTAATAAATTTTATTTATTGGGAATAAGCTCAAATTGCAATAACTGTGCTGCGTTATTTATGATTCTCAAAATTGCCATTTTGAGAGAGAAAAAAAATCCTGCCAAGTAGGTCTGTGCCTGATCACAGACTGTAAACTGTTCACACTAGGAGGGCATGCACAGCGTGCTTCAAGGGGAAATGGATCTTGTAGAAAGTAAATAATTTGTAAAACAGACTTACTTAATTTTGAAACTCTAGACTTGTGTAAAAAATAAATCAATCCTATTTATGATGCCGGGATAGACAATGGATGTGGTGATTTTTTTTGTGCATTAGTTGTGTTTGTTTGCATTTCAATTTTTTTTTCCTGTTTTGATCCATTCCAAAGTTTTACGTAATCAGTGGCATAGTAGTTCACAAGTTATTAAAAGTGTAGCAATATGGAATATTTTAATCCAGCAGGTTTTCTGACAGTGAGGCATTTGTGAAGGCTGGACAGGTGCTAAATGTGGGTAAGCGCTTCGCAAGTTTTATGTACGGCTCTGCTGATCCGTCTCACCACTGACCTGTAGCAGCCCCAACTAACCTGGTCCTGGGTGTCTTGAACAGAGAGCACAAACTATGCTGAGTTGTGCCAATTTTGGTCAGCAAGCCAGCTGATAAACCCACATGAGTTAGCTGTGCTAAGTTTTTTGATAACAAGAGATACATTTAAATATTATCAGGTTAGTTGTTTAAAATTTGTGTTTGGAGTGTTTTTTAGTTTTTTTTTGTTTTTTGAAACTTTGGTTTAAATTCTGTGGTTTTTTGTAAATCAAAGTTGAGAATTTGTTTTTTCCTGTTTAAATTAAAAAGTGATGTTACTTTGTAACCACATGGGACCAGTCTTTTTTCAGTGGTGCCCAGTGATAGGACAAGAGGTAACAGGGACAAACTTGAATATAGGAAGTTCCATCTAAACATGAGGAGGAGCTTCTTTACTTGGAGGGTGGCAGAGAGCTGGAACAGGCTGCCCAGAGAGCTGGTAGAGTCTCTGACTCTGGAGACATTCCAAACCCGCCTGGACGCCATCCTGTGCAACCTGCTCTAGGTGAACCTGCTCTGGCCAGGGGGGTTGGACTAGATGATCTCCAGAGGTCCCTTCCAACCCCTGTGATTCTGTGAGACTAGGAGGCAAGTCTTTAGGAAAAATACCTGAGGGACACATCCAAACAACCTAAAGGCAGGCATACATCAAAATAAAATGAAAAGAATTGCCAATAAGAAACCACAAGATTGTTCACTCACCAATGAAGTGTTGTAAGTTCACACCCTACCTTCTCAAACGCAAGCTTGTTTGATCTGCAGGCTTGTGAGCTATGATGCTCTGTAAATCTGACCACTTTAAGAAGTTACCCGAAACTAGATGGGGGTTGAAAAAAGTGCCTGTGTATAGTCAAAAATATATATGTAGCTATCTCCTTGAACTTACAGATAACGTGTTTATGGATGTTTAGGTAACATAAAGAAGCAATGGCAGTCAGTGGAAGCATGTGATGCCATTGAGTGAACTACTTCCCTGGCACCTGTTGGGTTGGCCAGCAGGTGTTATGTGTCTTGGCAAATGTGCGAGTATTTTGCAAAATCTGGCTTTGGCTTGGAGGTAGAGATTCTCCTGTTTGTGTGTTTTTGAATGCTTTCCACATCTGCTGTAGTGAAATAGGAAAGGGTTTGATGAGTTGTGCTGAGCAAGTCACCATAGCTGGAGCATGCCAGCACTGCCAACTGCCCTGCCACAGTGAGGACTCGGAGACATACCCGCATCCGTGTCTGCAAAATGTTGCTGCACCTCAGCAAACATTCTTGACTGCATCTAAACAGCGCTCTGTCTCAAGCAAGTCCTCTAAAAATTGCTTATTGAGTTTAAAGCCAGGTTCTCTGCAGAGGAAACTCCTTTATAATTAGTTCCCCAGACACTTTCTTAAACGGCTTCTTTGCAATTAAGGAAAATATTTCCTGGGTCATTATCTTTTCATAAATGAACTCATGGCCTAGCAAATATTTTCTGTAAGGAGACCCAAGATGCTCAAGTATTCTGTGACATATCTAATCTGTGATTATTCTTAATTTACTGCTTCCAAAATTTGCAGGCCCATATCACTGGCAAATAATTGGTTTAATTTTGTTTCTTTCCAGAGAAATAAAAAAGTAAAATTTCCATTTATACACAGTGATTAATGTTTTGATTCATTGGTCTGTATAAAACTTTGCCAGTAGCTTGGCATGTGTTTGAAGTGCATTTTGGGACTGGGTAATGTTAGTAGGCTCTTAGTGGTCTCAGCAGGCTTGGAAATATGTATTTCATATCACAGAAGTGAGCAGAAGAGAATTTTTTTTTTCTCTTCGAACAGTGGCTCATAATCAGTTTTGTTGAAAGCTTACTTGTAATGCATTGGTTTTTTCAACTGTCTTGCAGAATCACTTTGCTTTAACTTTTTTTCTCTGATGCCATGATACAGCATCTCATATGTCAGTAAACCTGTTAGGCCTCTGGTTGCTTGCGGGTGGGTCATCTCTCCCAAAAGCGGTGGTCCTCTGCTGAGAAGTTGGTGTCTCGAAAGTCTCAAGACCTTCAGCACAGCAGCTGACCTGTGGAAAGCCCCAGGCAGAGGAGGACAGTGCCCAGCTTCTTAGTTTTCCTAGAGCCGACTCCGTTACGCCCTCTCACAGTATACAGAATATGCAAAACAAATGCTTACTTGATACAGTGACAATTTGATAATAAATTCAATCGACAGACTCTTATTGAACACGGGTACTCGACAGGAACCATTCTGAATCAGATCTGTTAATTATAGCGTGACTTCACTTCTGCGGTATGCCAGCAATCAGAGAAGTCACCGTTCGCATTTTCCCCTATTAGTGCACGTCCCTGGCTTTTGTTTAGAAGAGTAGAACTCTCTTACCCAAGTGAATTAAGTAAATGTTCTCTTTCTTGGTAGATAATATACTGTGAAAGTAAAACACTAATAGACCGTGCCATCGTTTTTGTTATATCTGTCTTTCTGGGTATTTGAGGGCCGCCTGTCTAGAGCTGGCAGAGGTTTGCTGGAGTAGGAATATATGTGCAACACAGCAGAAAAATCATAACCTCTGGCAATAAAGGTGTAGCTCCCTCAGTGCTGAACAAAAACCCCACCTACACCAATTCTTGGGAAGGAAGTGGGGGGCATTATGATTACTCCATCTATTTAGGTTATGGTAGCCGTACAACAGTAAAGCTCTAGGTGCTAATCGATGGTACATAAAACAATTGTACTGTACAAAAAATAATTAAAAGGCAACCTTGTCCTATGGACTTTGCAGCCCAGGGCTTTAAAAAAAAACAGCATCCACAATTAATGTTAGGTACTGTGAGTAATCTTGTGACTTTGAATGGAGTTGAATAACATTTTTTTTTTTTAAATACTGAATTCTCCAAAAAAGAAAACCCCAAACCAGTCTTTCAGCTCTCCTGAGAACAGTCATACATTTGGATAACATTTAGTGAGTTTTTTTTCAACCCAGAATGTTTTGAGGAGAGCTAAATTTATATATGAGAAAAGAAGGAGGCCATGTTAGGGGTGGTAGAAACGACTCTCCTACTTGCTGAAATAGTTTTTGTCTGACTGGGTCTTCCTCAGGACCAATGATCAGCTGATGTTTTCTTCCATTAGATGGCAGTGGTGTGATATGTGGTTTCTCTGGACCCCCAAATTACAAGTTTGATTAAAAAATTACAAATGGTTCGATTTTTCTTTTTTTTTTTTTAAATCTCCTAGTTTGGTTTATAATTTCGGGGTCTCCAAGCTTGTAACTTTTTATCCATGTAGAATTTTACAACTTATTGGCCAGTTTCAGGCAAATGTGCCAAAAGACCAGGACTTTCAAATAGAAACAAGTTAAAAATTTTCAGAAAACAGGGAGCTCCGTAGAGTGGAGACTTGGTGCTCCCGTAGAAGGAAATGCAGAGTGGGTTTAGTTTTAATCCACCTAAAGTAACCACAGTCAATCACTGCTTCCTCATCTATGGTGGTGCCAGAGCTTGTGCTGGTTTTGCCCATCAAGGAGTTTGGGAGGGAGGTATGGGTACTGAGTTACTGCAGCAAGTTGTAGCGTCACAGTTGGGATAGGACATGGGCAGAGACAAGAAAGATGGGTCTCAGATGTATAAGAACACAGGCTATGTTCACTTCATTGCTCGTAGAGTATTCTGTTTTATCCTAAAGAAAGGAGAAAACCAGAAATTTTATTTTTTTTTTTCCCCTGTGATCTCTATAAAGATCTTTCAGCCGCATGCCCTTGTTGCTTGCGGTATTAGTTGTGGTGTTGTTGTTTATTAACTTATTAAATATGGAGCAGTAAACACCATTTATTTTTAAATGAATTAAAATGGACTTGTTGCCCTTCATGGCTTTTTATTAATTGAATATTTTTGCTAAGCTGTCTGCTTTCAGAGCAAAGGTTGCAGCCAGGAGATGGGGGTCAATGGGACCTCCATTTAAATGCATGTTATCTCTATGTTAATTGCCTGCATATTTAACCAACCAACCATGTCGTTCTGCAGAAAGTAAAGGTTTTTGTGGTCAACCTTTAATCATGAAACAGCAAGAAAAAGTCTGAGTGACCCGGTTTGCCTGAGGTATCTTGTCAGTCACTTCAGCTCACAGTAAATTGCAGGGTAAATTCCACATAATTGATGGAACATATCTTTAAAAAAAAAAAAAAGCCCCCAAACTGAGGAAAAAAATTAGTGTTCAAAATTTTAGTGTTTAATTTTTGTTTATTTGTTGCACATTGTCTTAGTAGTTCTTTCCTTTTTAATAAAACCAGATTTTATTGCTAGTATAGATAGCTATTAGAGAAGAAAGTCACGGAACAGACATTAAATATGCCTTGAGTTTTGGAGACAGATACATATTTATCAGGTTGGGTGAATGTGAGTTCTTACTTCAGAAAGAATTGCATAGGAACTGCTTGCCATGCTCTACTTTCTTCGGCTGTTACTGTAGAACTGTTAAAAGAGTTACACTTAAAGCAGAGGGTATATGCCATGCAGCAAGTCTTCTGAGGCTGCTGGGATTAATAATATGTAGATATTTCTGCAATATATTCTTTGCCTTGCTTTTTACTCCTTTTGTAATGATTTCTAGAGTTCGGTTTGCTTTTTTGAGCAAGTATGGAGCTGACATTTCTATGGACGGTTCAAAGAGCATCATTTTATAATGTGAAACTAGAATTTTCTCCCACGTGCACCACTACATTTGTCTACATTTAATTTCTTCTGCTGGTTTATTACCCAGTCGCTTAGTGTAATAAAGTCCTTCTGCAGTTCTTCACAGCTGCCCCCTGTTTTCTCTCCTGAATAATCTTGTCACCTCACTGTTTAGCCTCTTCTTGTCATTTAGAAACAGGTTGTGCAGCATGGGTCCCGGCAAAGCTCCACGTTGAATTCCATTGGTGCTGTTTCCCTCTTGTAAGAAAGACCATGTCCTATACCCTCTGGTTTTATCTTTTAACCAATTGTTTATCCAAGAACTTTCCCTCTTAAGCTGTGGCTGCTTAGCTTCCGAAGAAATCTTTTGTGAGGGCCTTGTCAAATGCCTTTCGGAGATCCAAGCAGACTGTATGAGCCAGATCACCCTTATCCACAGGCTTGTTGACCTTTTCAAAGAACTCCAATAGGTCTGTGAGGCAAACGTACAAAAGGCACGTTAACTCTTTCCATGTATTGTATTTCCATTGATTTTACTCTGTTTCTGTAATTTCTGGTAATTTGACACCAGGTTTACGGACCAGATGTCACCTGGGATCTTTTCAGAACACTGCCACCATGTGTGCCACCTCCTGGTCCTCAGGTACAAAGTCGGTTTTAGAAAAGAAGCTGCACACCGCTTATTAGCATGTGTAGTCAGCTATTGCATCCTGGAACTCTTTTCAAACGGGGAGGGTGAATACCATCTGGTGTTGCAATTTGTTCGTGTTCACTTTTGTCAATTTGTCCCATAACCTCCTCTGTGGTCATTTCAAATTAAGAGTTGCATCTGTTCTTCTGGGCTTCCTAAGCAGCTGCTCTCTGAAACAGCACCTAAAAATGTGATCTTTGCATTATATCCCATTTTGCCCAATCTGTGTAGGGATAATTAAAGTCCCTTATGAGCACTCCGCTCACTTTCTGCCCTTACTGCTTTTCAGCATCTTCGTCTGCCCGTGGCAGTTGGTGTTGCCATCCTGGCGGGACAGTCAGTAGTACAGAGGTAGCTCTCCAGTAATGCAGAATTACCATTCTTCATGCTCAGGGCTGGGATTTCAGTTCTTGCAGGTTCTGTGTTATTTGCTGCCGTGCTTAACCTGATCATTCTCCATCACCAGCACAGCCTACCCTCTGTGCCATGCGTGTTATACGGTATAGTGTTACAACGGTCCAATCATTGCCTCACTTTCACAGTCTTTGTTGCGGAAGGAGCGATGCACTTCACTCGTAGAGAGAAGCAGCAATACATTTATTGGTATAAAACAGGGATTTAACAAAGTTTGATGGTAAATGTGACAGTCTTTTAACAAGATTCGAGATGGCAAGGCACACTTGATTATCTACTGCATAGAGGACAGGGTCAGACAGAGCTGTCAGGGAGACCCTCCCATTGAGTCAAGGTTTCAGAAAGGACCCCCTTGCTTTCTAAACTCCTCCTCAGAGAGGAGTCTAGGTGCGGCTGGATCCAATCCTAGTTCCAGCCTTGGTCAACGGTTTATGTCTAAAGGATTATATATGCGCAATCAATCCTTTATATCACTTAGCTAAGATTTCAAAGTTCAGCATGCTATTAGTCACTTACCGAGGATCTGTTGTGGCAAGGAATCTCTCAGCCTCGAGGAGTAGTAACCTTGAACGATGTCCCTACTCAAGGGGAGACCCTGGCGTGCAGCCTGCTGGCATTCAGGAGAGCTCAAAGGGCTCTGGGGCTGTTCACTATTTATGGGGGTAAGATGATTGACCTATAGTCATATTTGCATATTGACCACAGAACCAGCATTGCTCAAGTTAGCCCTTGGCTATTGTGTTGTTATCTGCCTCCTCGAAACCGCATTGAGCCCCGGATGCTGCCATCGTGACTGCATGCACCCATTATGACCACCATGGGTGGTTATCACTTGGGCAGGGTTACAGGAGATAAAGATCAGGTGGTGCCTGGAGAGGGGGGAGCACACCATCACACTTAATACCCGAGTGTTTTCTTACTGTAGTATATATTCCAGTTCACCCATCTTATTTCTTAGGTTTAAAACATTTGAGGAGCTACTAGTGTTTCACTTGTGCTGTCGACACCATATTTGAGTGACTCTGTGGTTACTTTCCATCCCAGTATGTCCACTTACGTTCTGTGGCCTGTTGTTTGGTTTGCAAGAGGGATAGAACTAGTGATCACCCTCTGATTTTCTCCAGGGTTACCAACTCCCCCATCTGTTTGCCTGATGAGGGAGATTGCCATCACTCCAACCTGCTTCTTCCTTCTGGTTAGCTCCAAGTTCTAGAGGGACACTTTCAATGCCAGAAGATGCAAAGTCAGCAGGGGAGATACAGCACTGTCACGTCCTGCTTCACCACCTGAATGCTGCCTTGAGCTGGCAGCTGCCCTAATGGACTTGGGTCTGCTGTATGACACGGCTGAAACCTCTCCCTTAGCAGGATTTGGCTTAATTGCTTGGAAGTGATGTCCCTGAAAGTTCAGCTGCTGAATTTCTCTGTCTTATCCAGTCCTTCCCATTTTGCTGTCCTGCTCCCAGGAGCAAGGATTTCGTGCTGAAGACAGTAAGTTGTCTGTACAGCGCACTCAGGTGTGCAGCTCTCCCATGGGGAAGACATAGAATGATAGTTGGCATAGTAAATTGGGTAATTCCCACCTTAATTTCTTCTCCTTGAGTATTTGATGAGGTTGTTCCTTCAGCTGCTTTCTATCCAGGTGACCTGTCTGACCTCCCCTTTGGTTGCTGCCCTGAGGACAAAAGCTGGAGTTGTCTCCTACTTCCGTGCAGTCAAACTCATACTCTTATGGTCTCAGCTTAGTTCTTGGAAACATCAGGACTCTTTTTATTCAAAAGAGTGTAGAGAGGCATTAGTGGGGAATGGAAGACATAGTATTTAAGAGAACATTTAGAAAACTACAACAAAATAGGAAAGGTACTGACTATGAAGAAATCAGTGTCTGGTGTTAGGCGGGGGGGGGGGAAAAGTGTGTGCACAGTGCTGGCAGCAAGAATAGGTGAGGGCAAACAGGCTGTGATTAAATTACAGGTGAAATATGGATGAGAGTTTTGGACCACCAAAGCAGCAAAATTCTGGTACAGGAGGTGAAGAAAGCTTAGTTTTTGTGGCATGCGGCTACTAGAGAGTGGGGTGAGGGTTCAATGACCAGTGTCTTGTCTAAACACATGCACTTACGTTGTAGAGTTCTCCCGATGTTGTGAGTTCAGAGCCAGGCAAGTATGGTCAGATGTAGCTTTTTAGTGCATTATTTCATTCAACTGCTACAGTAATCTAAATAGCTGCAGCTCCATGAGGAGCGCTGGGGAGGGAGCGGGGAGACGTACTCCCTTTAGGGCTTCTCTCTTTGCGGGCATTGCAGCCGATGTGGGAGCTGGGCTCTGGTGGATGCTGGCTCAGGGCTTTCGGGGCTGGGGCACTCTCCAGCACTCTCTGCCCCCCTTTTAAAGAAGCCTGTCTCTGGAGGATGCGTCCTGATGCAGGTCCTGGCTCTTGGGCTGAAGAAGGGGGGGCAGCAAATCTCTCATGCCCTTAAGCAGGCTGGCTGGCTGCATTGGGGTGCATGTGTGGGGGAGCTGTGATGGTTTGCTGAAGTACTGGGGGGCAGGAGCCACAGGAGCGAAGCGTGGCTGCGTTGTGGTTCACCTGCTTGCGAATTACGTGCATGTTTGCCAGTATGAAGGTGAGGAATTGTCTGTAGGCTTGCACGTTAAAGAAAATAAAATAATTCCAAAATGGGTTTTTGTCAAATTAACCTTCGGAAGCCCAGCAAGGTGAGCTTGCTGTGTTTTGGGAGTGAGGGTAAGGCAGGTGAATGGCTATGAAATGCTCCCCTGTTATTTTAACTGGAAGGTGAGACTATCACTCAGTCATTTCGTATTAATAAGGCTCATAAGAAAATGGGATTTTCAGATTATGATTTTAAAGCCCCGTGTTCCCACTGTGTTTTAGGGAAGAGTGGAAGCACATGTTGCCCACAGGACTAAGTGAAACCAGAAATTTCATTTCGGTTTAGACAGTCTTTACTGACACTCTGCTCCTGGGTTTGGCATTCCTGGAAGGGAGAAGAGAAGTGGAATGTAAAAGGGGAGAAACTTTCCAGTCAACATTTGGTTTGAATTTACATATAACTTTAAAAAAGAAAGGAAAAAAGAAAAAAGGAAAGAAATACCATTATAATTTCAGTGTTGGTCCATTTTACCATCAGAAAGACTATCTGGTCTGTAAACTTCCAATACACCTTTCGTTCTGTATGCTGCATCAATTTCTTTGCATTGTTATTTTATCCTGGTAAATAAGGATTTAAATGGAGAAAACTTTGCAATACAGAAATGTTTGGATTGGGATATCAAAAAGTGTGCTTCTTTATTTATTTTACTTATTTATTTTATAAATTAGATCGCTCCCCGCATTCCTTCAGAAAACAGAAGATCTAGTATTACCGCTTATCTCATCTCTAGTAGAGGTCCACACTGTAGATTGCAGATCTAGTCTGTGCTATTCAAGGCATTTTAAGAAAAGTTCTGAGTTAGTGTGAAGAAGGCCTTCAATTTTAAGACCTCAGTTGCCCTGCGCAGAGCAGTGTTATCAAGGAGCTTGTGAGATAGATAGACAGATATATATAAAATATCTGTAGATGTGTGTTGAACTACTTTATTAGAAGTTGATGTATCTGTCCATCTCATATAATACCTTGCATCATTATAATGTGAGAATTGACAATTGTGAGCATTTAGGTATAAGTTATACAGGTAGCAATTCATAAATAATGACTAAAAATATAATTTTGGTCTAGTGATAAACTTTCCTAGAAAGAGTAATTTAATTATCGATCACAAGATCAGCATTGACATATGAAGTTGACAGTAGGGTTCAACTCATTAATGTTTCCATTTTGCATGTGTCCTTTACTCTGCCTTCTGAATTTTCTGAATATAGAAGGGGACACCTTAGGATGTGTATGTATACTTAGTATTAGATGTGTGCTGAAGCACAGTGCTGAAGCAGGCCTGGAGTTCACTAAAATCAGTCTTGTTCATAAAACGTGTAGCAGCTCTGATGCTATCTTGTACTTCAAAGTTCATTTTAGGACAAAGGATGCACAAGCTTCCTATTATAGGACCCACAAATCCTACCATTTATACTGAGCCCTACATCTCACTACTTTGTTTTATAGTACTGTTAGAAATATCATAGGCCTGAGGATATATTTGAAAAGCTTCCTCTCCCTTTTGTGATGATGTAAAGGTAGTGTTCCCAGGTCTGATGTGCTTGGAATGAATTTGGTCATTACAGCTAGGCTGCGTGTCAAAAATGTTATCTCCATTATTTCAGTGAAACCTTGACTACGTGTTTAAGATGGTAGCTTCAAGGAGTAGGTATAGCATTCGCTTGGAGAGGATGTTATGTTCCTGGCATTTATGCTGACTGGCCTGCATGCTTGTTCTAAACATCCTATTTGGATCCTTTGGATCACTTTTCAGATTTGGGGCTAAATCTTCAAATATTTGCCAGCTACGCCGAAAAGTGAGACACAGAGGTGTGCAATGTATTATGCTTACATGCCTCAAAAACTATGGTACTTTTGGGAAAAGAATGCATTGCTCCTTTTGATAAACGCTTAGTTGTTCTGTTTGCACTACTACACCTGAAGCTGTGCACGGATCACTCCCTGTGATTTGAGTACATTTGACGGATTAGTTTGATGCGCAGTTCTGCAGACCCTTAGTTCTATGTGTATGAGTGTGAATACGTCCTATAATTATTAAATGGAACTGGAAGGTGACTAAGAACTTCTGGAAAGCTCACAGTTAATGCAGAAGAGGAGAGGACCTTTTGCTTTGCAAACTTCTGGGAGGAAAGAAGGTGTTTTACACCAACTGGCAAAGAGCTTACAGGGCACACTTCCAAACCTTCAGAAAAAGTTTCCCACAACGACTTTTTTTTTTTTTTTTTTTTTTTTTTGTACCTCTTGATCTGATTTCCTAATCTATTGTTGCAAGCCAAGCTAACACACACAAATCCCACTGGCATCTCTGTCCCCACACTTACGGCTTCTAAATTGCTATTCCTTGACTGATAACTCTTTTCTTGAAACCACCCAGGCAGAGGTATTGCCAGTGGAAATCAAGAGTCATTCTTCCAATGTCATTAGTTACTACATTGCCATGAAACTTGTTTGGTAGTAGCGAGCTCCTTGGTGCTCAGAGGTGTAAGATCCTGCAGAAGGATCGAGGCAGAGCTGGTGCTGCCACCTTTCATAGTAAAGGATTAGAAGTGACAGCCAGCTCTTCCCTTGACTGATTTAAACAATCGCTATCAAAATGAGTATAGTCGTGCTGCATTCAGTCATTTTGTGCGGTAATATATGCTAACACCAGTGATGGGATAGAGGCGATGGTGTTTTATATTCATTGGGCTATGTAGTTGGGAATCTGCTCGTCACGTGTCTCCCATGCTGTTATTTCCAGTAATATTCTTCATGTCGCAGCTTGTTCCAAATGTCTCAAGTACTGGGGAGAGGGGGATGAAATTCTCTTTGTGGCACTCTCCACATACTTTTTTTTTTGAGTGACAGGTTGCTTAACTTCTCTCTGCTTCAGTGTTTCCCCATCTGGTATAAATGAGGATTATCTGTCTATCTTGGATTCCTCACGGCTTGCATCGCTGAAGTACCAGAGTGCCTCACAGTCTTGGATGCATTTGATCTCCCAGCACCCCAGGATGTGGGAGAAGTACCATTAATCCCATTTTACAGAATTTTAAAGAAAGCATGTGGTAGAGCAGAATTTCCAGGTCAGTGTTTGCCGAGACATTTTTCCCTCTGGTCGACCATATATAATACCCAGAAAAGGTAGAGGATCTTGAAAGAATCATTTGCTTTTTATTATCCTCCTGGATGAACATGTCAGTTGGCTAGTTGAGTTGGCTAACTCTGAACTTATTGCCTGTCTTAGCCAAGGTAGGCCCTGCTTACCTCATAATCAGGACAGTCTTTCAGGAAAAAGGCTGTGACACTGACCACACCACTGGTATTTCTCAATGAGCTGTAGGTATTCCTAATCTCATTAGAACTGGGTGGCAAAGGTGCCATTCACCCAATAGCCTAGCCACTGCATCTCCTGGACTAAAGAAGACCAAGACCAGGGAATGAACAAAACCTTCCTTTTTATCTGGGGGATGGTGCCCTGTGTAAGGATGGGAATATGACCAGGTTTTTGTAATGTTTAAAATATACTCAGTCTTGTGTTTAAGATGAATTTAAAAATTAATAATGTAAACCACGTGTAGGATAGTGTCTTGAATTTGGCATGCAACCCTGACATGTTCTGCAGCACCAGAGGGGCTCACATGTTGGTATTACAAACTAACAGGAAAGATTGCTGTCTTTGCGGTTGGAGTTGATGCCTTTCTTTCCCAAACAAATTATCTTGGGGGATATGTACATGGGAATGAACTTGTCCTGATTCTTGTAGCAAGCTGTGAAGGAGCTGGAAGGAACCCCAAGAAAAGCAAGGACTGAAAGCAAGGACTGTCCTGAGAAATGTTGGAGATGCTCTGAGTTCTGCAGGGAAACAGGATCCGGACTCGAGCTCAGCCTTGCAGCCCTCTTTTTTCCTTTAACCAGCAGATTGCCAGGGTAAACGCATTTGTTTCTGGGACACTGCAAGCCAGGAAAAAGTCTCAGTACAAGTTGTGATCAGATCATTTCCCAAACTGTCTGGACAAAACTATCATTAGGAAGCACAGGTCCTAATTCAGTATCACCAGCGTCTTCTGTTTGCCAGTGTGTGGGGATGGTTCAGGACAGTAGCACTCAGCGCTTGTTCCTTTTTCTCCCCTCTGTCAGGTCTCGGCAGGCAACAGGTGCTATGACTCACTTTTAGCCTTTCTTTTCAAGATCTTTGTGACTTATGGGACACGTATCTATTGAAGATACCTGTACTTCCTTGGCACTCTTCAGATTTGCCCGCAAAATTCAAATTGGAGAAATCTGTTTGGCTGCTTAGTGTAGGCTTGCATTTGCAAGGGCTATTTGCTCTGTGTGAATGCAGAACATTCTGGTATATGCATTTGTGTAGACAGATTTTTAATTTTTTTTTTTTTAAATAAAGCCTAAGAGAGATTTTGGAATTGCCCAGGATATAGTGCTGGGGCTTATGCCTGTTACTCTCATGTTGCCCAAAGTGTATGCAAAAGAAGGTGCTCTAGTTCAGGGATCGCTACTTTTGTCCCTGCTCGGGGTGACGCACACACACATCTGCGTCTCCTGTGGTGTCTGCGCGGGGTGATCCCAGGGCACAGAAGGATGAGTGTTTTCAAGGCTCCAATTTACTCCTAAGGCTTTTCAGTGTGTGTGCTGGGGGCTGGTGCTCAGCCTTCAATTCCTCCCTCCTGTTAGAGCCAAGGACAAACTTCTGTCTCTCAATACATTAAACATGTCAATGTTTGACATAAGCAGCCAAAAGATTGATGAACGGAATGTGCAGCAGCTGGTTTTGGGGGTGTGTTATTTTGTTGTTGATAGGCCACCATTTTTTTTTAAACAGCAAAACCTGTTTCAAAGGTGTCTTTTCAGTGATTATTTAAGGTATTTTAAAAGAGAAAAACAAGTTCTGTCATGAACACCCATAGTGACTTGTCCTGCGGGTCACCATTTCTGTGTGGACCTTTAGATTTCCATCCCCAATGACTTCCAATGACACAGGCATTTCCAGTAGTTTCATAAAAAAATTTTTTTTAGGCAGTGGTAGAGCATTTGGAGGTCAGGGATCCTGTGTTCTTCTTTGAAGTATGAGAAGGGCCTTGTCAGTGCTTACCTAGGATTATAGCCAGAGCTCTGGGCATGGAAGGATGATTCTGAGATGCAGTAGGGATTCTCTGTTGATCTGGATCCTACTCCTTGCTCTGCAGAAATGAATACTTGGCCGACTTCTAAGGTGCAGGGTGTGCAACTGGTTCCCCTCTTGCTAACTCACTATCCCTTCCTCTGTGCTCTGTTAAACCCTGCCTGCTTTTACAGAGAAGGCAGCCCGCCTCAGTCAAAATGCTGCAAAATCGCCTCCCCTCCAGAAGGGCCTTCTTAAATCACAGCCTAGTATTTCGTACCTGGAACAGTCTTTTCAGCCATCTGCCTTTGTATAAGCCTCTAATGATTTAATGCTATATTTTTATCAGAATGGTGTGGGACTGCTTGAAGAACATATCAGAGTAGGCTGTTCTTGACTATCAAATCTCTTTAAATATCCTATCTTACTAGTGGCAATAATTAATAATTAGGAAGGGGAAAATCTATTTTCTAATTATTTATTTGGCAGGAAGCTTTTTCTAGGAAGCTAAGTAAATACCAAAGGAACAGTGGGTTGAAAAATATTGTGCAAAGTTTATGTAAACAAATTATATGAAGATAAACAAAAAATCCAGAGTGTGGGCTTTTGGCTCCTGATTAATGAGCTTTTCCGGTGTTTTGCTGGACAGGATCACTCAGTTACACCATGCTGTGTACAAAATCCTTCTAAGGCTTTGTGCATCTGTTTCTGGAAATCTCTCACCCAAGATATGTTTTTATTTAAAAATCCTGATGTGTATCAGTAAGTGCAGTGGGCAAGTGGGTCTTGGTGTAACTTTGAGGTCATTGGAATCATACCAGAGGAGACTTTGGTCCCAGCATCTCTCCTCTTGCGGATGGCCACCCAAGTGCAGTAGCAGTGTATTCATAAGCATGGGTGTTTGTTTTCATCTATTTTTTAGGGTAAGCGTAACACTTGTTGAACTCGTATTGCTGTTGTGTGACAGACTGGGACAAACCCTCCTTATTCAAATGTAGTGCAGGCAATAAAGAGTGATCGCATCCCTGTTCATAACATAGGGCAAACCAATGCCTGTTCTCTTTAACATTTCAAGAGAAAAGGAAATTTTTATTTTATTTTCTTTTAAAGCTCCAGGACTATTATCTGAAACTCAGACATTGTTGTGGCCCTTAAGATCACCAGACACACAGTTCAGTTGGAAGGTTTTCTATTTGGCTTTTGTTTTAAACCACAGGCTCTTATTTTGCCTCTAGATTCTAGAGTGCAATGAGAACCCACATCATGTCACAAATAAACAGGATTAAACCGAAGGGAAAGAAGAGATTCCAGTGACTAAATCAGGATGTTATAATTACATATGGCAAATACATATGTTTAGTAGGTTTTTGGTTTTGGAATGCAGAACCTGCTGGCAAGGATAACGGTAGTGGTTATTTATCAGTGCTAGCCCCAAATGCTCTTACACTTGCATCCCACATTAAAGTAACTTGTGGATTTGCATTTTCGGCATGTTTTGCGTGTTTGTTTCAGTTCTTTAACAGTGCGGTGATTCAGCTATCCTGAAATAACACATGGATAACAGCTGTAGGAAATCATGCAAAAATTTTATTAAGCACTAGACTCTGAAATTGCCTTTTTCCACTACAAATGCACTGACATCTGGGTCATATCTTCTGGTTAATTCCAATGTGCCTGACAGCGTAACACACGAACAAACAAGAGGGAAAACAACACAAAACGCACAAAAGAAGGAAATAGAAAATCAGTGTTCCTTGTGTTTCAGACACTGTACTCCAGAATATCTTTCAGATTTTCCTAATAAATCTATCTGAAGGTCTGAATTCTAGAGGGGGTGACTATGGAAACTCAGTATGACAAAGCTGGCTACTGCTATCATGAAGTTTTGAGGTTTAGTATTATCTACTGGTCAAATTAAAATTGCAGAAGGTTATGTCCAGAACGTAGAAGCAGGTGTTCCTCCATGGGTCTTGTTACTGGGCATTGAAAATAAAAGGCATCAAAAGCCATTCTCAAGTTTTCGGGAAGCTTTTACAGTGAGAGATGAACATAATTTCAAACAGACTGTAACAGACAAAGCAACAGAAGTGCCAGCTGTGTAATGATTGTCTGTCCGAATAGCCTGAAATTTATATCGATGCAATATTTTTTTATAAAATAGAGATTTGTACGTCCACTTCATACATAAGCTTTGGAATACTAATCTGTGTCTTAATTTACAGAGGTTAACATGAGAAAAATGTGGGTGTCCTTAGAAATGAAAAAATACTGCAATGAAATATAGTCTTCAGCTGGTAGTTACCTTAATATGTGTAATGTTTCATTAGTTACAGAACATATTTATTACAGGCTTCAAAGTATCAATGACAGCTAGGTAGTATAAACCTGTTGTGAGAGATATTCAGAGTAATATTAGCGTAAATTCTGCAGTTTCAAGTGAGATTAAAATGGGGCTCTATAAAAATAATACTTACAGAAGATAGGGCTGGTAAGAATTTATGTAGCCCATCCACCTGATCTTAAGGCAGGCTTAACAATATCTGATTTATTTCCTACAGTTATTCCTACATCCTGTCCCCAAAAAATTCCATGACTGGGATTCTTGGACATTCCCAGACAATGCATGCTATGCTTACCCACAAGGTTTTTTCTGACATCTACTCTATTTTCCTTGCTGTGTTTAGGCTACTGTTCCCAATGAACATGGAAAAATAGTTTTGCCTTTACACACTGCAGTAACTGCTAATTTGCCAGAAGACTGTCTCTACTCTGCCCTCTCCAATAACTGACCCTGATTATTTCAGTCTTTCCTCTTAGCAAATACTATCTAGGCTTGTAATTATTTTTTTCCTCTCCTCTGGACTTAACCAAGTTGGTCATGAAATGTGGCTTTCATAAATGGGCACAAACCTCCAAACTGAAGAGTGGTAGGATTATTTTAGTTGGTTTTTGCACCACTTTCTTGTTCACACATTGCAGTAAGATCTGCTCTTGGGTGCTCCTATGGCCTTGTTCAGTTTACTAGCACTATGAACTCCAGCATGTGTTTTTCAAAGCTGTTGCTAGGCGGTCATTCCCCTTCTTAGTTAAAAGTATGTCCCCAGTATGACCTAAGCATCATATTAGATTACTTTTGTTGCAAAATCTCTTCTTACCACTTTTTATTCTTGCTATTTATATGACAAGGTCAACAAAGGAAGGAGAGAGGGAGTGAAGGCTCATATGAGCAAGTTACCATAAGGCGGCAAGTTCTTGCATGCTCCTCAGTGACTGTTCAGGTCCATGCACCACCCAGTACGCTGTGGTAAATGCAAGTTATTTATGAGAGGGGTTACCTTCAGCAAAGGAGCAGCAAACTGCTTTCCATTTTTCATGGGGTGGGAACTTGCAAAGGGGGTAGCAAAACAGATGATGGATGGTAATATTTTCCTGTATCGCTACTTCAGTTTCATCCTGAACTAGAAGAAAAACTAGTTAACCACATTTTAAATACAAAGGCCTTTATAAACATACCGTATAATGTAGCAGAAAAGGTTTCTCATCAAAATTTAAAATTGTAATGAGGAGTTTTAAATTGTGAATGATTTTTCTTCTTTCTATTTGTTAGTGATACTTTTTGAGCCAACTGACTTCAGGGCACTCGGAAATTTTCTGGCAGTAAGGAAAAAGAATCTTTCTATTTTTAATAATTCAGTTGAAATTTTTAGTCATCCAGTTAAAATTACTTGGAGAGGAATCCACAGTCCTGTTTTAGAAAGTCATATTTGAGCTCTGAGTCTCATTTTGAGGATATTTTTTCCTTATGCGCAAAAGAAATTCAGAAGCTTTTTTAAAAGGGGGGGGGGGGAAGAGAGAGACACATCCAACTGAATCCCCCAAAGCTGCATAGTGCAAAGTTGCAGAGACAGCTACAGACAGATCCTCCTATGCAAGAGATGTTTACATGTTCTCTGTACGTATATAGGGCTACTGCAAGTAGGTAAGTGATTTGGTTTCGTGGTTAAGCAGCTAGTTTTGAACACCTGTTGTGATATCTAAAGAGCCTTCATATGTTGGCCCAAAGTTCCCCTTTGGAGATTTTTCAGTGAACATCCATCTTTTGGCACTGGTTCAGTTGCCTGGAAGCTTCTGCTTCTCACAACAGTTAACTCGAAGTGCATAGAAACTAGTTGGGTCTACACATACTTAGTATTTAGTGTCAGTGCACACACAGACGTTCTGGAAATGCAATTATTTTCTACCCATGTGTGGGTTTAATGGGATTTCCGAACAGTTCAAGAGCTCATATTTTCCGAGATGCTGAGAGAAACACGAATTCGTTCACACAGTGGCTCCGGATTGCTTTACCTAAGCCTTTTGCATTGGTTCACCATCTATTGATGTGCAGTATGAAGCAGTGGACAGTATCTAAGGAGAGAATAAGAATATCCTTTAGTCGTGTAAAAAGTCAATAAAACACATTTTTAAAATGAGCCTGAAGGCACGAGCTATTTTTCATAAGCTCGACTCTTTCTTTTTTGGTCCTCTTTTCTCTCCAGTCAGGTTTTGTTATTAAGCACTGTGGCTTTTTAATCAAAGCCCACAGTTACCCAGAGTACATTTTTATGCTGGCTCTGGCCCAGGCGCAGGCTGCCGAGGCTGCACATCGACAGAGAGCCCAGAGAAGCATTCCTCAACTTGGACCTTTTGTCCCAGCTTACTTCCTGTTGACCGACGAGTGGCCCTTTGCCTGGCTTCTTGTCAGGTTGTTCACACAGAAGAGAGTTCAGTGTTTCTAAGGGCAGCGAAGTCTTGAAGCAGATTAAAAGTAGTATGTGATGCTCTTGGAGCAAGAATGCCAGCTTTTTTTTTTTTTTTTTTTTTTTCCCCCTCCCTCCCCCTCCTTTGTGGGTTTGCTGAAGGACAAAGGTCGCCAGGACGAGATAGAGCAGTTTGGTGTGCTGGGGTGTAATTACACTCCTGCTAGGGAAGAGCGGCACAAGATATTTACTGGCTGACTGTTCTCTTTAATGGCAGGGTTGAACCCCTGGCCATGTGTAAAGCCTCATGAAAATGTACTATTACTTGTCAGAATATAATTTTAATACAGTTGCTACAGCTCTGTAGTTGCAGTATGTCCAGCCTAAGCACTGCATTCCGTAGCCGGAGGAAAGAACGGTATTTGGACACGTCCTTTAATGCAAAGCCTGTAGGATGATGCATTCATCATATTACCTGTAAAATCTCATTGTCTAGCTCTTTTCCTCTGCCACGTAGGTGTGTGATGCATGTATCTGTATATGCATAGTTACACATATGCATGTATGAATATGCATAATAATTTTAGTGTTTATCATAGGAGTAGAAATACAGTTGTAGCGGCAGCAGTGCAATGATGATACAGGGAGCCCTGAAAAAGTAATTTGTGCCCCAAAGCTTTTGTGTTCTCTTCCAGCTACGTGAGCTGGACTAAAGAAAGTCACTGCTACTGCCTACAAACATTATGATGGGCTTTGCCTCGCTTTTTTAGTGCTTATGGCACAGAGGAAAATTGTCATACTGGAAACCTCTCCACTCAGTTAATCCCATGTGCACCATTGTCCTGGCACACAGGTATTTTACTGCTATCCCGAGCTACCAGGGATTGATATGAATAGGAGATTCCTTAACTACCTGGCCTGGAGGATGATTCAGGAGAGTAAGATGAAGGCTTACAGGATTCAATGAAGAGAAAGAAGACGAGGCTGAACATCGAAAACCTGCTTCCTGAGAGCCAGCTTGTGGCACAGCCTGCCGAGGGCAGTGGCAGGGGCCCTGCTCTTGGAGTCACCTCCCGGAAGACGGCAGGGCATGGGACACAAATGCCTCTTTATACAGGCAGGAGTGGGAGGAATTAACCCAGCGTTTTCCACGCCGAGAGCTCAGCCGGCTGAATAAAGATGGATGTAGGTCCAAAAACTGTTGAAGGGCTTTTTGTGTACGTGTGTGTGTGATTTCAGGGATTGAAAGCTTAGATTTTTCAAGAATTTCCTAAGAAGCAGCCAGGTAAAATTCAGTAGGAAGGAGCGTGCTTGTGTGAGGTTTTAATAGGAAGCCAGCTCACAGCAATACAGAAGTAGGTTATGAGTCCTCATGCGTCTCTCTCATTCCTCATTTCTCTGCCTGCGTTCCTGAGGGACTCCTTCATATCACAAAGCCCATTTGACTTATGACCTAAGACAGATTTTTTTTTTTTTTTTTTCCCCCCAGCTCAGCAGAGGTGAAAGGCTAGGGCAGTATCCCACAACCAACCTAGCTTCCACGTTTTTTCCCAATCTTAAACACTTCAGTACTTGCAGATAATTTTCCACTGTCAAGATACCTGCTTCCAATAATGGCTGGAGGATAAGGGAAAATTATGGGGTTAATTCAACATTTTCAAAAAGTCTGCACAGGAAATCCTAAATAATACTAAACATTTTTTAAAAATTAAGGGGAAAAAATGCTGGTCACTTTTTTAATTGGAGAATGCCATTAGTTGTTGCTATCGTTTATCAATATAATTTAATTTATTGCTGGCATTTTTCCCCTCTATACATTTCTGGTATCATTGTATTTTTAATATCATGGCTATCAAATTATCGTAAAGGGAGAGAACTAATGCTTTATGCTTATGGGAACAAACATTATTAAATATGGGAAATTAAAATGTCTTTGATTTTTTCATTTTTGTTGGATCTGGGTTTTTTAGTTGCTATTTGTTCCACACTGCTTTTCCCTTTGTAAAATACTTTTATATTAATCAATAGCTGAGCTGCTTATACATGGAAAAATGATTGCTCCCCCAGATGTTAGGACTCGAGAACCATCTTCTTTGGAGCCAGACCACCTATCCACACAGTTATTTCTCTGATTTTCATATCGTCTTTATGGTTTTGGCATGGGCAGCCAGACAAATTAGCCCCCATTAGTCCATTTTTTCCCTCAGCTGTTGAGGTTTTAGGTGCCTGAGAATCACTGCGAAACCTAAATCTTGGTCTGTAAAGTTATGCTGTTAATAGATGATGTATAGTAAAAAGGAAAGGGCCAAATTGCTCTAGAAATACCCAAAGGCAAAAAAAAAGAGAGGATTGGATTGTGAAAAGGAAGGCAAGAGGAGGCACTATGCCTTTGGGCAAGACCATTGGGCACCAGTGGTGACTGCAAGCTGAGAACGCGGAGGGTCTTTTCAAAGTCTGAGTATTAGAGGGTTTGTCCTGGTTTGAGGTAGAAGTTTGTCCATTTTGAAGGACTACAAAGGAGGCACAATGATATCAGAAGTCAATGCAGTTAAGAGGAAGCCTTCAGTCTGGCTTTGGTGGTCACAATACTGAGAGGCTGGTATGAAATGGATGAGGAAAGCTTACGCACGCCAATGGCACGAGGGACACCAAGAGCACAAAGCCACTGGCTCCCAAACGGCTGAAAGGATAAACGCTCAATTTGCTCACACAGAGAAAATGTTTCTTTGACAAGGCATGTTAAAATTATACCCAGGGAAAGTTCCACACGCCCTTAAAAAAAAATTTAAAAATCAATATATTGTTTCACAAATACATTTTTATTCCCTGGTTTCAGTGACTTCTGTAAACTGCGTGTCTGAGGCCCAGCTTCCAGGTCCGAGCAGCAATGATATATTAAATAGCTGTGTTTTTTAAAAAACAATCTGTTTTCTTTTTGACATAAGTGAAATATTGAAGCATCTACTGGCAAGCTTGTTAAATTAGTTGCTTTTTATTGGATATTATTGGTGAAAGAAGAAATATGCAGCACAGATGTGTGCTTGAATGCTCAGGGAAATAATTTTAAGGTGGTAGGATGTTGATCACATTGCTTGGCCTTTTGGGCCAGTTCAAAACATCTGCGCAGCTCAGCTGAGTTGTTTTTACTGGTTGGATAGCAAAGCTGATGTGTCAATACAGAGTTTGAACTAATAGAAGGACTATTTCCTTGGCTATCATTAAAAAGCCAGGAATGCAGACCATTTCCAAACATAAATGTTCTTGTCTGTAAATATTTCAATTATAAGTATGTGTAGTTACAGATATCAATCTTAAACAAACAGAATACCCTCAGACTCAAACCCCCAAATCTCTGCACGATTCTGTTGGGTCCAAATTGTCTCTTTTTTACCAGTTATTTTATTTTTGGAAGATGCACACAAGCAAGCAGTGTCAGCTGGAACAACACTTCCCTGAATTATTTTAAGTTAGAAATAAGCTTTTGCCTTGTACTTTCCTATGGCCATTTGGAGGGCTGTTTCAGTCATTTTTTTCCCTTTGAGGTCCAACTTCTCTGTCAGCTGCAGTCAGCAGTGAATTAATACTCTTGGATGAAACAGGGCAAAAAATGGGTTTCCCATCTGTTAAATTTTTCTGAGGATTTCTTCGCCTATTCCATATTGGGGTGAACCCAAGATTTTTTTTAATTGAGGCAGGGGAGAAGAGGGGCGAGGGGGAAACTGTTGCATTTTCAAATCTGAAGAAAAGCTTGTGTGTGCAAAAGTATCTTTTCCAACCATCTGTTGATGTAGTAAAAGATATTTTCTCTTTACCTGCTTCGTTCCTGTCCTTAGCTGGGCACTGTTACAGTGTCATAACCACCAGCAAGGAACACCCCATCCAAACAGCTGGCTGAGGGGTGGAAAACTCAAGTTGGAGCTCTGGGTCTGAATCAGTGCCCAGCCTGAGCTCTTCTCACCCCCTTGAGGGTGTCCCAACCTTCAGGCTGCTCTGCTGCCCTTAGCCCTGTTGCAACTTCGAGCAGAAATTACAATGTCGAGGTGAAAGGTCTGTGGAAACCACTATATTGTTTTGTGTTAATTTAAACGGATTGGGGCATTTTTCAGAGGAAAGCTATTTGTCTGGCAACTTCCCAGTCCATTCCGCCGTTGAGCCTGCAATATTTCTGTCTGCCTTAGGAACAAGTTGCAGCAAAGTGATGAATGCCTTGGAGAGTCGAAGTGTTGGGTTATATAGCCCAGGAGAGCCAGCGCGCCTGGGTCCAGGGCTGCTCGCAGGCTGCACTTGGTCTGAGGAAAGCCTGAAGCAGACTGGCGTAGCCTGCACTGGCAGGAAGAGTGTAAGACTAGAAGGAGTAAGAGAAGCCTGGAAGAAGTTCACTACTCCGGCCTAGAAGTTTAATTTCATGAGCAGTAAGCATCTAACTTTTAGACGTGAATTCACCACCAGCACACAGCAAGTTGTCACCCTGACCACTTGAAATTGTGGGGCGTGAAAAGATAGATATTGACTCCACTGGGAAGTAGAAGTCATAACATTGTGGGCAGGAGCATCTAGCAAGAGGTCATAGTAAAATGTGGGAAAGCCTTTGATATAGAAATTAAACAGCTACAGTAGCTAGTAAACACTGTAAGACAGAAGGTTTGTGAATGATAAGAGGATTAAAACATTGCTCTGCCATTAGACATTGTGCACCTCCCATCCTCCTCCCTCAGATGAAAGTCCCTCTTTAAGCCGAGACATTTTGGTAGTTACCAGTTGAACATTAAGAGGAACATGCTGTCAAACATTAACTCTAAATTAAGATGTTTGTTATATTAAGTGATTATCTCTTTAGGCGTATGCCTGCAAATGAATATCCACAGAGAATCTTTTATAAATAATTCTTTCAGAAAATGATAATGATAAAGTGTCTTGTTAAGGAAGAGAGGACAAGGACTCATTCCCTGTGGTGATGCCTTGTTTATTCTGAAGCGTATAAACAAACGGTGTGATAATTCCTTCCCTAGAATACAAAGGCTACCTTCAACATACAGACTTGACCAGTGTTTTCTTTCCTTCTGTTTTTGCTAAGCCTCTATAAAAAGTGTGCTAATTCTTCCCTTTTATCCAGAGAAATCATCACAATATCATAGTTAAAGCTGTACATAAACTGATCATTAACTGGGGATTCCGGAGACTTGATTTTTTTAAATTTTTTATTTTATTCTAAATTGTCTTTCACATTCTTCTGTGCAAAGTGGAATGCTGTGCTGTGATTGATCTGTCTCTATAAACTAGTGCATCCTGTATGGTATGTCTGCTTTCTTTGGATCTAAGTCACTAGGCTTTGTGAGGATACCTAGGGTGAAATGTTGAAGGGAAACCATACACTTCTCAGTCACACGTGGCCTACGTGAATGCAACATATTTTCTTGGGGTGAACACCTAGATGGTAGGGTAGCATCGTTATCACTCGATATCCATTCTACCAGTCCTCTCAACATTGACCCAGTACTACTGCAGTACCTTGTGCCAATGCTGTCTGTCAGAGACACCTCCTTTCTGACACAGAAGAACTCTCAAAGGTCTCCGGTATGATTTCTAGCCTGACACATCATGGCCACAAGATCCTGTGATGCATCATTGTTCCATTTAATTTTCTTTAGATAAATGGGACGATAAAGATCCTCTTAAGACTGAAATCAAGCTAGTTTTTCCTAACAATATCTCAGATGTATGTGCTTTATTGAAAACTGACTTTGTAGAACTAATGACACAAAACCTCAGAATCCAGTGTTAGCTATGCCACTGAAAATTAGAATAATCTCTCATATTCTTGGTGTTCTCCAGGTATACATTAAGATCAGAGTCTGGTCAGTAGATTTCAATTTCATATCTTCAGTGTGGTGACAAATTAATTACAATTAGATAAGCTTGGCTTACCCATCAAGCTTCAAGTATAGCTCCACAGTTTTCATCCCTTCCGCTAACATATCTGCCAACACAACGTGTCGTTGTCTAAACTCAGTGAACAGTTATAACAAGAATAACACGTTAATTAATATTGTTAGAAAAAAAAGAAGGGGGGATGAATTTGCTGCCTCAAATTAAAATAATTTAAAGGGAGTAAGAAGGTGAAACTGTCATCAAACCCAAACGAAAATGTGACCACAACAGTTGTGTGTTTTGATAACCATAGTTAACAGAAACTGTAAAGCTAAACTTGGCAGGTGAACGTGATCTATTTAAATGGTAGAGTAACATAATATTCTAAATGTACAGTTGATGTGAATGTATGATTTTTGGCAATTTCCAGAATGCTTTTTATAACCAGAAAATGTGTTTTGCCTGTCTTACTAGTTGCACAAGATGACTTTAAAGTGCTTCTAGTCTGGTGCAATAACATTAGTCCTTTGTGTAGCACAGTGTCCTACAGTGTGCGTAATGACAGTGTAGTTATCATAGCTGTTAACAAATGGGGCTTAATGGTTGCTTCAGTCTTTATGACTCAGGCGAGACCCTTTAAAAATTGTACTGTAAACTCATTAGGTGTAATTTGAATTGGAAGTTCTAGAAATAGATGCTAGCTGATAGACTTTGTTGATGGTCATAGAGCAAAACAATTAATCCCCAGTTTATTTATCCTGGTAGGTTGGTTTTGTGTTTGTTGATACCTCACTTGTTCTTGCTTCTTTCTCTGAAGACCTGTTAGGGCTTTTTTAATTTTCTTTAAGGGAGGCAGAAAAAAAATATCTGTTTTGTTTGCATGAATTCAGGTTTGAGGAACTTAAGCCACCTGGTTTTCAGTTCTGCTCACTGCCAGCCCTCAACTGTCCTGGTAAGCTGTGCTTTTTCAGGGACGTGAGGCAGACTGGTATAAACAGCTGTCCCCCTAGTAAAAAATCGAAGCATTAGATCAGTGTTGATGTCATTTTTATTTATTTTTTTCCTTGAATGCTAGTAAATAGTGGCTGAAGTTCATGTGAACAAGGATGTTTAGAACAGTATGTTTTGGCTGCCTGACTCTCAATATGAGGCAATGTGTAATTCACATGAACCTTCTGCAGAAGTTTCTGGATCACATACCAAATGCAGCGCTGGCCTCATAGCACAGAGACCCTGATTGAAGTCCAGCTTGCAGTTCCACACAGACTCATTTTTTCCAGGATAGAGCTCTTTCCAAGAGCACAGAGCACAAGTGAGTAGTTAGATGATGTTTGGCTCATCAGCTGTTCAGTCTTATGATAGACAACTAGTTCCCTTCCAGCATTTGCTGTTCTTGTGAATGGAGACACTCAGCAGAGTCACCCAGCTTTGGTAACAACCAAAAGCATCGCCTGGCCAAGGCCCTTAAAACGTTCTTTGCGAAGTATGCAGAGTATCACCTGAATGAGCCAAGGGGTGGGTGTGAGCCACTAATTAGGGAGAATTAAATCAAACTCGGATTTGGAGCACTGTATGGGTCAGAGCCAGAAATGTCTCCTGCTCCAGCAGTGATTTATGACACTTCCTCAAATACGAAACATCTGGGAAGAGAGGTCAGTAAAGACCCTCGGAGAAAGAGCACGCAACAGGATGGCAGAGGAAGGCAAGGCATGTGAAAACTGCCAAAATCTTGGATAAGTCTTTTTAGTGTTAAAAAAGCAAACAAATAAATAAATGTTGCTTCCTCCCTCCTTAGCCAAACATAGTGTAACCCTCCTGATGGATAAGGTCATTATATTGTTTTTCCCAGATAATAAGGTCTCATTTCGGTTAATCCTATGGCAAAGCAACCCACCAAATTAGAGCCCCAGCTCCTGCCTGATCTGTTATGTCATTATTTCCGCACACCCATTGTTTTACCACATAGTACATTTTATTTGGTGTAGTGAGCCTTTCTGTTATGGTACTTGCTGATACGGAACATATGATATTGTGACTAGTCCAGGTTTTCTGTCATATTTCGCTAGCGTAACCTTGCAAGTGGTATGAAAGGCTTTTACACCTGTCAGAAAGGCTTACTTAACTCATACGTTAGAGCTACTGCAAAACCGGCATGCTGAAATGAGCTGCAAATTCAAAGCAGCATATTGAATTTTGTAATTTATTTGTTCACAGCACAGGTCAATTAATTTATTTCACAGTGATGTAATATTTAATATTTGAAAAAAATAGATAAAGCATGGCTGAGAAGCTGTTCTCTGTTCAGCTGAGCAAAACAGCAAATGTTTCTCCTGTTTGCAGCAAATACAATGCATGTCATATGAATAATACTATCCAGTGAATAATAGGCATGCTGGCTAAAATGGTTTGGACTGTATTGTTTTTCCTGTCAACGGAAGATTCCTTAACATTCCTTATTAAAAGACACAGTACAATTAAACAAACAAATAACTCTCTTTCCCAGACAGGAAAAATAAATAACCTTTCTGGGCCTCCCAAGCTTAGATTGTCACGCATATTTTATCCATAGTTCTTTGAGACATGAAATGTATCTCCCTTTTTGGCTTCTATGAGGCTTTGCAGTGTCGGGCCCAAGCTTAGTGTAAACCTTTCTTCTACCTGATAACGCAAATAATCAATGATTATTGCAGCATGCTATTTTTTTAATCATCTTTTAAAACAGCACTCGAAGAGGTAGCACTCTGTGCTTAGTCAGGTTTGTTTATTCCAATTCTTCTAGATTCATCTTTTGCCAAACCCAAACATTAAAAAAAAAAAGAACAACCAAAAGCAACAAATCACAAATGATTAGGAAAACAAACTCTTGAGTGTGACTTTTAGATAAGTCACCAATACCAAGAAATCTCAGATGAAAGAGCTGCCAACAGTAGAAGCCCGGTATTTTTTTTAATAGCAAGAAAAAAACCCCAGAAATGCTTGTAGGTCCAGTGGTATATCCTGTGGAGTTTAGACAGTAATAGAATAAGGACAATAAATGTATATTGATGATTTATTATGACTGGAATACACCCTGTAATCTCAAATAGTAGCTCACCCTTGTACACATGTTGACACTCCTGGCCTGGTCTTGGTACATTCTCTCTATCAGGTCCCATATATTATCCCTTCCTGAAGAAAGGCCAGTGGAGAGACTCCCTTACATGTTCCCCAGCTGCCTGGTGGTGCTCCTGCCAAGATAGATGGTAAGGCTTTGTTCTTGAACTAGGTATTTTCATCCTATTTTTAAGATAGATTACGGAGATGAAATACAACAAATATGTCTTTCAAGGGTATTTGTCTATACCAATTTGTTAAGGTGAGAAGTACTTGTATTGCAGTCTGAAGTGTTGATTTTGATGGCCAGATTTTGTTTATGTTTGAACGAGTAAACGCTTAACAGTTTGCTGATAGGTCTTTATGAGTATCCCTCCTAACATTCATGCCAGTGCCAACATATATGGGTTCTGTCATGTCTTCTGCTTCTTTACTTTCCAAATTCATTTGTGATTTGTGATTTTTGTTGACTTATCATTAACAGCATCTTGTTTGTGTTACCACTACTGTGTGTGAAGTTTTGAGGCATGCCTGTGTGATAGTTGAACTGCGACTTTGCTATTTTGTCACTGAATGCCAAACCTTAGTCTCCTGCTCGAGGGCTAAGCTGATATTTAGATAGTATCCATTTATCCATTCGACGCATAAAAATCCGTGGCAGTGTCCTGCAGAAGACAAACAACATATTTTGCTCCCATGCATTTTTCATTGCTTCACTTTGATAGCTCGTATTAAGGCTTGTCATTATTTTTAACAGGAACCCCATGACATATAAAGATGCAGAGTTGCTACAAGTGGGCAAATTAAACAGCAGCCTGGAACAAAACGACGGTGGTCCGGCTGTGTATGTTACCCATGGCAGAGCCCTGGGAACGCACATTTTTTGGTGCTGTGGCCAACAAGGTGTTGGGATGAGCGAGAGAGTGGCTACTGCAGGGATAGGGGGAAGCGTAACGGGGCTCTTTCCACATCGTCTTTCAAGACGGTAAAAACAACAAATGGTTTATGCTGTTCTCCTGCTGCAACAAGAACAACCCAGCCATGGCCCCTCGTGTCTGCGGCAACAAAGGTCTGTTTTGCTCCTGATCAATCTTCAGATGCCTCTGTTAGTGTTTAAGTGAGCAGTGATGGAGGCTGTCAGATGCTATCAAAAACTGATTAAGTTAATGAGCTTGTTTTGCCACTTGACGTACTTCTCGGTAACTGTTCTGGAGGTGAAAATCTGGTAGGCACATGATCTTCTGGACTCTGAAATCCAGTCTGCTCTTCCCTTAGATATGCGAATATGGGTCACCTATTTTGCCTGTCACCAATAATCAGAATCATTTAGATCACCTTTGATTTACACGCTATGTTTTCCTGCCTTTTTCTTCGAGGACGTATTTTTGAGGAATTAACATTTGTTTTGACTTGTTCTCTTTCTTGTGCTGGTATCCTTGCTTATCCAGGCTTTCAGATGAGCCTCGCTGGAAACTATTTGCAGCTGTAGCTGCTGCATTGCCTTTCATTTGTCAGATAGACGCAGTTGTGGTGTGTCAGTAGTGACTTCCTGAGATCTGAACTAAGCCTAAAAACATTGAAGCCTGCTCCTCAGTTCAGCTTAGATTTCTCTAGTGATATCAAATCTTCTGTTGGATCCTCCAGCCTTCTGCTATTGCTTTTCCTAACACTGTGAGAGTGTCAGGTTTTCCTGAGCTTGATTTTTAATTTTACTAATCAGCAATTAGATTGCTTGTGACATTAGTTCCTGTGATATCCTGGGGAGGTGGTCTAATACACAGATACATTTCAAGTCATATGGTGGGTACAGATGTGGGGAAACAGCACTTTGCTGGTCAGCTTGGTCTTCTACTGAGTAGGCAGTGGTTATCAGTGTCTGACTTGTCTGTTGTTCTCTCTACTCGGTTGTCAACATCCCCAACACTATGCTGAAGTTTCCCATTCTAATTCGTGGGAATTTGCCAATAAAACATTGTAGAATTGATCTTTGATCTCATCATCATAGTCGTCTTTCAGTTAGTAACATTATATAATTGTCATTTTCACATATTTTGAAATCTACCTTGGAGCAATCAGTTGCTATTAAGTTCCTACCAGATGAGAAATCTTCTTTTAGAAGTCCTAATTAATGATGCTTCCTGTGAGTGGTAACCATCTTGTCTCTTTGAGTAAATTGTGTTTTTATTTTAATTTTTCAGTGGCTTTCTGTCTGCTTCTCATTATTAACTATTGCTTGTTCCAGGAAGAGTAATTACTCCAGGATGAGATTCTGTTTGTTGACTCCTTTCATAACCTTTTTTGGTTTTCACTGATGCAGCCATAGTCCAAATGTTCCAAAAATCTCTTTGAGAAGTTGTTGTACATCCTCGAGATTTTGTTACTTTTCAGCTTTCAACAAGAGTTCATGCTTGCCAGTGTAGACTCTTACTTCGGTACATTCTGTGCCACACATCCATCTTTCTGTGTAACTGGCTAGCGTAACTTAGATAGCCAGAAAAGTCCTTTTTAATTGGAATCTTCCCCTTAGCTGTGTGTAATTCAGATGTCATGAATAGGAGTGAAAGCCTAGTAGAGTCTTACAATCTTTCTGCAACATCAAGGCACAAGCCCCAAGAAGGAGATTTATTTAAATGGAGTATGTATGATATATATACGTATGTTAGTGTGTATGTATATATATGCATATACTTAGCTGAAATAAACTCTGGGGAAATGTGGGGTTTAGAGATGAGTTAAATCAAGAGGATTTTTGGCCATGAATACTCTAACATATCTGTATTTTTGGGAGGGAAAAACCTTTCCATTTGCTTATGTTGAAGAGTTGTTTTGTTGTGAGTCTGATTAACCAAAGCACCTAAATGCTGGTTTTACTCTAAGCACGTGCTTAAGGGCTTCTGCTTTTGGGAATCCTGGCTCCATGGAAAAAAGCTGATCAGACAGTATTTTGAGCCACAAGGAGCTTTCTGTGAAATAAGCTGACAACAGCTCCTTAACCAGTTGAAGACTGGAAGCACAAGCCTGCATAATCAGCAATGGTCTTGCTTTTATTACAATGCAACTGCTGCCAGTAAGTGAGACTGGATATTCAATCTGCCAGCTGGCATATTCCCTTCCCCTCTGAATTTTGATTATTTTTACAACAATAACAATAAAACTTTGTGTTACGATAATGCTTTGCATTTGAGGAGCTTACAGTGCTTTACAAATGCACAATAACTGGTTAATTGGATTAGTTAGTCTAATTGCCAAAAGGTAAATATAAACGTGTTATTCCCATTTTACAGAAGAAGAAATTGAGGCAGCAAGAGGTTAAGTTAGAGGTCTGCAGACTGTTTAGCATTGGTGTAGTGAAGGGAATAAAAAGGATAAGCTCAACTGATAAATGGAAAGGGAGATAAAATAAGGTAACATTACCTCTTTGGTGATCTAGGACAGTCACTGAGAACTGAATCTTTCATTTCACCCTTGGGTTTGTAGCCCTGTGAGCTGGACAAACTAGTCCTTCCTTTCTGAGAGGAAAGAGTAACTCTCCTAAAGGGGAAGCTGAGATAGAAATACCTTAGAGATTTTCTAGCATTATTATTTTTGCTAGGAAGATGGATGTAGCTGGTCAAGTTACGATGTGAGTGGAGCCAAAAGAAGAAAAAAAGGTCCTACTTTGGCTGTGTGAGGAGTGACAATATTTGCGAGGCACTTGCTGGGCTAACCCGGGTGTGCGCTGACCCGTTTCCCTGGGCCCTGCAGCTATATTGCTTCCAGCACCCAGGCTGGCTCGTTCGGAGCTCTTTGAGGGATCTCTGCACTTTTCTCCCCTGTGGCATGTAAATACACCATCAGGCTCGGTGGTACTGAGGGCACTAGTGACCTCCAGCAGCTGAACAGCAAACCTGGTGCCGGTTTCCCTGTGAGCGTAATGCAGCCGGCTGTTATTGATCCCCTGCTAGAGACCAGGCTCTGCACACGTGAAGTTACTGTCGTCGTCCTTTTCTCAATTTACTGCCCTTGCCTGGCACGGAGAGATTTGGAAATTTATGTGTGTTGTGTGTGAAGCAGGTTATTGTATTTTAGATTAAAAACAGTGGAACTGTCCTTGAAAGGGTACAGCCTGGGGAAGTAACAATGAAAATGGGCTTAAATTACTTTAGTTAAGAAGAGATTAAAGAAAATGCTTTGATCTCCCACGGTAATGATGAACTTCAGCAGACGTACCTGAAGTCTGTAATTCTTTCTTCTACTTTCTCTCAGTTAAGTAAAAGACCACCAAAATCTACAACGCTTGGTTTCTGCATTTTTATTTCAAAGAGAATCTCATTGAGCGTGAGTGAAATGCTCATTAAATTGAGCCAGCTTGGTAGATACAGAGTTATTTCCACTAGCTAGCTAATCTGTTGGGCATCAGCCATAATCAGAGAATGATTACATCTGCATCTATGGAGTGAGTTGCTTTTTTCCTTGGTATGTCTGTATCAATCCACATTTGGATTTGAGTGATAGTACACATGTATTACGCAAATTGAAGAGAGCACTTCAAGATTTTGTAGGGTGCTGCACACGGGGTGGGGGGTATGTTGTCAATATGGTAAATTACACCAACTGAAAACTTGACCTCCTGTTTTTATTTAGAAGTTATTATGCATACATATAATAATACGCATGCTTGTATACCCCACCTACTTTGTAAGGGAAAAAAAGCTAAAGAATAAAGGATTAATCGAATTTAATTCATTCAGCTTCTTAAAAATATGCATAGTACCACATTGCTTTAAAAAGATATAAGGGAGCAGAAGAATTTGAGGCAAAAAAGTTCATGCTTTTCAGCTAATACTTGCTTTTCTTTGTATCGGCTCGCTGTGGTTTGCCTGCGTGACCCAGCTGCAATGAATGGAATCGAGCAAGAGCCGTTTGCCTGGTCTTTCCTATGTGCTAACAGGAAGAAGTAGTGGTGACAGTCATACTCTTCATCATCACTGGGAGACAACAGAGAGGGGAGGGAAAGCCAGACCAAGAGCAAATGAGAACAATATTTGGCCCAAATTAGTTTTCCTGACCAAACACTTGGTATTTTTGTTCCAAAGGCCCCTGGCTCACAATGAAAATGAGCTAATCCCTATTAGGAAGTCTTTCTGGATTTTGACTGGGAAGTGTTTGGTGTTAAATGAACAAGCTTTGAGAGAAGCTTTTGTCCATGTTGTGTTCTCATTAGCAGTGTTCTCATTAGTGGAGCCTTGTGATAAAAATGGGTGCATTGCCCTAGTTTTTATTTATTAGAACTAAAATCCAATGTGCAAGTATCCCCATTTTTTTTTTCCTTTCCTTGTCCACCTATGCCATGCCTTGCATGAGTGCCTCACAGCCCTGTCCCTTCCTCTGTGTACAGTCCCAGCATGAGAGTCTCGCCCTCCTTTCCCTTCCTTTCTTCTCCCTTTGGCACATGCCATGAGCTGGCTCTTGCCCCACACTGTAAGCTTGATAAAGGCTGAATAGCGACACTTGCAGAGGAAAATGTTCCCCCTGCCCAGTTTTAGAAACGAACCCAAAACTCTCAGTTTAAAAGCTGGTTTCTCTAGACTCGGTACAACCTGCAGAGAGAGGCTCCTTCAGAAGGTGTTTGAGCAAATGAGTCTAGCTTTGGTGCTTTGAAATGTCTTATGGAGGAGCTACTCTCCATTTCCACTGACACATGAGGCACCTGGGGTTCCCATCCTCCTAAATTTGTCAACATTACCTAAAGCTGGGCAGAACTGAAGTTTGGAGGCTGAGCTATCTTCAGCTGTGCTCTGGTGAACAAGTTTTCTCCTGTAGCAACCGTACTTTGGGAAGCAAAACAATAATCTTCTGATACATGTTCCTTGGATAAAAATCGGTTATTTTAAATGTGTTCAAAAACTTTCCAAGGCTCCAATTCTATTTCGAGTGTTTTCTAGCTGTGTTTATGGGACAGAGGCAAGGGCCTGTAAAGCAAGTTGCAGCAGGCAACCAAAGGCTGTGACACCGGCAGAGTATTGGCTTTCTCACGCTGCCCTAGAAATGTGCTGCAGCCATAAACTGCAGCATCCGTAAAGATAAGGTTTCAGTTTCTTTGATCTGTGCCCTTGGCCCTTCAGCTAGGACCAAGCTGTCCTTTGTGTTGGGGGGGGTTAATAGCAAAGCCCCTCCTGAGGCAGCTAGGCTGAATCTTACAAAGTTGGTTAACGTGCTGGAGTGTTAAAAAGTAAGTACAGCACTTCATGGGCCTAGTCTTGCTTGGCATATGGGGCTGGAGTCTTTCATGAAAGAAATTTTCCATTTAAGTACCTAGTACTTTGTGTTTCTGATTTATCTAGAAATTCTGGCATTTTCTCTGTCTATAAGTCTCATTAGTAGGAAGACTCTCATGATATTTTGGCAAGTCTACTCCCAATTTTGGATAAAATCAGTAAGTACAGAAACATATTGGACAAGAAACATAATGGATATAGTATACTAACTTTTTTTTTTTTACTGAAAAAAGCTTCAATTCCAAGCAAAGATTTGGGTTAGTTTTCACTTTATTTCTTCCCTAATTGGTTCCTTTGTTGCAGTACCATTTCAAAACAGACCTTTCTGCTTACTTTTCACCTTTTTTCAAAGCCCTCATGTTCTGTACTAGACTCCTAAAACATCTGTTGCCTCTGTAGTTTTCCTTTTTCAGCTTTAGAAGCTGGTTTGGTTTTGGTTTTCTGTTTTTTTTTTTTTTTTTTTTGAGAACTGCTGTTTCCATCTTAATAGCCAAAATTAGTAGACAAGGGAAATTGGGGGGTGGAGAGGCTAGAAAAACAGGCTAGGAAAGAGGAGATGATGGAAGAAAATTACAGAAAGACATAAAATGCAGTAAAGGAAAGATCTGCTAGAAACATAGTAGGAAGTATGGGAAAAACAGAAAGTATGGGGAGAAAAAGCAAACAAACAGTAAAGGAAAGGAGTTGCATTGCCAGAGCATGAGGTCTTCACTCTCTCCTTGCCTCCATTGGTATGATTATGTATTTGCTGGAAGCGTGCAGGGTTTTATGGAAACATCTTCCCTGTTGTCATCCCTGGATAGAATGATTCCTTTGAAATGACTTATAGGAGTGGAAAAGTTATTAATCAAGACATCTTCCTAGCCTATGCACAAGTCTTTCTCCTTTTAAGTCACCTTAGAGCAGCAGGGAGAGGAGGAGCTGGAAAGTGAAGAATAGCAGTGATCATCTCAGGGCTGGAAAGAAAATGGACAAGGCTGTCTGGAAAAAAGAAACAAAAAGGACAGCCTACCACAGAGCTTCCTAATACTAATATGTCTCTAAAAAAGGGGAGAATATGGTTGTGTGTGATTTACTAGAGGAAGGTCAATTAAAAAAAAAAAAAAGGCTAGCAACTTTTAAAATTATTATTTTCTACTTTATCTTATATATGTATATAAATAAAGTGAAAACTTAGATGAAACACTCGATTTTATTTGTGCTTGTTTGGATGGTATGATGGCCAGGAACTGTTTGTTTCAAGGGGGTCTGCTTCACCTCTTTGTTCCACTATGGGAACAAGTCTCTCATACTGTTTGTGTCTCAAGAGCCATGCCAGAAGTCTGCAGTTCTTGTCTTCCTGCGCAGAACCGTTTTGCTTGGCCGTGAGCATAAAAGCTCTAGGGAGGCACTGTCTATTAAGGCTAATTCTGTTTCAGCCTTATCCAATGCTTTTTGTCTTTTGTGTGGCTCTCTTGCACTGTGTAGTTTGGCTGTAGTTATAATCCGTGTGCCTCTGGCTTACAAAATGTTGTGCTGGTTCAGTTGCTTTCCAGTGGCCATGTTCCATACGCCCTTTTCTCGGCAGTTCGCAGAGTTTAAATGTATGCACTGATCTAATCTGACCTCCTGCACAGAACCAGCTATGGAATTTTGTGCAACAGTCCCAGTAAATCCAAGTTGCATCCGAGCGTGGCTGGTACTGACTGTGAAGCGTAGCAGATGGGGACAGTGGAGATCTCAAAGCAGGTTGTGCAGGAACTGGGGTTTTCAAAAGCTCCTGAGCATCTACGGCGCAGTGCTGTACTGACTAGACGTCCCCAAACTAGCACTGAAACCAGTGGCATGGTGGTGCTCTGCTAGGTCTTTTTATACTTGATGAGAAACAGGCCTAAATATCCTGGAAGGACCATACAGTTAATGTGCTGCTCTGTGCCATGTAGGCGTACTACCTTGTTCAGTACTGGTGGGAAGGTCTCTAATGGATGCTGGTGTGATGCGCTGTGGTTGTGCCTGTCGCGTTTCAGGAGCAGAAAATCCCATTGACTTCCAGCAGCGCTTCTAGAAGTACTGCTGATTTATTGCAGTGTTTCTGATAATCCCTCTCTAATTGGCTTCTTTTGTGGTCCGGGCGGGTTGCTGCTGTTGCCACTGCTGCAGAATGGTGATTTGTATTATGGGAAGTCCTGGAGATCCCAAAGAAAACCAAAGCGCTGTGGTTCTGCATGCTCTCCACACATGTAGTAAAAACCAGGCCTTGCCCCAGGATCTTACTGAAAGAGGCACTTTTTTGTGATGTTCTGCAGAGAAACAGTGTATATTGAGGGAATGATTTTATTCAAATTCTTAAGAGGATACAGTGATGAAGAGCTTCGGTGCTACACGCAGTATCTGGGATGATATCCAAAAAGCCCAGATGTTTAGTCTTCAGTGGCTTCATTTTAAGCTATTAAATGTGGAGTTTATTTTTTGGTTGGAAGCTGACTTTTTCTCAATTTTCCTAGCATACACTGAAATGTTGACTTTCCTCAGGGAAGATTCATTTTGTTGGTTAGCCCATTAAACAAGTGCAATGCACTTGTGCCACATGTATGCATTAGCATTGGAATCGCATGATTTGCTGGGCTTTTTTTTCCAAAGGATTTTCATTTTCATTATCTGGGACAAAAATGTCTTGATGCAATAAATGCAAATTTCCTCAGTGACAAAATGCCTGATAGGAAGGTGACATGGGCATGCCAAGTTAGATGTAGTTGCAATGCGGACTAAGGGAAGGAAAGGCTGCCTAGTACTGTAGCCTGTCACCCATCGTGTCACACCATCATGTTTTGCATGAGGTCTTTCATCTGCCCTATCTGCTTGTTTCTAGATAAAGGCAAAGAAAGGCTACTTCTTTATCATGTGCAGTGTTTGTCCCAGCCATCCAGGGAGAAAAAAAAGAAAAAAAACCCCAACAATAAAATAAGAGAACAAGATGGTATGATTTCTAGAAGACTAGAAAGTTTCTTCTTTCCAAAGGTCTTCTGTGTCTGTTGCTGGAACCTCGTATTGTCTTCCAGTGCAGGAGAGAGCACCAGGGAGGGTAAGGCTGTTGCACCCTTTGACTAGATACGAGAGTAGCAATCCTCATTTCCTTCAAAGACTCCAAGCCCAGCGTATGAGGGAATCTGCACCTCTGGGGAATGATTACTTGAATTAGACACCTGCCACCCCGAGGGATAAAAACACAAGGACTGTTTTTTCCTTTCCCAGCCAGATATAGTGAGCAGGACTATGTCCCCCTCAGCCCTGCCCTTTAGCTCTCAGGGTCGTATAACACAATATCATCTCTACGTAATAGAAATACCCGGTACAGGATCTTCTGATGGCATTATATATGGAAATACACGGATATGGCACCTCCTGATTCATGCACCACCTGCCTGTTTCACCTGATGGAAGCTCTGGAAGAAAGAGTCCCAGGTCTGCCTCAGAAATACAAAATTGTGACTAGGGAGGTGTAATGGTAGAATAGCAAGCTGCTGCCAAGGCTGCCACCTCTGCGTGATGGAAATGAGATGAGTTGCCTTTTGCAGACACCCTTTTGGTTGTGGGCCCTGAGTAACTCTGTGTGTTTCCCTTAATTTTTTCCGCCAACTGGTACCTCATCTTCTTCCACCCCACATGCCTCACTGCTTCCAGGGTCTGGTAGGGGTATGGGAAGTTGTTTTCCTTTGCATTTGGTCACAAAAATGGCTTTGAGAGCAACAGGCCAGGGATAAAACAAGCAGCCTGCAAATTTTGTAGTACAATATTTATACTCTAAGAAAGCACAACCATGCGTGCAGGATATTCGTCTGGATAATTCTTGCTGTTGACAGGAAGCAGACATTCAGTCTCAAAACATTTACACATCTCTGCATTGACAACACCAACATGTATTTGGCGTCTGCGCAAGAGATGCGCTGCAGTCCCTTTGACTATTAGCTGTCTTGCCTGCTATAATGAACGTAGGCCAAGTGACTGGCCAAGAATCTACACATACGGGTATGTGAGATTCAGCACCATTTCTTGAAAGACTAACAAATAATCTTAGATTGCTGGTTCTTTATTTCTTTGATACGGTGTATGAGGATGCTGCTGGGCATTTAAAATGTTTTTTTCTCTGTATAGGCATTTTGACTTCCTAGACAAAATACGTTTGCTGGGTTTGTGTGTCCTGGCAAAACTCCTCCCTGCTTTCTCTTTCATTTTCATTTATTTGATGTACTAAGCTGATACAGAACCACTCTGGAAACAGACTCAGATCCTACTACAGACTTGGGCATCTCTCAATCATTTGCTGTATAATTTCATAAAAATTCTGAGATTTTTAAAAATAAAATATACCTTGTAAATAAGAGAATATTATTATATCTGAATTGTCCTCACTTTCATTTTTAAAAATAATATTTTAGCGCATAAATTCCCCCTTCCTCCCATTTATCTCCTATTATTTTGCACTGAAATGCATACCTTTCTCTAAACTGGCTTCATGGGATGAAAGTTGTTCTCCGTTGCGTATTTGGCCTTTCCCTGGCAATATATGTCAATGAGTTTGCTCTTTAGTTAAACCCTTAAGGATCTCCAGAGACCCTAAACAAAATGCTTTTATGTTCAGAAGGCACCTGAACATTTAGGAAGAGCTACTGAGGATAGTCACTACTGATGTAGCTCCTTGCTGATATTATTATAATCTGGATGCAGGCTTGGACATGTCAGTCAGCATGATTGACAACACCCACCTACCTCTCTCTTTCTAAGACATATACCAGGTTTCCCATCTCATCTTTAATGATACTGCTACCAAAACTCCCTCGATATCTGCTTGTTACACAAAGTTGGGAAGCATTAGGCAATTACACAGAAAGGTAATTAGATGATTCTGAAGACTGAGTTGTGCGAAAAAGGGAACAAATGCAATGGTAAAATCATCTACTTAGGAAGTAATAGGAAAAACTCTGCATGTGAGGTTGGAAGTGAGTAAAGGAAAAGGGTGACAGAAGCGTTAGATGATCTTGTAAGTGTCCAAGCCAAAAACTGGCACAGCTATGAAGGCAACAATTATGGTACAAGGATGTATCAGGTGAGATCTTTCCAGAAGGTAAAGGGTAATATTAGAGAAATTATGTGAGTCACTAGTGTGACCCCATGTGGTCATCTAGTTTAGGGTTATAGTCATCCACTTTCCAGAAAGACCCAGGATGCATATTCCAGTCCTATAGTTGTACCTTCTTTCTCTACAAGCTGTGCGAAGGCTTGTTGTGGACATGAATTTCAGTGTGCAACAAGCTTCCTACATGTTGGCATTTGTGCACAGGGAATTGTCCTTCTGCTGGTTTGACCTCCTGTTGCCTCACAGTCATCATCCAGGCGGCTTCAGTACAGCCTCCAAATAGCATCCTTCATCATATATTTGTGGTGTGTGACTGCCATGTACTGTACCAGCAGGTGATTTTAAATGCAAGCTGACAGTCAAAATAATGCTAAATAGCTGCCTTAAATCACAGAAAGAAAGAAAGAAAGAAAGAAAGAAAGAAAGAAAGAAAGAAAGAAAGAAAGAAAGAAAGAAAGAAAGAAAGAAAGAAGGAAAGAAGAAAGACAGACAGGTGTTTGCTTAAGATTAAAACATTATATTATTCACTCAATTCTTTCTCATATATTTGAGGTATGTGATTTGTAATGATAGGAAAACTTCTACAGGTTCAGAAATTTGCATTACATTAAAAGCCACCATTTCAACCACTTTATCTGCATCTTCCACTTACCTAGATTGTAGAACTATCTCAAATCTGAAAAATGGATTGGAGAGCTTGAAAAGAGATTTTCTGATGTGATTTCTTCTCTATTCTTCTGTTTTTTTCTTTCTCAGCCTGGAAAACTAATAGCCGTTTCTGGACTACCACAATAATAGAATTTTTGAACTTCAGGCTACAGATAAATGTGGTAGATATATGACGAGAGGCTCAGAAGGTGCATCTGGTATTTAACCACAAAAGGATCTAATGCAAAAGAAAAAGAACACCCTACAAACAGTGATGGGCAATATAGCCATAACACTATAGGTACACTTAAATTCTGCTTGTCTGAAATACCATGTTAGACCAAAATCATTGGGCACTGGATGTACACAGTATCTTTATCATGGGTTTTGTTCTGACCTGTGTTGTGGCTTATCCTGCTCCATGGTGCCCATCCCTGCTGTGCTTCCCCTCCATAGCACAGGTGTAGCATTGGTTGTGACCACCAACCATTTCTTGAAAGCATACTACCCTCTTGCTCAAAAGGTCATTGGTATTTTAGCATTATGGTGACGGTGGTATCGGGATCCTTTTCTTAGTATCAGAATCATGAAATATTCAGAAGGTATGGCTCATCTCTGCCTAAAGCTCCAAGACATCATGAGTGCGGATGGTTTGGAACAGGAGCTCTTTGCATGTTATGCAAAATGTTTATCATAGCAAAGGTTGACATGCCAGAATTGGCCAACTGGCATGAAAGAAAACATTTCACTTCTTGGGAAAGTGCTATCACTTTGCTGCCTTTTAGAAACTATAGTTGTTTTCTGAATTACAAGTGGTTTGCATAAAGAACATAAATTGCTGTGCTCTTTATCACTGCTTACTGTATGACAAATATACAGTCCAATTTTTCAAGTGTGGTGTCTTGAAAATGAATGTGTATTTGAAATGAAAACCATTTCAATACTTGAGCATCCTCCCTCTGGAACAGGCTGGATAATAACGTGTTCATCACCTTGGGTTATTTTAATATTTCCTGGAGCCTGCACAAGATGCTTTCTATTTTCTTGTCAAAACATACTGAAATGAAAATTATTTTTAATAAAGTACAGTAATCACAGTGTGATCACCAAGTGCATCTTCTCTTGTCAGATTGTTTCTTCCTACTCACGAGTATTTGCAGTTACTTAATGTTATGATTGCTGAGCAATCCAGCATTGGGAGGGAGAGAATGGAGTATTTCATTGCTGACAAAGAGCACTGGGTGATACACAACTTCCTCCTTTGCCTCCTAGAATAGTACCATTGTTTAAATCTAACGCTGGAAGAGTTGACTGCTGAAGGACTTCATTTTTTCCCCCCGGTATATCATTGCTGGCCTCCACAGGTACCATAGACTGAAAGCAGTGCTCCCATTGATATTCTGGTTTTTCCATGTCTGTGCATAGATGCCTGCTGGAATGCCATGCCAGATACCATGCCTGAAAGTGCTTAGCATGACAATATTAACATCGGTTTCTAACTAGTCTGTGGGAGCGCTGGAGTTAGTCTCATAGCTTCTTAGGTTATATGCTGTTTTGGTGTACAGCTGGTGGATAACTTGCTTAGCTTCGGGTAGACTGAGGTCCAGTATTTAGAAGAGAAAATTGCTTGTCTACACAGGCGCTGGGAGCTTTCGGAGATAACAGCTGAATGATTTTTTTTTTTTTTTTCTCTAAACTGTTTCTGTACACCAGGTTTTTTACTCAAGTTGCTCAGCTCTAAAATAAGTGATGGACAAATCTCAAGAGATTTGGTTTCATATCTTACCCAAACATTATCCAAGCTAAGTAAAGCTCTGGAGTCTGCATAACTGAGCATGAAACCTCAGAAGAGCAGACTTTCTCATGAGAGTGTCAGTGTTTCCTGCCGGCTGGAAATACCAAGAAAATAGTCTTTCTTGTGGTATTTTGGAACTTCGGCATCTGGACATTGCTACAATCAGAAAGGAAAGTGAATATGAAAAATAATTGTTTAAAAAGTGGACCCTTTTTCAATTTTGGGTGTGAGGTTCCTTTCTAGTTTGTTAGTGAAGTTATTAATTGATATTGTAACTCTGTATCTGAAAGTAGGAGAGCTTAATCTGAAGCTGCAAGTTCTGGCTGTTTCGTTCTGGGTATTGCAAAATATGATCATCTGTGAGTCACTGAGCATTTCTTCAGTCAAGGGAAGAAACTGCTATTGTGTCCTTCCCTCCCTTCTGTGTAAATATGTAACCAAGCACTGCTCTTGGAGTACTTGTTTTTTGGGAGAACATTCTGCTTTCTTCAATCACCGCTTCAAGTGTGAAATTTAGCTCAGCTGCAGAGCCACAATGAATGTTTTATGCCAAACAACTCTAGCAAAGATAATCTTAATGATTACATTATATAACTAATACACCCATAAAAAATGTTATGGTACTAAATAACTGTACTATGAAATCATACGTTGATTTGTATGGAAATTGTAGACGTGAGCTATCCCTGTATTTAAAAATAGAGTTAATCTTCATTTTGGATTTTGACAGTGAATCAATGGGACTTGCAGAGAGAGAGTAGCTTCAAAAGTTGGAGATGGAAAAGTGTGCTTATCTCTTGTCGTTCTGCCACTGCAAGATTTACAATATGTTCTCTTCTTTATTCAGTCCATATTTAGTAACTCAAGCAATGAGTTTTCCATCATTGGCTTTGTATGATTAATCCACGGTCACGCTGTTTGCAGAATACCAGGATATATTTCTCAACTTCCCTCTCAGTTTATTTTCACCAACATTTTCAGTCTTTGACAAGTCCTCACAAAGTCTTACGTCTGTTATGTTGGTCACGTGTTGCAATTTAGTTGCCCACAGGTACTCACTCACATCTAGGTTCACTTTTAAGGCCCCAAACACTTGGCATATTGTTAAGGATAATCAAAGAGAGTTCTGCCATGTGCAAAATCTGGATTTTTATGCCTGTATTTGTGCTCTTTCCAGAGTTTTCTCCAGTTTGCCAGTCTTCGTGGTTCTGAATTGTCAGGAATGCAGTGTAAATGATGAGGGAAGGTAGCCAAGTGCAATATCATTTTCTTGATAGGTATATATGCTAAATTTGTACTGCTCACCTCTCTCCCCCTTGCTGTTGTTATTGCAACTGTGTTTCACAAAGAGCTTTTGTCACTTTTGAGGTCTGCTTCTGTTCTTTCAGAGAGCTTGTTTTTGGAAGGATTACTTCCCAGAAGGATACACATACATATGCATATACATATAGTTATCTATTAAATAAGTACTTCTTTCGCCCATACCAAAATTTTAGAGGTTTCTTTGTACTGTTACCTTTACTTATTGGAGATTGCAAAAATGTTTTGATTTAGTAACATTTTAAAACATAAGAAAAGATCCTCACAAGTTCCATACTTCAGTTTTGCATGTAAATAATTATCATTAATTACTTGTGCAACTAATAATAACATGCATTCATATACACTGTGTTTATATCAAAGTAATTGAATGTTCAAATTAAGAATGTGTTTGCAAACAGATGTCTAAAAATTGTTTGTTAGTTACCTACAGTGCTGTTTTTCTCCGGTTCTGTTGTTATAAAGGGGATTGAAAGATTGCAAGAGGTAAAAGAAATCACTGCAGGAACATAATCAAAGTGACAGTTTTGTGCCATATTTCCATATCAAGCTAAAGCTAACAAAAAAATTCAGCTGTATATGCATACTTAACAACGTAGGTGTGTCTCTGGGGAGTGATCTGAAATGAAGGGACTATCTTTTCTTTCTTGCATTTAAGACTCTCCATTTCCAATTATTTTTCTAACTATATATTAGCTGTTTTAATTAAAAGGTGATGATTCACCACTTTCTAGCCACTGAGAGCATTTTTATAAAGTAGAGGTTTAAAAATAGTAATAATGTAGACTATTTTACTATTACGCTGAGCATTTGAAGCTGTAGGAATGTTTTAGCACAATTTGAACAACGGAAGAAAAAACTGTTCAATAATTTTGTATTCAAGGGTGTTTCAACCTCTTTGCTTGCTAACTCTAATTTTCCAAGGCTTATAAGACTTTAATTTGATTCTTTATCTAAGCATAAAACAATGTCTGAAAATTGCATAGCAAATTACTGGATAATCACTTTTTTTGTGGACTACCTGATTGTCAGAATGAATACTGCCTTTTAAGAGACACTCTAAATAAATGCTGGGCAAAAGTGAACTTTACAACTTAAATTGACTTAGGTTCTCATGAAATCCAAGTGTTTTCATCTAAGTGTGAAGGAGAAATGCCTCACTGATTATTATATATCTCCTTAATTGTGTATATATATATTGGTGTTTGTGTAAGAACTTTGTGCTAGTGTCTTCGAATGTGTCTTCACCTCTCTGGAGGTGAGATCATAAAGTTAAACAAAAAAAGTATTTGTGATAAATGTATTTTATTTAATCGTTTCCCAATTCAACAAGTAGTTTTGACTGCTGCCTCTTCCCTAGGCTGATATTCCTCTCCCTCATCAGAGCCCCTTTTGGGAGTGATTTTAAATTTCAAAATTCTGAGCAACGTTAACAAAAACACTAATGAAAAAAAGCAAGCATTGTCTTAAGACGACTGTATCCTCCTTTTATCCAAACAGTCTACACCTCTTGAAGACCCAACATGAATGATATGTTCAGTTTTGTCTGTTTTGGATTTCAGATCTGATATATTGAATTCGAGATGGTCAGAAACAAGGACTGGGAACTTCCTTGCATTAAAAAGATGTTGTATCCCTGTGGGAAGCAAAGTTTCAAGTGGTCTGGTATAGCAGACCTAGAAAAACAGTTTTAGGTATAACAAAACTGTTGTAATTACACATAAGCAAATTTGGGTTTGTCTTGAAAAAGAAAATTCTTCACTATTATGTAATTTTATGGAAAATTAACACAAATTTTATGTTGCCAAAAAAAGTCATTGTGCTGAAGTCAAACACTCCAAGGTGTTGGAGAATGGCAGAGCTGGAGTGCCTCTGTAGAGGGACCTGCAGGAGTGAAGGTTGTGTGGGACAGCTATCAGTCAGCATCTCCTCTCTGGATGTGTTCTCCTATCAATGCAAAGTTGTTAGCTTACAGAAACAAAGCATTAAAACTTCTGATGAAGTGAGTTTGTTGACTTCAGTGGAACCGGAAGAGCTCCTCAGTATGTATGAGCTCCCCATCGGTATATTTAGATACTTTTTCTTAAAAAAACAAAACAAAACAAAACAAGATTAGTTACATGGGCACATTAGTTGAATTAACAGACAGACTCTGTGCCAGTCTCCTGACTGGGTGCATCAGCTTTTCCATCTCCTTTGCCTGTGCTTGTGTGCGTCGTTGCAAAATGAAGAGTACTAGCTGGCTTGAATTCAAGTGATTTGAAGTGGCACCTGGTCAGAGATCAGACGTGATGTTTGGCCTTGTGGCAGGATGAAGCTGAGAGGTCACCAGCCCCAGCTTATCTTCCCTTGTTCAGCATGGCTTCTCCTTTCTTAGCACCCCCGCTGGAGGTTGCTGCCTTTCATAGAATCGTAGAATCGTCTAGGTTGGAAGGGACCTTTAAGATCATCGAGGCCAACCACCTACCTAACACTGCCAAAACCACCACTAAACCATGTCCCTAAGCACCTTGTCTACCCATCTTCTAAATACCTGCAGGGATGGTGATTCCACCACTTCCCTGGGCAGCCTGTTCCAATGTTTGATAACCCTTTGTGGGAAGAAGTTTTTCCTAATATCCATCCTAAACCTCCCCTGGTGCAACTTGAGGCCATTGCCTCTTGTCCTATCACTTGTTACTTGGCATGCCAAGGCACTCAGCTCCTCACTTCTGGGAAAGCATACGTCTCCTGCTCTTTGTTTTTTATTTTTCTTTCACCTGGGTCATCAGGACAGAGCTGGGATGGGTGCAGAGCTGTGGCCGGCTGCATGGTTGACCTTTCACACCCCTCGGTGGTTGTGGGGCCGTGGGCGAGCCGGTTCAGGGGGCAGCACCAGCAGGAAGGCGGGAGCTGCTCTGTGAGGACCTGGGGACATGCAGTCAGGGCAGGACAGCAGGCAGAGCCGGGCTGGCGCAGGAGCGGATTAGTTCAGCGGCCGTGACAGCTCCCTTTCCGATGGCGTCAGCAATGACGTCTGCTGACAGAGAAAGTCTTCCATGCCAAAAAGCGCTGTGAGTGGGCTAGCTGGAAGTACTAATTGGGGGACCGAACTTCCAGGGTACCCTGAAGCCTCCGTTCTCGTTCGCTGCCAGTAACGAATGCGACTTTCAGCAGCAGCAGAGGAGCTGCCTCAATTCTGCGAAAAGGCAGCCAGGCCCTCGCTCTCATCACTGCATGAGTGGAGCTCCCCGGAGGCAGACTGTGAAGCCCACGTGTGCCGGTGGGAGCAGGCCTTCGCCGTGTGCCACCGCTCCGGCACTTGGCGATAATTGTGGGAACCGCAAGTGGCAGGCAGTCCCTTAAATTATTTGGCATTACCCTTAAGTACCCGATCAGTCAGGGCAATTCGGAGTTTGATGTCTAAGAGCTCTACACACCTGCAATTACTTAAATCCACAAAATTGCACCCATAGGTATTTGCAGGCACAAAAATGTTGGCATAAAATTAGAGGCCATTTCCTAAAACCTGTGCCTAAATTTTGATGATATACTATACGAGGGGTTGTTATTTTGAAATGGATTTGCGGAAAGCAATTGAAAATCTCCAGGCATCCCATCTGTGTTTAAAGTAACAACAATAACAAAACTTTAAATTAGCATAGGAGATTTAAGACATTTCAGGAAAACATTGATTAAATCTGCCAATGAAATGAATGTGTTTGGCGAGTGACCTAATTAGTGTATACTTGGTTCTTTTTCACTGCACTGCTTACCACTAATTGCTGTTCTGCTGGTCTTCTCCTGACAAGTAAGAAAAAACAAGGATGAGGGATTTGTTGAGGAAATAGTGACATTCAGTTTTAATTCATTTGAACCTGCTGCCAAGCTTAATTATGGAACTGAGAAACTGAGACTGGGAGGCCCCCAGCCGTTTAGGTTACAGGAGACGGAGATGTTTAGTATCTGCCAGTGTATTTGGGTAGCACTTAGTGCAGCTAGCTATAAACTTGTGCTTGCTGATGCTTAGCTGTTTTCTTTCCCCCACAGGTACAGAAACACTGGTTTTATTCCTTAAATTTAATTATTTAGCTCTAATGGCGTCAGGCCAAAACAAAATTACAGGCATTTTATTTCTGAGAGGAAAGGTTTAACAATTAATCTGGATAGTCTTGTCTTGGGGTTTTTTTGTGTGAGTGTTTACATGTACAAACTAGTAATATGTCATTCCACAAGAAAACCTCGGGATCCTGCAATACTTGTGGCATTGGAGTGCCAAAGTCACCCTCAGCGTAAGTATGCCTGAGCTGAGGGGGCTCACGTTAGTGATAAATTCAATTCCCGTCTCTTGAAGCAGCAGGGGATAGCACAGCTTTCCCTATTTGCGTTTGGAGCTCTTAAAGGAAAAGGGCAGGATACTTCATGAAAAAAGGGGAAATAGTTTTGGTTTTGGTTTCCTGTGGTGGTGATGGATTCTTGTGAGCAGAGTCTGAAGGTCCTGGTTTAGACTCCGAGTGCATTTTTCATGATGTTCTGCACAAAAACTAGGAGAAAAAAATAAAAATAATCCATTGACCAGAATGTTTACGAGGCAGTCCACACACAAAAAATAAGAAGGACAAAAAAAAGCTGTGGAATTTGAGGCTAGCAGAGGGTGGGGCTGGTGGGGCTTGCACTTGTTTTTAAAAAAGGAAAAAGAAATGTAGACGTTTTCTTAGAGCAGCAGTGTCCAATTGGCAGACCCTGGTCTAAATCCCTCCTGGGGGATGCTTCCAGCCAGCCGGCTGCCTTTTCCCAGGAGGAGCCAGGGAATAGTTATCTGAGCAGGGATAGGTGCCTGAGCAGCCAAAGCCGCCCGTGCCCTACCTGCCAGGGGCAGCCCCAGCAGCCCGGCTCTGCCGGCGGGGCCGGATGGGAGCATGGCCTGAGCCCGCTCCAACCACAACATGGGCAGGAGGGAAGGACTCTCGGCACAGGGAGTTTGGGGATTCATTTACGCTATGGGGAGAGCTGGAGGGGATGTCTCAAGACCCTGCGTTAGCTTCTGTGGGGACTAAACTTGATCTACGCTGAAAAGTATATAAACCAAAACAAAACCAAACCAAAACGAACAAAAACCCCCAAAACCCAAACAAAAAAAAAAGGCAGGGCTACTTTGTTAGTGCTCCAGACCCCAAAAATGAAGTGAGATTATAAACAAATGAAATATGTTAGTGTTGGTCACCAACATAGGCTATAAACATCTACATGGAGGAACGTAAACTGCACAAAAAGGCAGCGTGCCTGGTTTTCTGTTATATAGCATTGCAGGGTTCTTGTAAGGATACTTGAATGCTGAAGCAGCCTGGGAACTTGGCCTCCCTTGCGGCAGATTGATGTTCTTTGGACGGGTTTTCAGCCATGGAGTGATTTTGTCCTGATGTTCTGTGTGTGGTGGAGAGATGTGTCGGGAGGGGGGAGAGCCAGAAAAAGATACTTGGAATGAAAATGAACTTGAGGGAAGGAAAAAGAGCAGCTTTGCAGTGAGGTTGGGAGTAGTAATACTATAATAATGGGCAGCTAAAGATGCAAGGTTTTTTTGTCTCGAGTCTCTCGTTGGTTATTTAGCCTCTTGTGTCCACTGAATAAATGTTTAGAAGATATTTGTGGCTTTAAATATTATGGATATTATCAACTGATGTTGATCTTCAATAATTCACTGTGTTAGAGATACCTGATCTCTATAATACAACAGCAGAATATTCTTAAATATTCCAGTTTATGTTTACAAGCAATGCAGACTTAGATGTGCTGTCTAGAAAGTGACATTAAAAATCATTTCATTACTGCATACATGAATCTTGCACTGTACAATGATGATAAATATAAAAATCTAACTGTTTTTAATGCCAATATTAAAACTTATTTTTGCACTTTCACCTCGTAGTTTTTGGGCATGAACATGGTGAGAAATAAAAAGAAATTTAGTCTCTTGAGAAGAGCACCTTGCTATCCTAAAAAATAATTTGCTCTGTGTTTGATCCAAGCCCATCCCATGACTTCCCAAGGCATTTCAGGTTTCCCACTTGGCAGGTCTGGCTTCTTGTCAGGATCTCTCATTTAGCAAGATGGAAGCTGCATCTAATTGTATCTTCTCTTTCCTCCCAGTAGCTTCTCTCCCAAAGGGCAAAGGCATTGGAGAAATCCAGGGAGGACTCTTGCTCTCTTGTTTCAGGTTTTTTCATTCAAAGCAGCATCGGCTTCGCTGCTGCTCTGCACTGAGGAGAGAGCTTGGATAACACTGCAAAGCAAAAGGCAATGTAGAACAAGCTGATTTAAAAATGGCATGCTCAGTAGCAATAACAAGGGAAAATCAAATGGGAGAATCTGAGCAGGTAAAATACCTTCCACCTCCCCAAGCTGACCAAAATCCAGTGCACTTCTTCATGGTTGTATTTATTAGATCTGCTGTCCCAGCGTACATTTGTTCAAAGCTTTCCCTCAATTTGTAGTAATGCTCTAACAAAAAATTCACTCAAAACCAAAAAAAGCCAGAAAACTGAGGGAAGAAAAGAACATAAAGGTTCAGGTCTTGACTTTGTTATCAAAACAGCGCTTTTCGTACTCTTTAAGTAAGTCAGCAGTTTCTTTAATGATTTTGGTTGTTTCTTTTTTCTGATTTCATTTTCATTTTCTTAAAGCTTTGCGAATGATATTTAAGCCGAGAAAACAAAAAAGTCCATGTGGACAAAATTCTTTCATCGTTGGACTAACCCCTGCATCAAGTAACGCACACATACCAAAATAATAATAAAGAGATGTTTGTAACTTTGGGGGCAAGGTGGTCACAAGCACACGCTCTTATACCTAGATTTGGTGGAGAGAGGAAGGCAATAAGGCCTCCCAGGAGCAGGAAGAAAGGCTGGCAAAAGACGTAAAAATGGATACGGCAGGAAAGCATATCTGTGGTTGCCTCCTGCATGATGTGTATTGACCTAGTAAATGGAGATGTCTGCAAAGGAGCTGCTATGCTATAAATATGCTTGTGCTAATATTGTTAAAGCTTTCAGACAGCTCAGTTTCGTCCGTATGGCTTCCCAGGGACATGCCAAAGAGGTGGCCCCTGGCCACAGCTCGTCCGAGCAGCACGTGCCTACCTGCACTGTAATTGCCTAATAAGATATAGGCTGGGGTTTTCAGAGGATTCCGTGGATGGATTGTGAAATATATGCAGCTGCCTAAATAGGTGCTTGGCTTGGCGAGATTTTTAAATCTTCCTAACTCTGTTGAAATCTTTATGAGCAAGATGTTTGAATGCTGTTGAAGATCAGAGATAGCTAAGTGCTTAGAAGTTGTGAAAAGTCCATTTCTTGTCCTCTTTGCCCTCCTTTGTATCTTTAGGAAAATAAAAGTACTTCCAGAGTTGCTGATATGCAGCAGGGGCTTAAGAGCACTGTTCTTGCTTCAACATACCTGTCTTGCTGGTTAAAGGAAGAAAAAATGGAGAGGGAAGAAGAGAAGATAGGAAGTGACTGGCTGATTAATAAACTGAACTAATGCAAATACTGGGAGTAGGAAAGCCACTTAAAAGCAGATGATTATCCCTTGCCAATCCCTAAGATCTAACCTCACTAAGCTGCTGTTCAGATGATACCCTGAAGCAGTTCCTGGTAGGGACCTGGCCCTTGTTCCAGCAGAGAGGGCGGCAAGATGAAAGGGGTGTGGTTTAACCAGGCTTTGACTTTATTATCTTACCATCTTCTAGAGGTATCTGGCAGTCACTTGTAGAGTGCAGGTTGCGATTTCTCCCTTAATTGCTCCCACCTTCTGGAAAGCTGTGCTCCCTGCCCCTACACAGATGGCCCCAGCCTGCTGCAGAGACCCGCTGCCCTCCTCTTCTAAAGTTTAAACCTCCTATGGGTTCAAGGGACAGGGAAAGGGTGTTGTTTTCTCATGAAACCAGCCATTGCAAGCTGTAGCTTTGTGTATCAGAGAGGGCCATGCTGCTGCCTCCTCTTATGGAAGAGGTGGGGTACCAGAGCCCTGTGAGCGCCTGCCCTCCTGCTGCCAGGGACCTTCTATCTGTTAGGACAGACAAAGAGCTGCCTTCTCTCTCCATCTGCTGCACACCTTCCTGCACTTGGAAGCTTCATGTCATCGCATTTCTGTAAACCCCACTAGGTTTAGGAGGAAAGGTGTGATGGCTGATGGTGATGGCAGTGCTACTGGAAGACTATTAGACAATGGGGGAGAATGGGAAGGGTTTACTTCTTTAGAAAAATAAAATCTTTATATATGCACATACACATGGGTATTAATGAAAATGTCTATTTGTTTATTTTTCAGGTTATGGTTTTGTAGATTTTGACAGTCCAGCAGCAGCACAGAAAGCAGTAGCATCTCTCAAAGCAAATGGCGTGCAGGCGCAGATGGCAAAGGTAAGAGCAACTGTGTTATTACAGGATTAACTGAGTTGTTTGGTTAAATTTCCAAGAGTTTGCTTTGCTCCTGTTTTTCTTAAGGTTTTGGATCGCTTAGCCCAATGTTTTTGTCATCCTTTGGCTCCAGCACCTTACTCATCCTATGGTTTGTGTTCTTGAGAGCTGTATCTCATGCGCTGGGTTCTGGCCTGATACTCTCTGCCTCTCTCTCTGGAGCGGATTATAAGGTGGAGAGCGATGGAGTGGCAGAGTGGTTGGAAATGCCTTTGTGCTGACTGCAGGGTGAAAGAGTTGTGTTTTCCTCACCTCGGAGTTGTCTTCATTTGGTTCCTTTGCCTTGGAATAGTTATTCTTTTCTGATGTGCCTGGTGGGCTTTTCTGAAGGAGTGATTGACTGAACATAAGGCAAGTTTGATTGATCTGCCTTGGTTTGGCTTCTCCTGTCTTTTTATTTTGAGGACATAATGGAAGTGTAGCAGGTTACTGAAAGAATAGTTGCTGGAGGTTGTCTGGAGGTGACTGGCATCTGTTGTTCAGAGAGGCTGCAGGAGCCATGCTGTACATCTCATTGCAAGAGCGGTGAGCTCAGATACTTTGTTTCTGGAATTGTCCTTTGTCCCCAAGCAAAGGGGCTGATGAGGAGACAGGGGTTTTAGTAAATGACCGTCCTGTGCTCTGGCTGTTGCCTTTCTGAAGGCATAATCATGTGCCTTTGGGCTCTAGACTGTGTAGACCAGCAAAAATAGCTGTTGCTTTGTACTTTCAAAATGCCTTGCCCTAGAATCACAAAAATGCCTTAATATTGCCTGATTTAATCTCTGCAGAAATAATGCCGGCCTAGAATCTCAAACAGTAAAAACAAACAGGTAATTATAAAGAGGCAAATCAACTAATAAACAATCACATTTGAATATTCCCATTTAAAGGAATGCTGGTGATTTAAACCTTGTTTTTTTGACAAGATCATACTAAAAACATGTGGGGTTCTTTATGAAAAAAAAAATCCTTGGTGGTGAATGAGGCTCTTTTGCCTTCTACTGAATTACACTCACTGTGCCTTAAAGTAACTGGAAGTCATCCATATATTTCTGTTTAACAGTGCCCCACAATGCAAGCTACACTGTTTTATTTGCTCTTAGTTTTTATTGACATGTGGCGATAAAAAATACTTGCTTCAAATGGGTAAAAGATGGCAAGCTGAAGAATGTGAACATGGACTAAGGACTGTGCTATTTTATTTCTCAGATATACTGCATCTCCTTGTTAAAATATAGGCAATTTGATGCATTAGTCAAGTTTTAAAAAAGAAACCAAAGACAGGAGATATGTTCTGTCCTACTGCTTGATCTCAAATAGCCATTTCCAGGGAAGAGAAGATTTCTTACTACATAAATCTGTAAAGTCATAGATTTAAAATTAGAGATTTAAAGATGTGATTGAAAGATAAATCTATATTTGGTATTCTCATGATTCAGAACAATGAACGTTTGCGTGCATGGACATACCAAAACAGAAGGTGGCTTAAAATACTGTGTTTTGGATTGTCCAGTATTTTCTGGGGCTAAAAGCAAAGGCTGTTGCTTTCAGAGTGGGAAGGGCTGTACCAACCACCGAGGTTTGTTTTCCAGGGGGTCTGTGGCAGGAGTAGTTTTTTACCCTTCGTGATTTTTGAGGCGGCTGATGTGTACACTTTTGTTTGCATAAGGCTAACGGTATTTTTATTATTTAGCTATGGTGCCTGGAATCCCAGATAGGTTCTTTTTAGTGCGTTTGATAGTTCAAGATAAATATACAACTGACTTTTCCTATCTCTCAAAAAAATCAAAGTATTTAGAAAATGGGGATTCAAAGGAAATTGAGACGACTCTACACAAAGTACCTCACATTGCTGAGAAGGCAGAGCCTGGGAAAGCAAATCGATCTGGAGAAACATGTTAGTTCTTGCAGATGTTGGAAGCCAAGTTGCATAACAGGACTAAAAGACAACGTTACCTGCCAGTGTCTGAATTAACAGTGAGGGCTCAGAAGAGGTTTGAAGAAAGAGGCAGAAGAAGAATTTAGCCTCCACTTCTGGAAGTTTATCCAGAGCAGTTGTGTTTCAAGAACTGCTTTAATGAGTGGTGAACAGTGGCTATCAAATGAAATAAAAGAAAAAAGATTGAGTGTGAAGAAATTACCTAAACCATTTGCATGCCATACCTTGAAAAAATACAATCACTGTCCTGTGTCCTCTGTTCTGCATTGCAAAGCAGTGAAACTGCCCTACGCAGAGGCCCAGGAAAAGTCTGCAACCTAGGTCCAGCAAATGTCAAAATTCTCAGTCTGATCACGGATGCTTTTGAGTAAAGGTGAAAGAAGCGTTGGCCAGTTTGTGCTATGCACTGGCCTTCTCCAGTAGTGAGAGAAAGTATGCTGAAGTGTCGGTATAGTCTGTGATGTTTTCCTGGAGAGAAATCTTGCTCGGAAAGAGAAGTTCTTTCTCAGTTTTAACACAATATAATTTTTCTCATAGAAATCCAGGAATCTTCTTTGAAAAACAAAAAGCAGAACTGAACCCCCACCCATGTTGGCTGACAGAAGTATCTTGTGGATACTTGAGTAAAATATACTCATTTTATCGATGCTTAAATACAACCACCTCCCTCATTTTTATAGCATTTGGACACCCTTTTGGCTGATTTTGTTTCAGAGTGCTGCCTCTGGAAGAAGGTTAAACTCTGGTGGATCGATGCTCCAAGTCCCATCACTGTTGGAAAACTTGTTCTGTCGAGGCTTATACACCCCGTAACCCTCCGCAGGGAAAAACACTATTAAACATGTTTGAATCTCTCTTTTTGTTCTCTTGGATGCTGTTCAGCCTGATGCAGAGTAGTCAGGAGAGGTTTCAGCTGTGGGAGAGGAACAGCAGTATTATGTCTGCAGAGGTAGCGGTAGCGGCTGGGAGGTGAGGTCTCATGGGCCCATGAACAGCCGCCCGCTCAGTGGGATGAGGACCCTCATGGCCACGTGAGATCCAGGCTCTTGTACACGCACGCGCTCTCACCGTGTCTCTTTAGCATTTCACTCACACAGATACCCAAAGCAAGAGTTTTGACTTCTACCACTGTCCCGTGTCCAATGAAGTTCATCTAAGTTGTCCATTGTTTTCAAAAGTCCTCATTAACAGTTTCATTTATTGAGAAAAATTAATGCAGTGGAGCTGCTGAGTGATGGTTTCTCAGCTGGCCTGGCTCATTTTACTGTGTGCTTCCTGCTTGCCTTTGGAAATAACTCAGACATGCAGATTCGTTTGTACGTACATAGTGCCTGCTTGTCCAGGCTCGTAGAGTCTGGGTGGTTTTTTGTTTTTGTTTTCCTACTAAAAACGACACAACTGATATGCCACTAGATAATCTCACAGGAATTATTGATTTGGTTGTCTCTTTGTGCCAGGGACTACACGAGCTCAACACAGAAAAGACAGTGCTTATGTGCATGGTTTATATATTGGTTTCAGTTTTTCCATCTGCTCCTTTCATGCATTTTCTAGAAAAATGTTATAGACCGAACATGGAAAATTAATAACGAGAACCTTAGTAATAAGGGAGTTGGCTCACACAAGTATGCAAGGAAGATAGTACACATGAAAAACGTATCAATGCTCTAATGAAATCTTGTAGCCACATCTGTTCTTGGGATTTGCAATAGTCCTTCACCCTGAATTACATATTCATGATGACGCTTCTTAATATGTAAACTTTTAATGATACTGAGGAGTCTAAATCACCTGAAGAATCAATAGAAGTTATTTGTGTAAATAAATTGGAAGGTCTGAGCTTGTGTCTACCATGAAGTTGGTGGCCTTTACCACTGTAGAATTAGTTTATACCTTCACAGACTTTTTTGGGTCCTCTCTACCATCTTTTATGTCCTGTTCTAGTCTGCTGTAAGATTATGTCAAGTGGAAGTTGAGGCAGAGATAGGTTCTTGCAGATAGTATGTAATAGCTGCTTTAATATCTAGCAACCCATCAAGAGTGTTGAAACAAACACCTTCACCGAGGAGGGGTTTTCAATCCTGCTGTTATTCCAAGTGCATTTTTAAGGATTAAAAAATGTATTTGATGATGCATGTCTTCTCTGGGCTTTCCTTTTGTATGTGTAATGTGTTTAGACATCCTCAGCACATGCAAGAAATGTGGACACTGAAGAAGTATTTAGTCAGTGTTGGCAGTTGTCTAAATCCAAGGAACATTTCTCGACTACCCTGCTGCAGTAATTGCCATCCAGAGGGTACACTGAAGGAGCTGGTTCTCAAAAAGGACTGTGCCAATAGGCTCGACAAGGGAATTGCAGAATGTGATGTTGCTTCTTGTGTGATATTTTTCTCATCTCTCCATCATGCAGAAGCTTAAATACAGAGAGTAATCACCATCTAGGTGAAACATAAAAGGTAGCTGTTTCCCACAGAACAGAGCCAAGCATAAGAGCTTCTAAAGAAGAACAGAGAGCTGCTTGGTCTATACTTAAATAGACAGTTTTTCTCCAAGGACCAAGGAAAAGGAAATCCCACCGAAGAATATTCCTTATTTTCTAGGCTTTTGCATAGGTTTCAGGAATTGCTCTGGTACGAGTTAGCTGACCAAATAAGTCCATTCTGCCTGCTCATTTTTCAGCTTCATTTTCTCTTCTTTTTAAATTACTTCCCTTTTTTCTCTGTCATATACCAATGCTCTAAAGGGCTGTTCCTTAAAATGGAAACTGCAGAAAATGGAAAGACTCTCCGGTGAGAGCCTTTCATCCTAATATTTTTTTAATCTAGATTTTTTAATGGAAAATTATAATTCTATGTATTTTACAGTTTAGAAGTTCATTAAAATATTTAATAAAAATGCTACCCTTACAAAATATGCTATATGGCCTATACAGGGAGCATCTGATACACTGAATCTCACAAGCAGATTCTTAGTTCATGATTGAAATGTCTGAAAATTTTAGCTAACCAAACTTCAGGGTACTTTGTTTTACATTCTTGGACAATATTTTTGGATAACAGCCTTGTTGACTGAGTTCACTTTCCTTCTGATACCAAAGCAGGCTGCTAGGATTTTTAGAGTTCAAGATTGAAATTGTCAGGCTTCATTTTAATCCCATTCTTTAATTACCTGATCTCCCACCCCACCCCCCAAGCAAACTGTTCTATGAAGCCAAATATTTGTATTGGCTCTTTAAAATTATTTTCTTTGTTTGCTGCTAGAGCAGGATTTGGTGACTCTGGAAACCTCGGCGTGCTCAGCAACGTAGGAGAAGCTGAGAACTGTCCTTTGCTGACGCTGGCCACCTTCCACGTTGTTTCCAAACGAATTGCACAGCCAGGCGTGGGCTGCTGCTTCACCAGTTGTCAGAGACGTTTGGCACAACTGAGCGTATGTGTGTGGAGCACTCTGCAGTGAACACTCCTTTTATCTTCCTAAAACGTTAACTATCTTTTCCTTTGTTTATGCACGGTACCTACTGACTGACCAACACTGACGTGAATCAGTAACGATCCTGGGTTAAATAACAATGAAAAATTATAGCTTGGAAGAAGTGAAAGGTGGGTGGGTTTAGATTTGTAAATTACAGGTGCCAGCGTCTCTCTCGTTAGCTTTCTTTTACCAAGTCAACCATACCAACGGAGTTCTGCAGAAGCAATAACCACAAGCCCAACAGTTTCATACAGTGCTGCTTACCAAAGCCATGCCTTCCTCATCCTCTCTCGCCTGTTTACCTGTGTTGTTTTGCATAAACTGTCTTTCACTCTTCTAGTGGGGAATCATAGTTTCCCAGCTGGTGCTGGGCCTTAAATGCAGGGTTCGTAAATGCAGGATATTTTTTCATTCCTTAAAGGATAGTGATTGATGAAGTCATTGAAGAGATGCTAAATTATTTGTTTGCATCAGGTTTTATCACAAAATTTCTTAGGAAGATGTGCCTTTCCAAACCTGAAAGTTTTTTTCCAGATGAAACACTCTCTAAATTCAGGATTCAAATCACAGATGTGCTATAGCAAAGTGCTAACTTTAAATTTCAGAAAATCTGCAGTAGCAGATGATTGTGTCTCATAAGCTTCCTAGACAATCAAGACCAAAGCAGTGAACAGCTTTGTAGAAACAGCTAATGTGATGGATTGGGGTGATAGCAAAGATACATGACCCTAATGGAAGGACTTCATAGCCTCATCTAGCCTGGAAAATTCCGTGCGTCTACCTGAGGACTATATGGTAGCAAATGTGAAATAAGCTTGTGATCTTGTTCCTGCTTTTAGATGCACATTCACAAGCCAACATAGAATGCATTAGCTGGAGCCATTCTTGAAAGCAGAACATCAAGTAATCCTGGGGATATTAAAATCCAACCATCCTTTCACACTTGCATGTATTGCTCCTAAAAAAACGTAGGTGAGTATAAAAAGGGGTTGTGCATCAACAGTGCTGTACCACACCTGCCAAATTTATATACAAAAATTTCTTTGGGGGTTTTCAGAAGTGCTTAACTTAGCATAATTCTACTCTCTAGAAGTGAATGGGACTTTACTGTTGATTAATGGAGAGGAATTAGGTCAGTGCTGTGTTCCTTTGTTCCCAAAAATCTTAGCTCAGCACCTTTCTTAACCACAAGTTAGCTTAGAAAATTTTGCGGCACATACAATCATGTTTATTCTCTAGCTATCACCTCAAATAGACCTTGACATGGTATTTTACTTCTCTTTTCAAGAGCTGCTTTAGTTTCTAGATTGACTTCATTTTTTTCATACTGTAACTTCATCTAAGATTAAAACATTCCTCTGCCTTTGAAAATTGCAATGTAAATAATCAGTAAATATATCCACCTCCATGCTACTAATGCCCTGCACCACAGAACAGATGCTGATAAGTGAAAGATATAGCCAACTTTTAGGCTGGAGAATAGTGGAATTACTGGGTTCTTTTCGGGTTATGAACTTCAGCCAAACAAGAATTGGCCTTTTTTCATAAATACACATTGTTCTCGACTTTCCTCTGACTCGGAACACATTTGAATTGGTAATAATACAGCTGAAATCCACAGAGCTTTGGCAATGTAAGCTGGAGAGGAGAATGGGGCTCCCTATCTTTAGCACTCACACAGCTATACATCTTGGAAGCTCTTACACGCTCTTTGCAAACCCTTTATGTTTGCAGAACAGGAAATCTGAGTCCTGCAAATGAGTTAAACACTGGAGTCAGATTAATTCTTTTTTCCCTCCGTACTCAGGAAACTCCAAACGCCCCACGGAGGAGTTATCTGACCACAACTATGCAGCTTGGGAATCTGCAGCTCAGACTGAGAGAAACTATGTTCTAAATTCAGTAAGCACATCTTTACTCACCAGGAAAAACCCAGTGCACTCTGAAATGATCAAAAAACTGTGGTTTTAGAAAATATTACTGTGGTAGAAAGTGGACGTAGCCTTTCTTTCGTGACATACCATTTAATCATGTTCTTCTGTAGCTCAGCATGAGGACGATGCTTTTGTAAGGTGAGAAACAAAAAATCACTGTATCTAGCATGCTTCCTCGGGAGGAGGAGGAGGTGATTCACATGACCACCAGCGGGAGGATACGTGCATGCTTTTTGGGGTACCACTTAGTCTGGACTGAGACACAGATTCAATGAAGCAATGCGATTTGTGTGAAAATCAGGCCACTTTCAGATTATTTTGTCCAATTTGGAAAGCAGGTGTGCAAACTTCAGTAGCGTTTCTTCTGAGTTGATGTGAGTGCCTGTGTAACAACTCATCAGCCTGGAAATACGCAGGTGCATATTCTGCCAGTAAACACAAATCTACTAGTAATATGCATAGATATTCCCCATGCACATATGCATCACCCTCTGAATATCTAAATGTTACTGCGTTAGTGAATACTCTGCTTGTTATTGCCTTATTAATGAATATCTCCCATTCAACCAACATGTCTGAGTGGTTTGGCTGTAATCTAAATAAATTTGGGTTTAGATGCAATTTTGTTCACTAATGAATGATAATTTTTGTCGCTGGAAAAACCCCTCTATTTTTCCATTGTATAAAATATCAGATTAGGCTCTCCTCATGATACATGCAACAAACTGAGTCATGATGGCAGCTCATTGAACGTTTTAGTTCTTGGACTTTCCCTTTATGTATTTGTGCTCAGAAAGAGAGGTTATGGTGATATGAAGGGTTGAACTCTATTTGCAGTCATGTTAGACTAACTTTGATGTGATCAAAATAAATGTAAGTGACATAAGAATGTAAAACTGGCCGTATCAGGCCAGAACAAAAGTCCTCCTGACATGGTATTCTCTTTCTGATAATGCACTATAGCACTTGCCAACAGAGGAGTACAAGAACCAGGCAAGCATCTGAGGATACTTCCCTAGAGTAGTCTCCTGCCCTCCAGCAATTTGCAGTTGGGTGTTTCCTGAGATTGTATTGAATAGCCTTCGGTAGAACTGCCTCCTCACCCCCAAATAAAGAATTTATCCTGCCTTTTTTACATTAAAATGTTGTCAGCACAACATCCTGCCCTAAGAAATTCTTCAGTTTAACTGTATGTTCTTCAAAGAACCATCCCCTTTGCTTGCTCTAAACCTGCAATGTTGATTTCAGTGATTGCCTGCTAATTCCTGTAGTGGAAGAGATGGAAGGCTCTTGTTCCCTATGAATCTTTTTCATGCCACTTACGATTTTATAAAATGCAATCATAGCTTCCTTTAATCCCTGTTCTTTTTTGACTTTTAAGAAAGATGTGCCAGGATGTGCATGCGTAAATAAGGATGCGGTTCTTAGAAGCAAGGAGCAGTTGCTAAGTAATGAACATGAAGCATGGTAAAGTGTTTTTGTAATACGAGAGCACAGCTGATAGGAAGCTTAGAGGGTCATTTTATATCAATATGCTGGGCATGAGTTGAGTATTGCTAATGCTGCGTAGTGCTGCAGCCTGGGAAACAGGAAAATGGACACAGGGAGGAAGGGTACATTTAGCTGATATCAGATATTTTGTAAGGTGTACCTCATTTTCTACAAGGATAAATGCACATATCTGATTAAACCTAGGAAGATCAATTTTTTAAATAAGAACTGTCAGCTTTAGAAAAAATGTACCCCAAAATAATTGAAGTGTTAAAAAAAAAAAAGAACATAACTATTTCTTTAAAACAGCAAGTGAAAAAAGTTCACCCCCGAGTATGAGGATGTATTTTCAATATTGTGTCAAAAGGAAATATACACCAGAAAATCCTGTATCTGTGTATAAATAAGGCATTACAAATGCCTGCCTTAAATTCTGGGGTTGTTTGATCTCAGCTTTCCTTAAATCTTAAATCAAATTAGTGTCTGTCATATGGCTGAACAATAACCTGAAACTAATGTCACCAGTGGATCAATGTCTGGCCAATTCTGTCAGCAGGCTTGAGGACATTACCTTTGCCAGGTACTGGAAGTACCCCTGTGCATTTCCTCTTGTGCTCACTGCTTGGGCATGATGTTACCAGCAATGCTGCAGCATGTGCCTTCATATCTAAAAGGCGGAAAGGACTGCAGCAGATCTCATGCTGTGTAGATGAGTCCTTATTTAGGAAGGATGTATATTAATGCTGTTCTGCTTTCCCTGGTGCTCACGGAGGAAAATAACCCTTTTATGAGCCATAGTCCAAAACGGTGGAAACACGGGAGAACCTAGGGACCCTAATTGCCAGTTTCTCTAGCTGTGTAGGCAGAAGGAGTCTTTGATTCCCAAGAAACCTAAACAAAGGTATGTCCTGGGGACCTCTGGGAGGTTTACATCTACCAAAGACACTCCTTACACTGCAGTAGTGGAGGTACAACAGTTATTGCCTGTACTACACCTCATAACTTTGCAGTCTCAAAACCGTGGAGAGCAATGAAAACTTTGATGTAGCAGCTGTAAATGCATTTTTGTCGTTGGAAAAGTAGGACCTCCCCCGGGTGAACACGAAATTAGAATGGATTTTCATAGTATTTGATAGGAGATATATTTTTCCCATGTTAGAATGGGTATAACTTGGCTCATCTGGGTGCCAGTTAGTAACAAAGCAGTGTGTGTTCAGTAATTACCACTCATCAGTCATCTGCAACCTTGATATTTTTATCAAGATTCAAAAAGGAAAAGAAATAGTGAAGAAAGGGAGGATGAGATGTTTCATTTCTAAAGTCAGAAAATTTTGGAGTTGGGATAGTTAAGGCTTGGTGCTGGAAAGCTTGACTTTGAATTCCTCAGAACAAGTGGACGTACCTTTCTGAGAGCTGTCACTGAAGTCTGTGCCTCAGACATCATTTCTTCATGCAGTTAAATCATTCTTGGTTCTTAAATGCAACTGATAGACAGGTAAAGAAAGAGAAGGCGCCTTGAAGAAAGGCTTCTCCATCTTCAAAGGTATCTTTTACCACTCTACTATCCCACTCAGTTAATACATGATGCTATTTCAGTGCAGTATCACAGTTCTGTCTCTCTGTATATGGACATGTTTTTTTAGTATGTGCATGCATAGTTGATAAGTATTCATGTAACTATATTTATATAAATATATGCACACATTTATAGATGATCAGTTAGAAATATTCTTGAGAAAATTTTATAATGTAATGCAATTCTCATGAGTAGCAAAAAGTATTATAGTGGTATTTTTATAGTACGTACTGTTGGAGTGGGACTATTTACTAGTAATTCTTCTAAGCACTGGGAATAAAATGCTGTGTGTTTTTTAGGAATGTGCTGTAGAAATAAGAAGGAAATTGGAGGTAAATTAAATCTTGGTCGCATTCAGCCAGTATTTTTTCCATCTGTCAGCAAAAACTGGCAAGAACCAAAACAACAACAAAATTGTAAAGTCTGAGATGAAATTTAGAGATTTACTGCCTGCTTTAACTGTGCCTATGGCTTGAAGCAGAGCTACACAGCCTCAGGGTTTCCCAGATATTTCCATAACTTATTTGTCCATTTTGCATAAAAGGTTATGATCCCACCATTTATCTAAACATTTTCCTAGTCACCTACTCCAATTATAGCTTGTTATGGAAAACCAGGACTATCATTTATATGGTTGTGTTGCTTTATTATAGCGGCGCAGCATAAAGCAGAATGTAGAGTCAGTACAGGGAGAGTCTTTGCAGTGTCTTAACTTCCAAAAAATCTTTTCCCTTGCTTAAAAACTGTTCATCAGTGAAAGGTCACCTATTGCTAAAAGCGTGACCTAATTCACGTCAGACTGCCTTCTTACTGTATAGTGCATTTCAAGTAGTAACATCGTGGGTTTGGTAAAGGAGCTAGAACGGCTCCAAATCAGGTGGAAGTCTGGCCGTAATGAGGTCGCAGAGGTCTCGCTGCCTTGCCCTCCCTCCTGGGGCTGCTGGGACTGTGGTAATGGAAATGTTTCCCTTTCAGAATAAAAATGTCATTAGCTGAAATACATAATGGCTCTCTTTTGTATGATCAGTCTTCTAATTCTTCTTAACTCAGGCTTTCTATGTTAAAAAGGAGTGTTGGATGCAGGCTCTACTTTGCTTGAAGTTCAAATAAATAGTTTCATCTTGCATGATTGCGCTATTGCATGCTATTCACTTCTCTTGAGTATATAAGTAATTTCCAGATTGGCTTACAGGAGTACATTGAAGAGGCTGGACATTTCATGTCAGTCAGCAATTAGATTAGTTACCAGGGTACCTCTCTGCATTCCTGTAAGTGACTATTGTACTGGCTCTCTTTGATCACCAGACATCTGGGAAGCCTGGTGCAGGCTTATCTAAAGGACATGGTCTGACAAAGTAGCAACGTAGGCACTTCTCTTCTGGGAGCATTGTCTAGTATCTTATCCTTTATACTGGATTTTACTAAAGGTGTCTCCATTTCTTTGGTCAGAGGTCTTTTGAATTTGTAGTAGCTGAGACCTGAAACACTTTATACTGTGATGAAAACCTCTCACAAAACACATCCCGCTTCTGTCACCTGGTCTTAAGGGTCCATAAATCAGATGAGGCATTGAGTGATACCTGTAAATACTGTTTATTGACTGTTTGCTGGTATTCCTTTGGTAATCCCTTCTGTGGCAGTCTTTCACTTCATATTCTGGAAATTCTTCATAGTGATCTTTGCCTTCACAAATTATTTTCCTTCTGTAACATCCCCCTTTGTTCCCATGCAAGTGCAGTCCTTTGACTTTAGTGGTTTCCACCTCTGTTGATCCACATGAAGCATTTGTAAAGCAGAATGATATCCCAATTGCATCCTTCCTTTTGATATTGTAAACACTCCGGATTCTTTTTAAGATATACCTACACGCTTATCACCATCCTATTGCAGTTATGTGAATTTTGGATCCAAGCTGGCTTGCATCTGGATGTTGCACAAGGTGGGCAAAGTGAAGTGGTGCTTCTAGGAGAGACCAGTTCTTCTTGTGATATTCCACCGATCAATAGCCCTTTTCTATACCTTTTCTACTTACAATCCATCTTTCCTGAACATGGTTGAGCAGAGTTGTACACTATTTTTCAGAGAGGGTCTTTGCAGTGCTGCAGCACCATCTCTCAGTTGGGCAGTACCTTGCCTAATACGTATATTTTACTACCTTTCAGTCAACTGATGAGCACCCTAGAGTTTGCAGCAGAAACTCTTATTTTTAGCAAGTGTATAAACTGCATTATTTTGCATGTTGAACTGTTAAATTTCATTTGCTCTCGAAGTTAAATCTCAGAACACTTTACCAGGTTTTGAGTCAAATGCAGATGTTACATTTCCTAAGTGCAAGTTTTAAGATGACCCTCCAAATGTTTGCAAATATTCACAGCTAAAGTTCTGTTCTTGGGCTTGTCTTAAGTGATTATATCAACTGATTGGCTGTTGTTTAACCCTGTAAATGTGGCGGGCTCCATATCTTGAGTTGTGCTAGAAAAGTCTGGCCTGGTGTCCTAGAGCTTATTTTCCAGCTGTGTATCATTCCAAAAATATTGTAAGCTAAATAAGAGATATAGAAAGTGAGTTAAATGCCTGTGTTTCTAAACTTTAAATGCTTTCTAAAATGCTACATTTCACAAAGAAAAGTGGAAATTAGAAAATGCCAGTGGAGGGTAGATGAGTTTCTAACATATTAAATCTTGGTATTTTTGCTCTAAGGGACATTTACTTCAGTCATGATAAAATCTCACATGCTTTAAGAAATGAGGATTAGGTTCCATGGGGTTGGCAGGTTTTTATTACCTGTAAGATTATTTTTTTAAAAAAAAACAGCAACAACTTTGTATTATCTATGCAGATATTTCACTGCTAGAAAGTATTAACATGAAGATAGAATGGTGAGAAATATAGGCCTGAGTTATAGATCAGTAAGGAGCAAATGGGTATTTTACTACTACTCCTGTCATGTTTTTGGTTGTTTGGGTTTTTTTTTGTTAGAATTACTGTTCACATAAATACTGTGTTGAGAAAAACCTTGAGACATGCAAAACATATTTGCTAAGAGAATGATCTACCCTGTTCAAATTGGCACTCTTGAGAGATGCACTCTTGAGATATATTTGTATCTAATATTTACTTTACACAACTATGAAATCTTCCTGTCCCAATATAAATATCCAGATGACAGATACATGTACAAATATTTTTCAGGGAATCAAGTTAAGTTGTTTTAAGACAGAACTCGATTTTTGTGAGCAGGTGCTCAAATCTGGAAGTTGGGATGATTTAGATGACCCTCAGCCTTGTTGGTACTACCACTTCTAATAATATTTACTAAAAACATTGCTCAGAGCTACGTAGTGGTGAATTGTGGTTCTGAAGTTTGCTGATTTAGAATACAGACCTATATTTTGGACCCAAAGTTAACAGATGCATTCAGCATGCAATACTGGAATACAAAGTCTTCTGTTAGGAAGATGTGCTGGATTGTTTCAAGATTTTGGCATCCTGCTGATAGGGAGCTGATATTCCATCTACGTAAAATACATTGCTGCTTCATCTGTGCTTATTGTCTTCTTTTGCAGCAGAAATGGAATATATTGGGGTTTTTTGATCAACAAGTGATCTCTGTTGATCTTTTCATTTTACTTCCATTAGCACTTGTTCTTAATTTTTGTTTAAAAAAAAAAAAATCCAAGGTAGTATGTATTTGGCCAAAAAACCCTCACATCTTTGATATTGCTCTGCTTGGTCATCAATAATGTAACCACCCCCACTTAACATATTGGTTAACAAAAAAACCCACAACAAAACCACAACCATTTTTTTCTTTAAAAATAAACAACAAATACTGGGTTTATATAGATTTTTTTTCACCCTTAATGGTTTGGTGCAAGGTTTTATTCTGGAAGAATTTAGGAATGAGGGGTCAGATTTGCCATTAAAACTCAAGTCCCAGCTAGAGGAAGATACTAAATCATTCCACAAAATGTGGAATGTCAGTGGGGGCCCTGCATGCCTACTGTGGGTAGTTTGAAGCCCAAAGGCAAAGCTGAGATAACAGAATCGTGCCCAGAGGTCAGCTTGGCCCATCAAGCTGGAACCAAAATCGAAGAGTCTGGCCTTCTGGGCAACTCTTAAATTGTCAGCCACAGTCAGTGATGTGCGCTTTGGCCCACTGAATCCACAAGCCGTCTCCTCTCTCACAAACCTGAAGAGTTGAAAGGAGGTGCAACTCAGGCATGTTGGGACCTAAATCCTAGGTAAGGCTCCAGCAGTTTCTTCAAGAACCACTTTTGAAAGAGGATTGCATTTGATTTGTATAAGCACTGTACATTAAGGCAAATATTTCAACTGTTTTAAGCCAGCTTAGAGTTTCCAAAATGGTCTTAACAAAGTAGAAACCCTCAATTAATCTGCTGGTTGCAAATTAGAGGTCGATAGCTTCCCTACAGCCTGTATGGTTTAAAAAAGAAGCCTTGTTAACCACAGTTGGCGATCCAGTGCCCTGTCAGACCATTACTGTGCTCTAAATCCTGTGTTGTTCAAGCTGAAACAGTAGCACCAAGAGCATTATTAACTTCTACTGCTCACTTTCTACCGCTCACTTTAAGTGTAAAGATGTAATTTCTAGATGGCGAATGACAGATTGGATCGGGGAGCAACTGTGAAAAGGTGTAAAGGTTCTAACTCATCAAGAAATTATTTCAAAGTAACAGACTGGTGATTTATCCTTCCTTTACTGAAGGATAAACTACCTCAAAGTGCTGCATGTATTTTCAGAGAAAAATATGCATATAGGTGGTTTCCATAAAGTGGCTGATGTGCAATAACCTGTCCTTGGGCCAAAGTCCTGCAATATGCACAGGTTTAATTTTAGTGGTCTGTGATAAGGAGGCCATGTCCTGGCTGAATACTGCGAATTACTAAATAAGTAATTTACTAAATAAGTGATTTAGGTTAACAAATGTGATTTCTGTTCTCCTTCATTACTTGAGCAACAGCTCTGTGCATAGCTCTGTAGATGGTACAAATTAAAATTCAGTGCTTGCAGTGAATAAAATACTTACTGTGGGAGAAAATACTGGGATGCCTTGGCCAGAAGTTGATTTCAGACATCATGTATCGTTTCTGCCTGTGTGTATGTGCACGCCTGCCTCGCACATGTGCATTCGGGAGAGAGAGATGAAAAGGTCAGATGCCTGCTATGGATATGATCTTTGTTCATCTTGTTGTGCTGATGAAGTTTTGTTGATTGAATGTAAATATGCCTTAACTCTTCCACAGCATGTACATCAAAGAGAACATTATTATAGAGAAGATAGGCATTTGTCGGTACAATGGAAGTAATACTGGATGTGCAGTACTGTTTAGAGGTGGTGCATAGCGGTGTCTGGATATATTTGCATCTAAATGAGCTGAGCGTTTCTTTTCATACAGCTTTGATTTACCTCAATTGCTACAGGTTTTTATTCCTCCTGGGATTTGGGGAACCGTATTCCCATTATGCACTCATCTTCCCTTCACATACTGTCTGCCACCTTCAGTCCGTGCCGCCAGATAAGTATGCATAATGAAGATCTTTTACATCAGAGTTGGTTACTATGCTGTCAAGCTAGTTACTGTGTTCAGGGCCTCGGGAGGAGCAATGAGTGATGAGTACAGCATTTATTTAAGTACTGCTTTTTTATGTTAAGTATTGACTGTATCTGAACCTGCTTCAGCACTATTAAAGTTTATGACAATGATTGGATGATAACGTGTAGTTCCAAATTTTTTGTTTTGGAATTGTTTTGAGAGCATTGATTTTCCTTTTATCTTTTTGACTCCAAAGAGCCTCAGTAGCCCATTAACCAGCTTCCTAAAGATCTGCGTCAGACTCCCTCACTCAGTGAGTTGGTAGATTGCTCTTGGATGTGTCACACATGTCAAGATGCACCATTTGCTGTATGTGTCACTTAGTGTGGGCCATTTTAGCAAAAACACTTCTTGGCCCAGCTCTTCTCTTGGTTGCACCATGTTGCACGTTAAATTGAAGTCACAGTAAATCCATTTAAATCTCAGTATAGTGCTGATGTATCTTACAGGGTAGTCAGAGCTTTAGCACTCTAGGAACATAATGTAGAAAAACAATTGGGACACAAAATTTGTAAATCAAAATATGAAGGCATGGGTGAGCCTCTTGTTCTGCACATTATAAGCTTTTGCTTTTGAATTAGTGCAAGATCATTTTCAAATCCTCCTTTGCATCACATAGTCATTGACTGAAGTTTTCTTTCCTATATTCTGCAAACTATACAAAACTTTCTGAACTATTTTAGCATTGGAAAAGAGAAAGCTATCATTTGTTGGTCATTGTTATTTAGATTGCAGTACCTTCCAAGGACTGCTAGATGCTTACCAAAGATGGAGGAAGGGCCATCCCATACCCTAAGGACTGTATGGTTTAAAAAGGCAAAGGCAAATACACAATAAGGTAGTAGCAGAGTTCTGTGTGTGTACTCGTCTAATGCGAAGCAGAATTATCGCTGTTGTCTTTGCTTTTTCGTTCCCTTTTCTCATTTCATTGAGGGATTTCCTGTTTCAGTTCTTACCTATTTATCCAGATTTTGTATGTTTGAGCCTTATGATGTTAAGTATGTTTCCCATCAGTGGAGCATCTCCAATATTTCCCTTTTCCTTCCCTCACCAATTCACTGGGACAACCTTGTCCTTCTGACATACCTAATGGGATTTGTCAAGTCCTCGGTGTAGCTGTGTTTTATTTCCATGAGTAATGAGATACTGTGGTAGGGCATCTTGTCCTGCCCTAAACGAGACATGCCAAGCCAAACATGAAATGGAATGCCAAACGTTATGTCCTATATGTTTGTCAAGTGTGTGATCTATTTTTTAGAGACCCAACTCAGTACACTGAAATATTTTACTACTTGTGAACTTTAGCTTCTGTTAATATGATTGAAGCAAGTGGAAATGGAAATTGTCAGGGCAATTTAACAAAGAGAGCCTGTAAAACTCATTACATCCCAGGTAGTAAAATCACTTTAGAAGGCACATTCTTCAAACTTGAGCTTTATTCAGTAAACTGCATTGGTGCCTGACCTTTTAAGAGCTTTCCCTTCCTTGGGAGGGAGGAGGGGGAAAGGCCCTGTTGTTCAGAGCTACCTATCTTAAATTATACACAGCAGCCAGACTTGACTCTGTGCTTTAGATCACACGGGATGACAGAGTGTGCAACTGCTCCAAACAGACAGTTAAATGGCCAGCTATTTAGATGAGTTTGATGTGTATTTCATGTAATTGTATACTCCATAAAGCAGTAAAAAGCCAATGTTGTGTGCTGGCTGTATTTTAGCACAAAGTAAATCAAAGTACCAATCACAAGTTTGTAATTCAGCTTAATCTTCTCAAGACCTGATGCTTTTAAGAAGCTTTAGATTGATGCTGCTAGTGGATGTGCGAGGGTTAAAGTTACTTTGGGGAAAATAATTCCTGTTAGGTCTATATCTAATTTGCTTAGCAAGTTAAATAAGCTTGTGGAGAACTCTTCAGGACCATGGCAGGGTTTCTCCTGCACTGCAGCGTAATCATGCCCCTAAGTGTGCCTCCCTCTGCACTGTCTCCACAGCAGTGTAAATGACTGCCTTTTCCTGCCAAGGTTGTGAATGAGCTGTCAATCCACTCTAGATAGCAAATTTAAGTGTAATTTTTTCTAGTTGTAAATCTTTTATTCTTCCAGTCATGTGTCACAAATTTTGATTAGAGGAATACATGAAAAGCAAATGTGTCATGGGCTGTGTCTCGACCAGTTCGTTATTTCTGTGGTTTTCCATTTTCCAGCATCTAAACAATTATGAGCTGTAGAGATTGCGTTTTCTTGTCACTATCCTCTGCCTGGCTCATGGGCACAAGTCAGGTTGCTCATTTGTGAGCCCACACACTCAGGGTTTAGTCCAGCAACCTTTGAAGTAAATGGAAAGCCTCCTACATATTTTTTAGGTATCAGATCGGACATTTAGTGCACATTGTGGCATTACAAGATTTTGTCTAATTACATGATAAGGCTTTTGCCTTATCTATCCAGTTTTTGAGATAGTATTACTTATGGGAACTATGTTAGAGCTGATTGTGGGAAACTTTGAAAAGAGAGAGTGTTTGCCTGCTCTGCAATTTTCATGTTGTTTCATGTATTATTTTTTTTTTTGCCTTTGGTGCTATGCATTTTTTATTTCTCCTGGATCTGTCACCATCTTATCTAGAGGTTTCCTGAACATGTTTACTGGAAAGTCGATAAAAGACATAAGTGAAAATAAAAGGGGTTAAGAAAGGATTGAAAGCGAGGAATAGAAACTTAAGAAAAGGAAACTTTTGAAAAGAAGAACTGATATAAAAAAGAAATAAATACTTTGTCTTTTTGGTTTACTATAGGCAGAAGAACTTTCAAATGCATAAATGGTACTGAGTGCTTCATGCAGAGAGAATAGTCAAGTCCTTAGGTGACAGATAAAAAGCTATGTAAATTCACAGCACTCCCAGTAAGATTCCTCCTTGTGTATGAAATCCACAAAAAGTTTGCTGGCATAAAGAAATGGTGGGAGATAGTTATGCATATAGGTAATTGAACTCTGCAGTAGGGTTTTTTTTCACAGAGAAGTACTGATCTTTGTGTATAAATTGTTTCACATGAAGTGGAAGCTGGTAATAGCCCAGACGTAGAGGCTAAGATGATTCCTCTCTGAAAATTTGGCCTTTTCTCATCCAGAAAATAAATGCTTCTTGCTTGCCAACAGGTGAAATTTATTCCATTATTCCTATACATCTGTAGCATTTCCTCTTCCCTTTTTCAATTCCCATTTTGAGTGTGTGGCAGCACCTTAGGATTGTAGCATAGAAAAGACAGCAATTATAGAAGAAACATTAATCTTTGTGAAGATGCTAGGATGTAAATGATCCACTGTCCTGTGGAACAGGAATGCAGATGAACCTTTGATTATAGATATATGTGGCATATGTTATGATTTTCTTTCATAAATACTCTTTCTTTTGCAGAAAACAGAAATAGGGATAGTTGGGAATATGCTCTGTTCCACTAATCAGCTTGCAAACTGTCTGCTGTAACAATACTGCCTTAATATTTCTTCAGTGCCTGATTGTTATGCCTAGTATTTAAAAAAAATACTTAAAATATAACCCAGTGTTTTTACTATCCATAGCCAGGTAACCTATAGCTATTATTGAGGTAGGAAGTAGTTTTGAACATTTACATTTCTGTAAGAAAGATTGGTGTTCAGTCAAGGGACTTTATTGATGATGAAAGGAAGTATTTATTTAAATAGATGGCTTGCCTTCATTTATTAGAGTTGTTTATTTCATATAAGCAGAGTTTTCCAAAAGTCTCTCGAATCAGCTACAAACTTCCTGTGGTTTCTGCAAACTCCACTCTAGGGCTCATAAAAATAATCATGAATCGTTTTACCTTAGTCAAACACTTTTAACCAGCAGTATTTGTCCTGTCATTTCTGAAATGTCAGATTTTAAGACTAATTATTTCATCTTTGAAAATAACAGTTAATGCTGTGTAAATACTCATTTCAGCAATCACTGCCTCCCTGCATGCTCCTCTACTTGAAATGCAGGTCAAATGTTGAAGAGAAGAAGGTGAAAAAAGAAGAAGAAAAGATTGCATTTTGGAAACAGCACTGTGATTGACTATTAAATCTCATTCTCTATTTATATACTTTGTCACTATTTTCTCAGCTTTTGCAATGCTATAGTTACATTTTAATTTCTGGTCTTTTTTTGTCCATTTGCATTATTTAACATGTGCTGTCTTCAGTATCATCTTCTGCTTAAATGCTTTATTGTTGGTAGCAACTGAATTATGAGTCATTACAAGACATGTCTGAATGGGCTTAGCAAGAAAAGCCTTCAATCTTTTTAACAGGTTCCATGAGAAATTGAAACTCAAGCCTTAGTTCAGCAAAATATATTAAAATATACTGCAATTATAGTATTGTAATTGATCATATTTTTGTTCAGCAGAAGTTGAGCTTAACTATGTTTGAAATGAAGTATATGAACTGCTCAGCAACCTTTTCTATCTCTAGCTCAACTGTCTTCTAACTGCAGCTCTCTGATTTTCAGTTCACTCGGAGCATGGGCAGAATGCATTTCTGGGGAGATCCCTACAAAATTGTCCCATAAACACAGCCCCCTTGGTAACGAAATGGACTGAGGCTGCTCTTGGAGCACAGAGTCATATGCAGTGAGCTTAGTCAGTGCACTGGATATGAGGTTTCCAATAACCTCTGCTAGCTCGAGTTGCAGTTTTGAATGGTGATGTCTAGGTCATTACGTGTAAGCAAGAGCTGGTCACAACCTTGCCTATGTGTTGAGACTGACTGTGGTTCCTCCGCAACTTGGGTGAGAGAAAATGTATTAGATTGTATTTGGTTTAACTACCTGGAGTAACAAGAAAAGATATATTTTAGAAAGAGGGTGAGGAAATCACATTTACCTAAGGCATCTAGTACCTATCATAAAGTAAAATGGCACAAATTCTAGGAATTTTTTTCCCAGGTAGATGGTAGGAGTGTTTAAAGGCACAAGATTCAGACCTGTTTGTCTTCAGATGTCATGACGGTGTGTATTGGAAAGCAAATGCACCATTTTGCTGGTAATCTGAAACTATCAGTACCGAACTGAAATTATGCACAGATTTATTGTGGAAATGGAAGTAGACACAAGGAGAATACCTACAGTGACTCCCTGACATGATTTCCCTTCATAGATTTCATTAAAAAAAAAAAAAAATGTTGGCAGGAAGCATGATCCCCTGTTAAGCTATTTGGTTTTGTTAACAAATCATTCATATTTTTATGTTAGTCACTGGGTGTATTTCTTTTGTCTTAGTGCTTATTCTTCCAAGTCAAGGAATAATTCCAGGATATGATTAATTCCCAGTCATTCTCACCAGTTTTAGTGGGATTTGAAAGCTTTCAGCTCTTTGCGAGACACTGAGTAGAGTGAAAATGTCTGTATGTGTATGTGTATATGGGAGGCTAGAGCTGTATTTGATAGAAGTAAACATTACTGAGCACATTATGTGTAATTCAATGAATATAAATCTGTTTTCTGTACCACGCTTCCTATTTTGAATAACTATTCTTTCTTTTTCTCAGTATTGCTCATAATTTTTTTTCTGAAATTAGGTAAAAAGCCAAGCAGTAAGAAAGCCACATTGAGAAAATATAAAAACTAGGTGCATTTTTCTAGGCCTCTGGTGTGTTTTCACGCAGTGATATATAAAGGATTTTTTTAAATTTTAAGCTACACAAAGATGAAGAATTCAACATAGAGAAAGAACATTCAGCAAGCCTCGCAGCAAACACAGTGACACCTAGAAAGCATATCGGTGCTTTCTAGGGAGTTTTAGAAAAGAAAATATACTTTGCCTCATTGCAGCGATGCTGTTCTCTGCATTTTCTACAAAAAATGATAGATTTCCCAAAAAATATTTTCTGTGACAGAGAGGAGATACTTAATAGGCAATCTTAGCCTGATTTTGCAATTAATTGATCCAGTAACTATTTCTGGAATGGCAGTATTTTGAGTAAAATGTTGATGAGCTCTAAGGCTGCTTAACTGGCGACATGGTATATCTGCATCATGCTCACGGCTTTCTTATGGAGGTTTCTCTCTCTAAAACATTGCAGTGTTAGGGTTTGAGTAAGCGAGGGCAGTTTTTGCCTGGTAGGGTACACTGCAGACAAATAGTCACTGTGCAAAGCGGGGCTTACCATTGTGCTGGCTTAAAATATTCAGCCTGTAGTTTTCTGGGGAAAACTTCCAAACTGGTAACTACGTCATATTTTCTCTCAAAACAGTATTTGTTTTCTGTAAACAAAGAACAGCTTTTGTATAGGTAGTTGAAAGTACAGAGGGGTCTCTTGGCAAATCATTAATCTTGCTTATAATTGCTAGTCAGCATTGTAGTTCTTTTCCATAAATTAGAAGAGGAGAGTTTGCCAACATCTCATGTTTCCGGCAGCAGGGAGCAAGAAGAGCACTGATTGTCAGGGGCATGGACCCCATTTGATACTTATATTAATCTAGAATACATTAGGCATTACTCAGTAGTGGGGAAGGGAAGGGCAGAGACGGGGAGGAAAAGAAGAATTAACTTGATTTGTTTACTTCGGTAGAAAGGTGGAAGAGGGGCTTAACTCCTCCCCAGCTTCCATAGGTTAAATGGTTACCGCTTTCCTTCTGCTCATCAGTAATTATACGAATGCCCGTGTTCCCTCATGCTGTGTTTCTTGTGAGCACATGTGTGTATACACACGTGTCAAGCAGAAAGTGAGTGGCCCCAGTTTCACGCCGCAGGGTGGGTGTTCACACTGGGGCCGGCAGGGCCAGAACTGTGAGGAGCGAAGCTCTGGCCCGATCCGGAGGAGATCTTCTATAAATGTCACCACTGAAAAAGGCGGTTGATCTCTCTCTTCCTCCTTGAGGGTTTTCATCTAATTATTATTTTCTCAGGGACACAACTGTGTCACCAAGGTGCAGCTCATGGTATGGGGTGGAAGCTGAGGGACCTTCAGAGACAGGACTCTCTTCTCATTCCTCGCTGTGTCCGGCTGCAGAGCTGTTATTTTATTCCTTCAGAGGGAGTGTCTGAGTTTTCCCAGCCTGACAATGCAGACGAGGAAGGAGGAGATTGCCACCCTTCCTGCGCCGCTTATTCAGGGGCAGCTGCTTGCTCCGTGCTCGGAGCGGGTACGGAGCGACCGCTGGGCTCCCCACACCCTGGTGCCCTACAGGGATCATGCAGGCGGAGGGCTTGACTTTTGTGTCCCTCTGTCCTCCCTTGTTGTACCTCTGTAGTTTGTTCCTAACTTTCCATAATAGAAAGCTCTTAATTAGCCGCCTTCTATGGGCTCTGAATCTGACTGCTGCTCATGAAGAGCTCTTTAGGTAAGTCAAGTGTGGGGTGTTCTTCTGTTCTGCGTTATAACACAGCTTGTCAGCTCAGGGATTTCACACACTGATATGGCAAATACTTTTCTTTGTACATATCCCAGGACTATTACTCTTACAAAGTGCTTTAAATGTATTTTAAAAAAAACACAAGGTAAAATGCTTGTCCAGAAGAGCTTGCACAGCGCTGGTGCTTGTGGATTAAATATGTACAGCATGCAGCTATACTGCGCTAGCGGCTTTTAATACCGAAGCATTCGGCATTCTCCTGTGATAAAGGCTGGCATATTGCCTGCTTCCTTATATGTTTCTGGATGGGGCATAATGATGTTGAGGATGTGACCAAGAAGGCGTGCAACTCCAAAGAGTCATGCTCTTACTTTGCATGCCAGGCAGTAAGGTGTTCTTGACATGAGGTTTTTCCCTTTCCCAATCTTTATCTGCCTTGTCTAGATTGAAACCTATTCTGGGAGTTCCCTTATGTTATATTTTTAAACTGTCCCTCAAAGGCCAATGCTTAACTACCATAATAGAAAAAATAAACAACAGCAATTACTCTCAAAAATTAATGGACTTTATACTGAAAGTTGTATATGCAAATTTCCAGTGTTACTCAGACCTTTTAATACACTATACGAAATTCTTTTCCAGCAAAAAAGCAAAAAGTGTTTCTCATGCCACCTGCCTTCTGGACAGTAGCACTATGACATTCCTGTACAGTAAAATTTCCCAAACTCTTCTCTGCTTAAATGCCTGTACAAAGATGCATGCACCATGGGTACTGCAAAACAGTACCCAAGATTCCTGAAAGCATGGGAGGCCACATTGTGTGTGGGGTCAGAAATGTTCGTCGTCTGGTCCCCTTGATAACCTTCTCGAGGGCTGCTAAAGTGGCAATCCTCCATCCCCAGTTTGAAAACTGCTGCTCTCCAGGCTAGGGATTAGCTCCAGGTTCCTGGTGTACAGAGTACAGGTACTATTCATCTTTAGTTCCTATGTAGTATAGAAATCTGATTGCATGAAGGCAAGTATAAAGACAATGTTTGTTTACAGAGGAGTTACTATTCTAAATAATGTTAACAGAAACATAGAAAGCAGAAAAACGTGAACATGGGATGCAAAGCAAGTCAGTGCTTCAAAAATACTGTTTGCATACAGCTCAGATCAATGGTGTTATTTCTGTTCATGTATGTTCCTGAATTCTCTTTCCCATTTTATTGTTTCATTCTTTCCTTGGATTTTGCTGGTTAGTTTTCAAGATAAAGTATGTGAAAAAGGACCAGGTGGTTATAGAATTAGGATTGGTGGCAGAGAGTGAGAGAATCATTTTATAACACAAACAAACTGCAGGTTCTAGCTTGTTTTTTCCTAGATGGGAGAGCCCTCCATTAAGTTTCCCATATGGATACTCATTGGCTGAGATCAAGTCACCTCTAAACCACCTCTTTGACAAGTTAAATAAATTGATCATCTTGCATCTCAGTGTGACACAAATGCTTTGATCCTTTCATCATTCTTCTTGCTTTTTCCCATGCAACTGCTCTGGTTTTTCCAAGTCCTTCTTAGCGTGGAAGCGAGAACTTGGACCTCATGGTTCCTGTGTTACAAACACTCAAGTCAAAGGCAGAGGCAGCATTGTACTTATCCATCCTGTATCTCCCCTTCATCACATTAGTCTCTTGGAGCAGCGTTACGCTAGGAATTCATGTTCATTTTATCATTTAGCTTAACCTGGAGACTGTCAGAGACACAGCTCAGGGTCGAGCTCACCACCTGGAAAAATGCTCTTTATTTCTTATTCCTAGATTAAAGCCTGTATGCTTTTTAAGTAGCACGTTGTTTGGTTATGTTGATGCACAAGAGAGCACAATGATGTCAAACTTTTTTTTTCCTTTTTTTAAACCATTCCATTAATTCTAATAGCCTAACTTGGAATATTAGTTTCAAAAGTCAGAATTTTGGCATTATTTAAGATGGTTGTTTTGTGTTCCCATGTTTATATAACAGACCTCATGTAACTGAGTATGGAGGGGGGGAAAGAAAATCCTTTGATCCTTCAGCAAAATGTTTTTATGTAAGTAGCCTTCTCATGGTGAGCTCTCAAAGTCTGGACAGATCATTGTCCATCTGTTTTTACAACTTTCTGTGATCGCCATCCAGCAAATGTTGTTTAATCTACAGAGAATAAACACTTCCAGAGTTGACAATGTGCTTCCCAGGTGCCGAGGGGGAGGGTCATGAAGCCAGGCTGTTTGCTGAAACGTAGGAAAATAGTTATCCAGAGAAAACAAATAGCCAGGGAGACTTTAGGGAAGAATCCCGTCTCTTTCATTTTCCTTTCTTTTTGGAAACCAGAGGCTCTTTTGGAAGGAAATATAAAGGTGTTGATGACTCGTCTGGTGTTTGATGGGCTAATGCAAAAGGAGGGAGAGATGCCAACAACCTTTAGAGTCGGTAGCTCCTTTTTTAAGATTAAAGGAGTGCGAAGGAAACGTGTAAATGTTTGTGCAGAAGGCTAATGAAACAAATTCCCATAACTGTGTTTCCATTTGGAGTGCCGTTGATTGCTGGACGAGGGATCGGAGGCCCAGCGCTGCAGCGTGGAAATGAGCCGGTGGTGTCTGGATCATGTCATGGCAAGGAGCCTTAGTAGCTCTGAGCCGCTCGCCTCCCCGACTTGAGCTGTAACCTAACGTCCCCTCCAAAAAGTTACGCAGCTAGCAGGTAACTAGCCCTCATTACTGTTCATCCCAGATACCTGTGCCTGTCTAGGCTACATTCAGGTTACAAATTCTCTACTGGTTTTCTCACCCCGGGAGAAGCTTGTAGGGCTTAGGCTCCCTGGTGCAGGATGTAAGTATTGTACGTATCTTTTCACATTATGGTAACAAAAAGGCATATGCGGCTGGTGCTGGCATACCTACAGCATTGCTAGCTGCTTTGTATCTTGCTCTCAGTTGTGCATTTTGTGCGCCTTTGTGAGCATGGTTATGTTTCTATTCACAGGATTCTCCTTCATGGAAATCCAAAGGGCATTACAGAACCTATGCACCAAACCTCCTGCGGTGTAATACCCTGCTTCAAATACGCTGCACTTCTTGAAATACCAAAGTTAGCTTGAACATCCAGGATTCTTTCCTGGTCTTTCTTAACAGTTCCTCACTCTGAAGTATACAGGACCTTTTATTCCTAGAGAGTTTATTCCCAAAAATGTTCAGGAGACCGCAGTCCCAGGCCTTTTTTGTGAAATTTTTGGGGGAGTCTTTCTCTAAGTAAATGGTTAGTAAGATAGATAATATGTGTATGAGCCTACTTTTAGGGCCAGACTAGCTTCTCTGTCTCCCTGACATCCTTCCATTAAACACGTCACCTGTGTGTGTCAGGGTTTCTGAAGGGGGAACGGGAGAGGGAATGAAGCAATTTGGCTTCTCAACTGCTCCTTCGTGAGGTTTTTGGAAGGAATGTGACAGGGCTCTACTCTTGATTGGTCCTCAAGTACATAAGAATAAATCTGGTCCAAACACATGCCTTTCTCTGGCTGTGACGTTTTCAAAAGCAAGTTGCCCTCCGCGCTGGGATTCCTTCTGTGTTTTCTCATCCCATATTTAAGGCTCGGTGGTTTTAAAAGGTAAGTAAATGTTTCACATCTTTGCCTCTAATCCATAAATATCACATATCATCTAAGCTGTTGAAATTAATCAGTGTAGTGAAGAAACCACATACACACCCCAACCAGCCTTCTTTTATGGCTGGACTAGGCCAACAGCACTGCCTGCCAGCAGTATCCATCACTGCCGAATGCGAGTCTACTGGATGAGCAGCAGTAGGTTCATGAAGTATTTTGCCACTATAGGTCAAGCAACTGAATATGAGTATTGGTAGGATCACTTTGCAAGGGCGTTATGTGATGAGAACTGCTGCTGCTTAGAGAATGAATTTTAAAATGGACTGTGGAGCTAGCTCAGGACTAAAGGGTCTTGCGTATCTGACTGAAAAGCTGTATAAACTAACAACAGCCAACATGAGGTGTAAATGCTGGGAAAACTCCATCCCCTGAACATGGCTGAGTCAAGTTCAGGGTCAGCACGCTTCTATTCTGGACAAGAAAAGTCATACCCATTCCTTGCCACCTGGGCACACCAGACAACTGAGATTACTGGGGTTTGTTTTGGTTTGATAATCAAAATGGGAGATAAAACTACTTTTTTGTTTATCATGCCTTAGGCTACTTAGAACTGCATCAACTGTTTCCATCTTGCTAATTATCTGTGGTAAGGAAGGATAATGAAAATTTAAAAATAATTCCTGCTGTCATTCTCTTACCCGTATGTATTTTTCTAGCCTGTCATGATTTTCTGTTAATCTAGAGGATATTCTCTATTCACCACTATGAAGTTTAAAGGCAGTAATGAACAAAGATAATTTGTGAATTACATCACTTCAGAACAGACCTTTGAGGTATAACTGCGAGGCTGAAGTCACAAGGCACTGGTTTTGACGCAAGGTGATTTATCATCTGCAGAGCTTAAGTTCTGTTTCTTCTTTGAAAGCCGGGAGATGCCTGCTGAGAACTGGTTTATGTCAGGTTGACCTTACCAGCAAGAGACGCTGCAAGCAAAGGTCTTTAAAAGGGGTACTGATGAAACACTTATTTATTTACCACTCTGTTGGCGATAGTACTTTGAGACATAACCTCCTTGTAGAACCTCATTATGTTCATGTAAGGGTAAAGGAAAGAATAGGGGGAATCTATTTTTTCTTGTCAATGCATATTATTTAGATTTAATATCTAAATACGTACATATATGTATATGTATACACACAGACAGAGCTGTAGAAAATGCTTGCCAGGATTCAGGGCTCTAGTGTAGGATATATTGCCTCAAAAATATTCTGAAGCATGGCACATAGTATTGAGTATAGAAACAATATCTATGTCTGCTACTTCAAATTTTGGTCATTCTCTCTGGGCTGCTCTGGCATGGATGACACAGTGGATAGTACCAACCCCCAAGGTTAAGAGGTGACATAGCCTACTGGACTCAAATTTGGGATAGCGTGGATGCTGTTCCACGCTCTGTTGCTGGTCTACTGTGTGACACTGGTCAACTTACTTCTTGTCGCCGTCTTTGTTCCTCCCTCTCGCTTTTTTTTGTCATTTGATAATTTTCGCTTTGGACACTCCCTGACTTTCTGTCTGCACAGAACATAGCACGGAGCAGTGCTCTTCTTGGCTTCAGTTACTATGGCATAAATATTAGTGAAGAGAAAGAGAGAAGCACTTCTCTCTGGTTGTTACTCAGTGCTGCTTCCATTGCACTCTAGGTGATACTGCGGCCAGGTTGACCTGAAATTTGGAAATGGGTAGAAGGAAAAAGCAAAAGGGCTTTTCTCAAAGTGATCCCCCTGCTGCCTCGGCACGGTGTGGATCCTGCTGTTGGGAAGCTGGACCGCTAGCTTCCTGTGTGTGATGGAGCTGGTGGCTCTGCTGGTAATACACCTGCTTAAGTGCTTTTTGCTGGATCGCAGCCCGAACAAATTGTGAATTCCTTATCCTCTCGTATCTACATTACTGCGTGCTTCAGAGCTGTAGCAAGGCATTTTAGTGTCCTGGATAACACCTTGTACTTGGCAGCTCTCCTGCTCCCCCCGCGTGGTCTCCAGAGTGTCAGCACCTGGGATGGGGGAGGCTCAGGAAGCAAGTACCAGCCGCAAGGCAAGCTGCTGCAGCCCACCTGCGCGGCTGCCTGGCTCCTGCGCTGTTCCCCCCTCTTGTCTTCATTTGGAGACAAACACAAATGGTCAGGGAGGGCACTGCTTTTGCTCTTTAAAAGAGACTACTCTCCCTCCCTCTGTGAAAAGGTTTGGGCAGCGGCCAGAGGCAGGTGGCCGGGATACTCCCACGGCCCAGTTTGGATGCTCCTGTCCCTGGCCCTGTCTCCTCCCCGGAGGTTTCCCTGCCCTGACACAAGCCGTGCTTCTGTCAGCATCAAAAACTCGCAATCTGCTTGTATGCAGTCACTACTTCTGGGGAGGAAGTTTTATGTGGCATGATCTTATTTATTTAGACTGGTCCCAAATCCACCATTAGGGTTGATCCATTTATACAGCAGCCCTGTAACTCCTATAGTTTTGACAGTAAGCCCTTGTAGTATGTCTACCTCCAGGAAAGCCTTTGAGATGATTGAAATGTAATTAAAAAGTGAAGACCAGATGTTTCTTCCCAGGTTATGTTTTCAAGATCACAACAGTCCTTTCAAAAGGGAGGAGAGGGAAGAGAAATAAGAGAAAAATCCTACTGTTCTGCTTTAACAAGGGAATTTCCTAAAGAATATACAAGAAAAATCTGGATTTTGTTCATTCTTCTTTTTTTGCTTCCACGCTGAAGTTTGTAAGCGGCTTGAAATGGTAATAAAACAAAGTGGACTTTCCGTTCCATTGTGCAGCAGATGTGTTTTTCCCCAGTGCACCTGCTTTGGTGCTCAGCCTTTCCAGAGAGAGAAGAAAAAAAAAAAAGCTGATTTTTTTACTGGAACAGTGCTTTACTAGTATTTTTTTTCCTGCAATTTACCACAATGAAAATGTTTTCTTGGATATACTTTTGAAAGTCCTTCGTTCCATTCTAAGAAGGCAAATAGAGATGTGGAGGAGTTGGGGGAGAGAACCCACACAGATCAAAAGCAAAAGAGAATGTTTGAATAGGTGCAAATCCTTTCTAGTAAAACTGCCAGGAAACACACAACATTAATGTAACCATGGCGTGCAACTGGCAAATTAGACAAGATATGCTCCTGCCATCTTTAAACAAGTCACTTCCTATCCAGACAGAAGGATGGCTTGATAGGTTGAGGTTTCTTCTAAGTATTTAATTTTATTCTCTGGTCGGTGTTTTATGTTGTCCTTGTACAGTCTTTGACAAGAAAAAGCCCCGTCAAAAAGAGGGTTTTTTTTTCCAGGAGGGTATGATGATGCTTTGTGTTTTGTAGACAGCAAATACATGGGCAAACTTTATGGGTATTTGCTTACTATCTTTATAGAAGGTTGGGTGCAGATGTGTTCTTTATCTTACCAATTTAAGCTGACTCTTAAAACTCAAGTGCTACTAAATGTCCTACACCTCAGTTCAGGACATCCTAAGTCTACTTTATGTCCAACGAGTGTGTTTTTCATTATTCTAGGCACCACGCATATTTGCCATGATCATGAAGGAAGGAGATCTTGGTTAATGGTCACTAAGGCCACATTGCTATAACTTCTGTTTCAAAGTGAGACCTACAATAATGGGGTTTTTTCATGGTTTTGGTACTTTCCAGGGCATGTTCATTGTGAAAACTATTATGTCCTTATTAATAAAACCAGATTTGGTTGTTTCATTTTTTATTTTTTATCTTTAATGAAAGGAAATGATTAACCAATCCAATTTCACACTACCAGAAGAGTATAAATACTTGAGTAACTTATCTGTGGAAGTAGCACTAGTACTCCCACAGAAATCACGAAGGAATTTTTAGCAACCGTATCAGTGTGATGCTTTCTTAAACCGATGCTCCATAGCATTCGACACTTCTGTCCAGACCTGAGGGCAGTAGTGAGCAGTTGACCTTTCTATCCTTAATGAGACTTACTGAGGACTGAAAGGTGCTGTATGTTACCTTCTTGGACATTGCTGCTACGAACGATGCTGGAGTGAGGCAAGGGGACCAAAATGATTTCTGATCTGGAACTCCTCATTCACTTGCTTCATCTTTAGATCAGCATAATCCTGTTAAATTCATTAATAGAGAGAAAAACGGGTCTGTTACTTGCAGCTGGGCAATGTTTGCTTAGCTGAGCTGAGAACTGTAGGGCTTTGCCCAAGTCCAGCATTCGGGTTTTGTCTATAGTAAGAAGCAGTATGGACTAGTGGGAGCAGATCTGAGGAGAGAAATAGTGCTGCAGAGCTGGCATCCACATTGTGCGTTTCAGCGGGGTTTTATTTCACACTAGTTCTTGTCAGGTCCTGTAACACTGTATGCCCAGTAGTGGTGGAAATACATCAAGCGTAGTCCTGAACTGAACTTCTGGGTAAATTTAATCTGAAAAGACCTGAGTTCCTGTGCTCCACAACCACTCTGTGATATGAACCAGCACATGGCAAGTGGGAATAATTAGGAAATTTGTGTCAAAGACACATTCCTGATTCACACTAAAATGCAGATGTAGATGCAAGCTCAGTGCGCTTTGTGCCTGTTTATACTCGGGCCACTTTGCACTTCTTGGAAAACGTGAAGGAAACAAGTGAGAGTAGATTAGGCTATGGGAATAATTGCACACTGGGTAAGTGAGAATCAAGGCTACTAATTGCCTTAATTTATGTTGTAAATAACTTCATATAGCCATTATAGGAAAAAGAGCTTAATAGAGCAAGTAGATTGTTTTATAAGGTTAAAAGGAAATACTGGATTGTCTTTTCCCTCCATCGTTATCTGTTCATTACAGTGCAGACTCTGGTTTTTAGTTACGTGAGCTCTTGATGTATGATGGCCCTTTGGAACAAATCTCCTCCTCGGTATATACTTGTAATACCTTGGCATGTACTGTCTGGAATAACAGTTATCTAAAAGCATGTAGAAGAAAAAATGTAACCTATATTTTTGGATTCCTTATAAAGTATCACTTCAGTGATTTATGCATGACTAATATTATCACAGAGATAATGTCTTTGTCTTTATTATGTCAGCCACCGTGTCTAATAGAATAGGGTCTGGGCTGAGGACCCACAGAGTTCAAAGCATGGTGTGGTACAGCCTGAGGTAAGGTGCTAAGTGCTCCTGTTGAGTAGGGTTGCAGGCTCCTGGACTCAGGCACATAAGGCAGATAAAATATACATTTACTAGAGGATTGCTGTAATGGTTTTGTACCTTATGTTTTAAGGATTTGGGGAGTTTTGTAAAGATGGGTATGTCCACGTACTCAAAGGCTAGATCATGAAGTGTAGTTAGGCGTTCTGTGCAGTGCCAGAGCTGGTCAGTGGCAGAGAAGTAAGCAGAGTTGAGAAACCTTTTTCCTCTGGCCTCCTTTCTTAAGTGGAATAAAATTCTTTTGCAAATTGTAGCTATTTATAAGAGATTCTCATCTGGGCTGTCTTGCCTTAGATTTGCTATCATGGCAGTCCCCTGGCTCACAAAAACTGTGCTCTAATCAACCTCGTTGACACCTCTATAATTAAATGGGGAGACAGGAGGCTGAAGAAGTGGAAAAGATGATAAAGTAACAAGGAGGCCTTCAAAACAGAGCTCAGAAGTCTCTGGAGCCACTCCTGACGGAAGAAGATTGGCAATTCCTGAGTTCTCAAGATTTAATAAAAATTGGGGGGGGGCGGGGGGGAAGTCAGATATTTGCTTGTTTTATAATGGTTGGCTGCTACATGTGTTCTTCCCCCGATATTTTATATCAGTGCTGTAGATTACCGAGGCAGAGAGTATCACTGTAGACCTCTGTGTCATCTGGAGCTTCACAGTACTATCTTAGAATGTAAAATATTTTGAAATGTGCAAAACCAGCCTGAACCTCATCCTCCTCCCTCTCAACTCCAGTTGTTTCTGTTCTACCTCCTTATCTCTCTCAGCTTGTTCCTTCCTCCCCAGCCTCTTTTAGTCCCAGACGCTAAAATACCTGCTGAACAAATTTTGATTATGGTTTGGAGAAGAAATTTTCTGCAAAGAGTTGAGGGAGAGGAGAAGGGCTGCCCTCTGCTAGATTTTTGGCTGATTTGAGAAATAACCAGTCCCAGATGCTTAATGGAAAAAACCTGAGAGCTTCCAAACCTCCTCAGTGCCACCAGTGTGACTGTACGTGACAGTGCCTGAGCACGCGTGCATTTTCAGTAGTAGATGTGTTAACCCTGCAGCAAGAAACCTAAAATAAATCAGAGTTGTGAGACGACCGCCATCTGCCTTAGTATTAATACCTTATTTATTTGTAGTAGATTGCTCAGGGGGAGGCTCTTGGTTCCTCTTTGTACAGAACGTGTTGGGTGGTAGAGGACAAAGGGTGTTGCGGCAGGGCCGGCGGGTGCGAGTCCTCCTCCAGTGGTGCTGATGGAGCCCGTGGTGGGCACATGTTGCTGTGGCTTCTGGTCTCTTGCCTGCCCCGGGGCTGCAGAGCCCTGCAGGGGATAGGACCGCCACACCTGCCTTTCCCATGCCACTGCGCGGAAGGAGACGTGTCCAGTAGGGCTGGACAGCAGCTCTGCTACATGGCAGCTTATTGTGGCTTCAGAATCCTTCACTGAAACCATATGGAAAAGCAGGATTGTGCCAGACCGTCTGGCTTGTTTTGTTTGTTTCCCTTTTTAATGTTTTTGCTGCACGTTGGAGAAGTCCTCGGCAGCTCTCCTGGAACAATGCGGCCAGAGAAGGGCATGGGTACATGCATATGGAGCATGCTGCTGGGACCACCTGGCTTCCCAGTGCTGCTCCTGAGGGGTTTTTAGGTGCAGCTCCAGTTATTTCTGCCAGCGTAACCCTACAGCCTGTCCTCCTGGGGCCACAGATACTAACTTTAGCCACCCAGGCTGGGCCTTGTTTGTCCCTCTCACCCAAAGTCTGCTGCAACTTCATTTGCATGGATATGTGGGCACTGTCTTCCTATCCTTACCTGAAAGTTTATACAGGTATCTAGGACGGGAAGATTTGTTCTCTTAATTTTAAAATCAGGATTTTTAATAGTCAGTGCCACAGGTGGACATCTGTCGCTTCCTGGTTTTCCTGGTATCCTTTCCAGCCTTCAGCCTCCTGGTTACTGCCTATCTTGGGACAGAGTTGTGCAATTTTTCCATATTTGGATTTGAATAACCCGAGCAGGATCACATGTTGGGGATTATCTCGGCAGGTCTGGCTTGGACACAGCACCTGCAGCTCTGTGCCTCCTGGGAGCACTGTAAACAGTGACCATCATAAATGGCAGAAACCTTGCTTAAACCCAAGTAGTATTCCCTGAGCACCAAAACACTGAAGAGAATCCAGATCTAAACAAAAAGTGCGTGCACATGCATTCTTTAAGTTTTAGGAGAAGGCTGAATTCCTTCAGACTTTCTGTGGTCTCTGCCACGTGTGGTCCATGACAGCACCTGAAAATGGCTTCCTGCTTCCTCTCCCCTCCCTACCAGATTTTTTTAACTGCTGTTCTCCCTCTCAATCTCTACATGTTCAGTCCTTGCTTGTGCAGACTTGTGCTTGCACTGGAGATGAGATACAGGCCCCTCAAAGGTGGTCACACTCCCCCGTGTATCTCGAGATAGCTGGTTTCAACCCTGCCTTGTGTTAAGCTAAACCAAGGCAGTCAGGAGGTACCTTTGAATCATTTACTGTGATTTTACGGTCATCGCTGCCCATGTTACATGTGCTGTTCATAGCGTTATTCCCCAGCATCTCTGTGCCCAGGGCAGACCCAAGACTTTGCCTCCCAGAGCTGCATGCTAATTAGCAGGATTTCTCTGATGGGACCCACGTAGCGTCAATCGGGGCTCAGCCGGTGATGAGGTCAGTGATTGCCAGCCGGAGAGCTGCCAGAGGAGGACTGTAAAATGAGAATGGCCTAATGAACGTAAAGCTCTTCTGCAGCCTGTGGTAGGATTTTCAGTGTGCTGAAACACAAAACATACGTCATTTATCTTCACGTACTACGTTTGTTACCTGTGTAACATTGCTCATGAAGCACTTCTGAGAGCTTTCAGAGAAGTAAATTTTGCCAGAACTATGACTCAAAGCTTTAATCTGCTCAGAAACTTTAATGAGTGTATGTTTGTTTACTGTGTTAAATTACTATTCAGTAATGGAAGAAAATAGGAAATTACTCAGACTGCAGTAAAAAGTATTTTTTTCCCAATTGCAGCAAGTGCATTGCATAGCAGTTTGTGGTTTATAAGTAGATAAATAATGAAAGATGCTATTCCAAATAAACCTGCCTCAGTTTGTGTTGTTTTCAAAACGTCAGTGCAAGATACGTATCGATAGGTAAAGGGAGAAACCTTACAGAGGTGAAACACAGGCAAGCTTTGATGAACACAAAATCTTTTTCTGTTTTTTTATTTTCTTCCTGCACTTTGCGGTTTGCCCTTTCAGAGTTCTTATCTATTCTCCTTGTTTATGAGGGGGTTTTTTTGGGTTTGATTCCCATGTCATTGCCTGCAAAACATTACCGGTAAGCAGAAACTAATTGTCTGCACTGTACAGCTCTCTTGGGAGTTTGAGCTCCTTGAAGTTCACTTGGTTATATTGCTGGGTTTTTTTCCATTTTCAGAAAATTTGACTGGGAGTGCAAAGGAGTTGTGTAGTAGCCATAATGCATTTTATGTGATAACTGGAATATTAAGATCCAAAAAAAATGGAAATGACTAAATGCTTGCAAAGGACAATGAGTGGCTACTTTCTGAGCTGAATACTGTGATATGAGTATTATGGTAAATAACACATGCCAATGTATTAGCAATTATCTCTGACCAGCATAACAGAAGATACTCAGCCTGCTTGATTTATTTTGCAATGTGTTGTGTGAACAAATTGTCTTTATCCTGATTGTATATATTAATCTACAGTATCACCTGACTAGTTGCTGTATTCTATGTTGAAATATGTTTGGTGAATTTATTTTTCATGAAGAAATTCTATTTATTGACATCCTAAACATACTAATACTTCAAATCACTGCTGCAGTCCTTCAAGTGCAATTTTCTTAATGTGGAATCAATGAAACTTCAATTTATGTAGGCTCTTTATCAGTTTTCAATATTTCTACCGTCTTCCTTCTGAACTTTAAAAACTTGTTTTACATCTCTTATTTCTGTGTAGGACCCTTCATTATGGATCTCACTGGACCACTTAACCTCACTTTGCTTTGTCCACTTACAACAGTGCATAAATATGGTGTTGAAAACAGTGAGGTTTTTTTGACCTTACCAAAAAAAGGAAAAAAAAAAATCTGTAGAAATGTATTTAGACAAAAAAACCCCTAGAGCTTCCAAAATGAATTTTGATAGTGAAAGAATCTCTTTTCTTCAGAACAGTTAATAATTCAAAGCTTAAAGAACTCATTTAGGTTTTGGTGGCTTGGGTTCAGTCTAATTTGAAGCAGGGGCTCTAAGGAGGGTCTCTTACATGCCAGGTGATTGCCCCCCATCAAATGATTGGCTGGCTTGAAAGAAGCCTCTCTCGTTCTCTCTCACTCGGACCTTTCCCACCTTGTATGAATAATTGAATAATCGTTGGGGCAATGCAAGAGACTAAAGCTATAGCCTGCTAGGTATCAGGGATGTCGGGCCTTGAACCCAGAGCTCCTGCATCCTGCTGGAGAAGCCCGGACTCCCAGTGGGACTTTGTACTGTCAGATTGTACCCTACATTTTAATGTTCTTTTCTGGTTTGGACAAAGACAGGATAATTCACCAGCCAGTCTTACTGACCTGCATTCTCATCACTCCCTCAAACAGACAATACAACGGGCTGCGTAAGCATCTCTGTATAGGTTTTCTTACTAATATTCTGTGTGCTGTAAGACATACTACTTAATCCACAGAGATACCCTGTTGCACTCCTGGCTCTCAGGCTTCCTTCTTTTGTACAAAGCAAAAAATAGTTTATTCCCATTGTAAACAATGCCTGTTGTTTATCAGCAGCTTTGATTGCCTGAGACTGTGCAAAAACCTACCATCAAGCCCATTTTGTTTATAATTAAACCTCAGCTCGTTTGGTGGTCAGGGAGCCTGAGTTTTTGTGGGTTTTTTTTTCTTTTTCTGTACTAACTCAGTGATAATGATAATAGTGGTAATAATGAGAATTAATCTGTGCCTTCTTCCCTGAAATTCACTTAACCAGTATAAAGCGCAGATATGGAGGCTTCAGTAGATAAAAAACAGAAGTGCTAAAGAGGGGAAATCTGTGTTCCCATAATGAGAGGCAGGTGTCAGAGACCCAGTGCAGACTTCTTGCTATTCAGCTTGCAGTATGAGCTGCGGACCTTCTGGGTTCAGCAGTGGCTTCACTGAAGGTAATGGCAAAACTACCATATGGTTTGCTCATGTTTTCAGGAAAAACGGCTCTGCGCCATCTTGTGTCATTTGATCCTGACCTTAACATGGACACCATGGAGATTTTATTATTTGTATTAGAGTGTAGTGGTGGATTGGGCCCATGACTCCACTAGGCCCTGTACAAATCAAAAGAAAAGAGCAATGTTTGCCCCAAATAGTTGAAGAGATTCAGGTGGGAGACAGCAGGTGATGACAGACATGGGATAATACTCATCGTGCGTTAGAGGCTGGCCTCCTACCTGCATGTTGTGGCATCTTCACTGCCATCTCCGTGTGCAGAGAGGGAAAGTTGCGCAAGCTTGAGGCGGTGCTAGGTTTAGGCAAGATTTTTCGCCACCGCTTGAGGAAATCTGTTGCCTGGAGGTCATTGCATTCTAAGAAATGAAGCTACTAGAATAGTTTAGTAGGAGGAGAAAATCCCGGATTTTTAGGCTTTGTTAACTAATGTTTTCACATGACTGTAGCAAATTACTCAGCAAGAAGTGAAAATGTCAGTAGTTTGATACTTGTTTACACAGCATGTTCCTGCCAACTCTATTTCTTCCTATACATCCATTAATAAATAAATGCCTCTCAAAGCTGAGGACATGGTAGAGATCAAGCTTGTAAGAGAAAACCTGCTGATCTCAGCCCGTTTTCATTCCAGACTGCCAGCTCTGTCCCGTAGCTGGCAAGTGCACATTTACAATCCACAGGGCAAAATGTAAAATGAGAAGGTAAAGAGGACTGTTAAAGAGGTACTGTCAGGTCATACCTACTGCGGCACTCCAGCTTGGACATACACTTAAGTTCATTGTACATCGAGGTTGTAGCGAGGTGGGGGTTGTTCTCTTCTCCCAAGTAACAGACAAATAGGACAAGAGGAAATGGCCTCCAGTTGCACCAGGGGAGGTTTGGATTGGATTTTAGGAGAAATTTCTTCACCGAAGGGTTGTCAAGCATTGGAACAGGCTGCCCGGGGAAGTGGTTGAGTTGCCATCCCTGGAGGTATTTAAAAGATGGGTAGATGTAGGGCTGAGGGACATGGTTTAGTGGTGGTTTTGGCTGTGCTAGGTTAACGGTTGGACTTGATGATCTTAAAGGTCTCTTCCAACCTAAACTATTCTATGATTCTATGAGATGCAGATTGCAGTGGAGGTAGGTCTGAGTGTGGCTGGGTCAGGCTGCCCTACACCATTTCCCTGAGCCCCTGGTCCTCCTGTTCTCACATCAGGACAGCCTCACTATACTCATTTGTTCTTACATTACGGAAAGGGCTATTTATTACCATCAGCTCAGGAAATGACCTAACGTGGCCTTGTAAGGCAGAATTAATTTGCAATGACTCCAGCTGAAAGTTGGCCGTCTTTTAACTTAATAACTGGAGAACTGTCAGCTTCCTTTGAAGTTAATAGCAGTTGTGATGTTGAAATAGAAATTTTCGTAGGGGAAAGCAAACTTGACTTGATTTGGGTTTGCAGTATATAGCGTTTTTCTCAGTGGAATAAAGGGAGAGTGAGAGGGGTGTTTAGCTGTAAAACAAAAAGCATTCCTTTTGTGTTTAAAGAGAACTTTTACTACGCTGTGCTTTTTGAATACAAACTTAGCAATGATGTTTTGCAGTTAACATTCAAGCTGGAAATATTTAAAATGTGAGTGACTCTTGTAAGTTGTGTGTTTTTTCACAGCAGGGACCACACACTGCAAATAAATGCAAGCCTATTTTGGCTCTACCACATCTCACCCTGGGATGCAATTTTCTGCAAAGGTGTATGAAGCCCTGTTTTAATTAGCTTTTCCTTAATGATCAGAGGAACGGCTCAACTGTAGGATGAATACAGGATTTATTGCTCTAGATGCAGAGGTTGTTTATTATTATTTTTCCTCTTTAAGTTATGTAAACTTCAACAAATTGGTCATTTTGGGTTATCAGTGAACAGATCGTGTGTATGCATGTGAATGTGCAAAATGTAGCTGTTTCTAATTTAAACTGGAGTTTATTACTGCCACTGGATCTGCTTCATTGCTGCTAATGAGGTTTTAGGGATCCTCATAATGTAACAGCATGAATAACCTTTTGTTAAAATAAGGCCACCCAAAGTATGTGAAGTGGTGGATACTATTCACATTATTGGTTTAGTGCATTTAGTTCTCATGAAGGGAGTGGGTGATAGTCCTTCAGATTGAAGAGCCCTCACTCCCCGGTGCACGTAAGCACAGGATTAAAACCCTCCTACTCCTACTATAGTGGCTTTAATCATAATCCCACTCAATATTAGCCAAAATGTATTAACATCTGATAGTTGTTAGGCACCGTGAAAGGTGTTGGTGGTTTCCGTTCAGCTCGTGTTGGACAGGTGTCCACATCAGAGAAGACCTCCATCGCAGTAAGCATAAATGCACGTGTTCCTGAACGAGCCTGAGGATGAAAGCCCGGGGAAATGGAGTTCCCCTGCTGCCACTGCCAGGAAAGGTTTCCTTCAAATGGCATTATCAAAGAAGCCTCAAAAGGGGGAAGAGTTACAGTGCAATTAAGGAAAATCAGAGTATTTCAAATTTAGTCAAGGTTTTATGAGTGCACACTGCATGTGCCTGTATCCCTCCATCTGATAAACAGCACAGACAGGTGAATAATATGTTTCTACTTATGTCGGCATTAACTTTATATTAATCCATCTCTCACAGGTCATTTTCTGCCATTCCAATTCCCTGAGCAACCTTAAACAAATGACATTTTGCTTCTGTCAAGTAGTCAAAGACGTTTTTTCTTCCTTTCCTCAGATAAAGAATAGTTTATTAATAGAGATGACTCCCAACCCCTTTCTGTATTGTTTTTAATCCCACCCCACTGAGTAGTGATCAGAACATGTTTACACCTAGTAGCCCAAAATTATTAACCCAAGTCTCTGGCCCATCGGCAATTTTCTTATGCATAGTTTTGTAAGAAATGTTATAGCTCTGCAATCAGAGTGGGTGAGGATATGTCATGCCCTTGATGGACACAAATCAGCCTGGCTCCATTGAAGTGAATGGAGATTCGAGGTTTTACACCAGTTCTTTGTTAAGCACAGTGGGCCCTAATTGTTGGGAACTTTAGTGTTCAGTAGGGAACTTAGTTTTCAGTAGCATTCAAAGGACATATGTAAATGGGAAAGACTGTTGAAGGTGCTATGTTGCTAGTCTCATTTCTCGTTGACTCATAACATAAAGATAACAAGTTAACAAGTATTCACAAATAAAGTTAATATAAATATCTGAGCATATATTCCCTTTTATCGCATCCAGATAGAAAGGATCTCAAAATACTTACCATCCATCCCATTTTGCGAGACTGGAAAGAGTTAATTTGAACATCCTGGTCAAATTCTAATTCAAGAAACCTGTTATAATCCCTCTGCTGTTTTCCTTAGGTAAAGTGTCACTCACTTCTTATCCAAACTTGCCGTTTGATGTTGCTGGGCATTGTAAATCAGACAGTTCATTTTCCCTCCAAGGTGGTTCTGTTTCAGCCATAAGTGAAAAAGACAAATGATTCTTATCTACTTTTATAAAAAACAGAACCTGTGGGTGAAAAAAAAAATATTCTCTAGATAAATATCTCCATAACGTTAACTTGATTAAGTTTGTTATTCTAACTATTGTTGTGAGTCCTTGGAACTATTATTCATATCAGATATGATAAATATACATTATTGTTGTAAATATAACCTGTGTAACAGTGGTTTGTTTCTTCACATTAGCTTTTGCTCTGTACATCTATAGTTCACTGGTTTAGCTGCTTATCCACTCTCCACTTTTTTGCCATTGTTGGTTGTAACTATACCCCTTCCCCATTTCATCAGAAAATAATCTCATACAAGTGTAAACTAATTTTACAGTTTAAAATAAATTAAAAAATTAAAAAGTCATTAGAAGGCAAAAAAAAGAAAAGAAGAAAAGAAATGCAGATACAGCTTTACAGCTTCAAATGTTTTTGATACTGACATGCATTATCAGAGATGTTCCACCTTTTCTTTGGCTTCGATCTCCTCTTTCTTGTGCAGACTTCAAAAGATACATTTTTCATCACATTGCATAAATTTGCCAGGGAGACCAGATGTACAGAAAACTTTACCTTTATTAACTAGCTGTGGAAAGACTCCAAATATGGCAGTATTGCATAATTTAAAGTGAGAAGGAAAAATACTGGAGTGTCTAAAATGTCAACTTTCTTGCCTTACTCCAAATAGCAGCCGTCTTGAAATCTGCAGGAAAAAACCCAGCGGCATTGTGCTAGCTAGAGGGTGCCTCAGTGGGGATAGCTGGTTTGCTGTTAGGACCGGGTTCCAATGGGGCAGCAAAGCCCCACTGAGTAAGGGCCACCAAGGACCGTTCCTCTCTGCCGTTCAGGATGATGGAAGACTCACCACTATTTTCAACCCAATCAAGATTTTGACTCAAGCTTGGTCTGCAGCCGTTGCTGTCTTTCAGAAGAGTTTTTCCATCCAGTGATCGCTTCAGGCAGAAACACCAAATTTACTGATCCTCTTAAAGCCGATGTGTGGTGTTTTGCTCATTTTATTTTAGGACTTACTGCTGAAGTCAGTTTCTACCTTCGGCTGAGTTAGTGTAAATTGTTTCAGAATTAGAAGTGCTGCAATATATTTTGCAATATATTTAGATTTTTGCTTGCACTAAAATAAATTAACAAAGCAGTTATTGCCAACAATTGCCTTGCAATTTTAGCACAAATTTTACATTTTACAGACGTTTGTTGAAAAGCCTTGGTGTGAAAATCTCAGCTGTTATGTAAACAGAAAAAAGGGCAGTACATTTCTAACCCTCGTTATTGCCAGGTAAAAATTGAAAGTATGACACTTGTAAGGACTCACAGAATCAAAGAAGTCCATTTTGGATTTTATACTTCTTGACATATATTTAAACTCTTGAAGTTTCAGTTCCTGTTTGGTTTGGATTTTTGTTTTTGTTTCTTAGTCAATCTCATGACATTCAAATATACAGGTTTGACAATAGTAACATTATTTGTGTATTTTGGAGACTAGTAGTTCAACTTGTCTGGTCAGATAACAGAGTTAATGTCAAGCTTTGTCAAGGAGAGAATAGAGCAACCCAATACCGTAAATCTACCTGTTACTCTTTTAACAACATGTGGTGCAGCACCAGTTATGGGAATTCAGGAATATGAAAAGCGTTTAGTTCCCACATTAAGCAAATGTGGAAGATCCAAACGTACCTGCCAGCTCCTTTCTTGGACTGAACAGTCCCCCAGAAGGAGCATGCGAATGAGACTCTTGTTCCTTGGTAAGCAGAACTTTGAAATGTTCCTTCTTACCCCCTTTAAAGCGTAATTCAATTTTGCTCTTCCATTAAGTAATTGGCCAGATGAGTATTCAAAGCCTTGTGATTCCCATTTATCAAGTCAAATTAAATGTTTCTGACCAGGTTTATCAACTAGGTATGTTTTAATCAAATTTAATGACATTTTCAATGAAATAGTAAGTGCACTGGGCATTTTTCTTATTGGTCCAGTGGAGGTAGAAGAGGCATTTACATCCTTTGAACGTGAAAAGCACTTGGTGTCAGTCCCTGTTTGTTATTGTGGAACATGACAGTTATCTGAAGAAAACCAGCAGGATTTAATCTGACAGCCCAGTAAGGGAAGAGTGCCACCAATCTAATTATCCAGTAATCTAGTCAGAATGGGAGTAATTCTAGGCCTTTCTCAGTCAGTTAATCACATTTCCCATGCATTAGCAACTGCACATGCAGAGCTTTTAGGGATGAGCTCTTAGCCCAGTGTAGTCCATGGTAGACACAAGAGGAGCATCATGTCATTGGCTTTGTTTGTTGTCAGGCTGTTTTTTCTAAATTATGATAAAGTGTTTCTGTTCAGATTTGTTTTGTTTTCGCTCTTTGAGATAACCCTCTGTTGATAATTTCTCAGTTCACCATCAGTCATTAAACTACAAAAGACACTTTTTCATTTTGGATGTTCCAAAATCACCCTCTGCCATTGATAACACTGTCAAAAATCGTCCTTCCTCCATACTTTTTTTCTTCTCCCTAATGTCCACAATATGGTAAACTAAGGGGCATAATGAATAAAAAAAAAACCCAGACCCTAGTGTTTAGCCAAAGATTGTCAAGGTATCTTCAGGCCAGGTGTCAAACAACATGACATATCTATTGTATAGAAGGTGGGTTGGAGGGATTGTTCAGGGAGAGAAATTCATTTAGTTTGTGACAAAAGTTCAGAGGTCTGGGTTTTCTGCTTTTGTTGTTTTTTATTTAACAGTGCTTAAGGCTTGCTTCTACTATTTGCTAGTTGTGTGACAGGCACATTTATCCTGCCTGTCATTTCTCCCCCCCACATTTTATTGTCAAGCCGGGGGAGAAATTATTTCATAACTCTGTCCTCAGAGGTATAACTTGCCAGCCTGAAATATCTACTTTGGATTGTAAGTAGTTGGGGGAAAAAATGCTGATCCCTGAATGTTTTATCATTTTTTGCTAGGGCAGCAGACCTTGTACTGTCATATATTTATTTATTTTTGTGGTCCAACCTACTGTTCTTGTAAGTGGGCAGGATATGTCTTACTCTTATTTCAGTAGAAAAAGAAAGATATATTCTAAGTGTGTGCCTTTCCTACGCTTAGTGTTTGAAAGAGGATTCTTGGGTGCTGCCAGAAGATATTTAAATGCTTGCTTCTCAGCTTTCCTTCTGACAGAAGAGGGTTTGAACTCCCTTAAAGTTTAGATATCACCAAGCACCTTGTGGCTTTGTTAATTCCCTGTGGGACTGCAGCGGTTTGCCTCTGGACAGCATCACGGTACATGCACAAGACACCCGTACATAAAGCAGAAATAGATTTCAATTAGAAGAAAGAAAGAAAAAGAAAGAAAGAAAGAAAGGAAGGAAGGAAGGAAGGAAGAAAGAAAAAGAAAGAAAGAAAGAAAGAAAGAAAGAAAGAAAGAAAGAAAGAAAGAAAGAAAGAAAGAAAGAAAGAAAGAAAGAAAGAAAGAAAGGAAGGAAGGAAGGAAGGAAGAAAAAGAAAGGAAGGAAGAGAAAGAAAGAAAGAAAGAAAGAAAGAAAGAAAAGAAAAATGCACAGTCTGATCCCTTCCCTAAGCCTTGCTTAACTGGAAGAGTGCTAATGAACCTGACTTGCCTGCAAGACTGCTCATTCTTGAGCCAGGCCAGAACATCAACTCTGCTTGGAAGGCTAGGAATGGGATTTCCTCCTATCTCTAGAAAAGACTTGGTTAGGAAAACAGTTGAAGTTTGGTGGTCTTCCCATGCAGTGGGCTTTAAATGGGGTCTCAGCTTAGTCCCGAACCTCCCTGTATCTCCCTCCACTAGTGACATAAGAAGAACACTTTGGATCCAGGTGTTGCAGTTCAATTTGATTTCTGCTTTATCCAAATTCCTTTCATCTTTCTTACCTTGTTCGCATTAAAGAGGTTGAACTGAGTGAAGACAGTTTCTGCAGCAGCAGTCCGTACAGACTGGTTGTGCATTTTTTCAGCTTCCTGGTGACTTGTATAACTCTGGGTGTTGTCACTGACAGCAGGAGCTGATTTAAATGGAAGAGCTGGTTGTTTTCCATTCCGGTTTGACAGGGAGGTGGTGGAGGTCAGAAACGGAGGAGCTGGCATCGGTAATGTGGATTTTTCAGAAGGGCAAATGGCTCCAATTAAAAATAACAATAATTCCTTAAAAAGAGATACCAATATCTCCTTTGAAACACTAGCGACTAAATAGAAGTCGACAAGGAGGCATTACGTGCCAAAAGGGAAAATGGGAAGAAATGACCCTGCTAGATGAATCGAGCTAAAATCCGTGCCAAGTTTGGCATTTCACTTGCAAATGAGTACCAGATCTAAGCTGATCTTCAAAAATGCATTTGTAAAGATTGAAAACAAAGTATGTAAAAGCCTTCTCTTTTAATTTGAACTTAGTGGAAACAGCAGTTACACAGCACCTCTAAGAACTGAAGGTGCTAGCATTACATACTGGGATCTTGTAGAGTCATGTAAGCAATTGTTAATATGCCCAAAGTATTTATATTTTTATACTGGCTAGCAATGAATAGCAATGTATTTAATATGCACATATGGTTCTTGTAAACGTTATTTCATATTCAGGAGCCTCAGGTCCTCCCTTTCTAGTTTATTTTTTCCTGGTCAAAAGTAATCTGTAGCCTTTAGAAATATTAGTGAGAGCCCCCTTCTGAAGTTCTTCAGGAACCCTCTTTCATTGTTATTCTTTAACAAAGTACAAATAAATTAAATTCCTACTCTTGGATATGCTACCTATATGCACAATTTACTTATGTGATTGACTTCTTGAGACCGTGAAACCAGCGTATTGAAAGAAGCAGGACTTGTTATTGCTTTTAGCGATTTGTGCCTTGTTTTGAGTATTCCCTACATGGGTAAATAAGATACACATTTGCTTGACTTTTTTCCTAAAAGAACTTTTGTAAGTAAAATTACCTCAATCTGCAGATAGGGAACTGTGGAACCAACCTCATTAAGTAGAAAAAACCATCTTCAGCCTTCAGCTCCAGGAGAGATAGTAGAAGTGAAAGGCTTCCTTGTCTTTTGAGGTCCATTTTAATTGGTTATTTAAATTGTGATTAATGAGTGAGATGCTGAGACTCAGAGCATTGGTTTTAAAACTCCTGCTTAACCGTGCAGCAGCAATGCATAGGTATGTACAAATCTGAAGGTCCTTTCACTGCTTTATACCTTGGGTCTTACGTTTCTCCAGTGATGTCGAGCTGTTTGTCAGCAGACACTTTGATTTCAGTGTTCAAATTAATATCTGCTGAATGAGCAGTGCTTTGCAGAAGTTGAGCTTTGTGTCTTGTTCATTCTTAACAAGAGAGCCTGCTGCTGTCTAAGGAATTTCCCAGTGACAAGAAGGGCTTTGTGGAAAGAGTAAAGGGAAAAAAAGACCTTAACTGACGTAAGGGAATTATCAGTCTGCCTTTCTGTACAAGGAAATAACAGTGGACTTTGAACTCTGGAAAATGATGATGGGGTTATCATTTCAAATCTTGATGTAATATATAAGGCCTTCCATTTTTATCCAATTTTTAGCTTGTTTGTTTCAATTTGCTTTTTTGTATTAATAATGTGGTCACATTCCGGACTGATTTAACCCATGTAGTCACTGTAGTCTTTCAATCTGTTTTCCTCCATCAAGTGGAAGTACTTTGAGTTGGAATTACATTTCTATTTAAACAGACCGTAGATTCCAGCCTCACTTATTAGTTTAGTTTTTGTCAGACTTGCTCAATCCTACTGCTGGACCATAAATACCAACACTACCAATACTCCGTGTTTTCACTCAGTGTGAAAACATTCATCTTCCCTTCTTCTTCAGGATCAACAGTGGACTGCTATTTGCCTCTCTGTGTGTACCTAAAGTGGTACACTGTGAACAGGGAATGTTGAGAGACAGAAAGGTTTGTGGTCTGTATAGTATTTATAAGACAATAGGAGGAGAAGGAGGCCCAAAGAACTTAAATCACTTGGTTGAGGCCATTATGTCAGAGCTTGGCATTATAACTCAAGTCTTTTGCCTCCTAGCGTAATACTCAGGTGTCACCGCAGTCACAGGCTTACACCTTCGCTACGTCAACCCTTAAGCTTTTAGTGTCTTAAGAGATGCTGCGTATAAAGGTGTTTATTCCAGGCAGCTTTTCAACACAACATTGAAGCTACTCCAGTAAGCCTCAGAGGTTCTCTCAGAGGAGGAGGAGGTCTTCTGCCTGTATCCAGAGCCAAAGCTGGAAATGTTCTGAAGGGTTATTTTTCTTGGTTTTCCTTTTTGTTCCGTGTGTGGGTTTATTTTTACTAGAGCTCTACCTAACAGGACATTAAATCATTGATTCAAAATGTTTAAAGAAAAATATTGAAGTAAAAGAAAATACTACAGTAGACAAACCTAAAAGGTCAGCACATACCACAGAAAGTGCTGTGAGTATTGGAAATATGTGGCAAAGTCAAACTTATGCAATGGATGGAAAGAATGACCTTTTAAGGGTGCCCTCCTCTGCATTCCGTGTTCTCCATTTTGACATCTGCAGCTTCATCTTCAGGCTGTCCCCTGCCTATGGTTTCCTCTGATATTTGTATTATTTTTCATTCTTTTGAAAGGACTTAAATTTCTTTCCTTCCTGTTTCATAATATGTTTTTGTTAACCATTACTCCATATTTTTTTTGCCTTTTCTCCCTTCTTCTTTTGCAATTTTTAACAAATAGCTTTCTCTGTGGCGTTTCTAAGTTTTCCATATCTGTGATCAACTTTTTTCCTTCCATTCATTTCACTCTACTTCTAGCACCTGTAAGCATACTTTTTTCTTTTGTTATTGTCCTATCTTAACCCATTCTGAATCTAGAATGAAGGTCGTGCTTGTATTAAAATGCAAATAATGAAAATTCATGAAGTTGAGAGATTGAGAAAATGAATTGGAAACTAAACCTTCCAACGGTGAATGAATAAAGAGCTAAGAATTTAGATATTCGATACTGGTAGGCTGGTAGAAAATGACTTTGCTAAGTGTACCTGTCTATGCAGTCGTCTTTTATAAACCTATGTATTTTTGTCTGTCAGTTTTCTATTGGTCTACTATTGGATTATTTTAAATATGTAAAATATGTGGAGTGCAAAGGTGTCATGTTGTTTTTGTGAGGCAAAATATTTTATCCTGGTCAAAAATTCTGTAAAAGAAGTTGGGAAGTCAGTTTAAAGAACCTGAATCTCTCTGAGACATGAAATCCTTGACATCAAAACTTGACAGAGGAACAGACCTCAGTAAAAATGCAATGATGTAGAAATGTGTTTCTATTGGTCTTCTGTGAATACCAAGTGAACAGATATGGAAGGGTGAAATAAGTGGTTTTTTTCCTTAAACGTAATGTATTCTTTATTCTCCCTATGTGAATCGTTCAAATAAACATTTAAATAATATGAGCAGAATTATTAGTACCAATGATTATCACCCTAGGTTAGCTATGTCACGTAAATGCCACTGTTAATACAATCTGAGGTGGAGTGACAATATCGTACAGTCTGTGTTTTGGGGGAAATGCTGTTGATGTTAGCCAGACCTTTCAGGCAACTCTCTGTGAACTAGCGACCAAAGCTTGTGTCACACCCTTGCGGCAGACAGGCTTCGGGTGGGGAAGAGTTCAGGCCCTTGCTGGAAAGCGCCCCGGCGCTCCCTCCTGCTCGCTTTCCTCTCAGGGAACTCCTTCATCAGATTGCAAGAAACTGATGTGATAAGCTGAAGCCTGATTTTCCCATGGGACATTAATAATAATGTAGCTTGGGAGGAAGAAAGATGGAAACTGCGTTGACCCTTGAGACTGTACTGAATACATCAGTGGTCAAAATAAATGAAGCATTTCCTATTAAGGATTAAGTGTTGTAAATGTGATGAAAGACTAGACGTGGGTCATAAAGGCAAACAATGACTCTGATCTGACTTAATCATCCTTATTTCACAAGACAGTCAGTCGCCCGTGCTGCTCTTTGAGCTCCCAGGGTGTATGAAACTCTTGGCGTTACCTGTTGAATCCAGAGAAGGTGTAGGTTGTTACTGTGGCTCTTCTGCTGTTTACTCATCTGGCAGTCCCCAGCAGGTTGCTAAAATGTCAGACATCTTTGGGTATCTATGCATTAAAAAAAAAAAAAGGAAAGAAAAGAAAGGTTTGGGGTTAGGAAGTCTGTAAGAGACTTTTCTTCTTATCTGGCATCTTGCACATGGCAGCCTTGGAGATCTGCTTTGATCTCTTATTGCTCCTCACAAGAGAGGTGGTGCCCTGCGACCCTAAATAGATTCATGGGAGCAAGCGGTTCCCTTTGTCTCTGATCAGATGGCCTGCCAAATGTGAAGAGATCCAGTTTGCATAATAATGCTCCCTCAAACTATCTCCTTAACCTTGGATTCTCCTCAAACTCATCTGTGTTGCTTATCCAGCACTTGAAATCCATCCTCTGCCCTGTAAAGGACCATGAACAACTGTGCTTCAGCCTTGTGCCGGGCTGGCAGGTGGGAGACCTCTTGAAGACATTTCTGTACCTCTGCTGGTCTTCCTGCCACCATTTTCAAGTGCAGGCTCATTACTGGGCTTCTCTGTGCTCACTACAGGCTATAGAGGTAAAAGATGCCCTTCGACAGTGTTCTTTAATTATAGTGCGTGACAAAAATACAAATATTTATTACCGAGCTGCTTTTAATTGAATATATGTCTGGAATATTGAATTGAATATACTGGACCTCTCAGCATCTTTGTTTAAAACAGAAAGGAGGCATCTTGATTTCTGTTTGAAAATTTTTATTACTGCGTCAAAGAAAGTGTTATCAATCTGTCAAACTCATTCAGTAACAACTTACTTGGATCAGGTACAAACGTTTCCTTTGCTACAGATTTATTTCCAAAGTCAGACTAGGCAAAGAGTGAGACTTTTTTTTTTTCCCCTGCCATCATTAGCACAGCCTCCTTCAGGACAAAGTGATTTAATACGTGGAGAAGTAGGGTTGTACTCATTTTGGAGATCTTTAAGTGCCTTCAGAGAGTGCAGGACTATCTGACAAGAGGCACGGTACAGCAGCGCGTACCTCGTCTGCTCCTCATCTGCTCCCACTGCACTGCAAGGCATGCCTTCCACAGACAGAGTTTTTCATTGCTTGCATGGATGCTGGCTTTTCCCTGGGAGCCGTCTCTTGGAACACATTAGTGGAATGTGTTAAACTACACCATAAATAGAGTTAGCACACAGTCGCATCCAAATGATAGTTTTCTTAGACCTGAAGAGAGAAATCTGTATTTGCAGGCACAGCACATGAAAATATTTTTATTCCAAGCTTTGTCAACTCTCCCATCTAATTAAAAAGCATATCTCACTAGGTATAGAAATTTAAATACTTTTAGTTCTTGTTGGTATTTTTTTTTTCAAATGCCATCAGCATTCAAATAGTAATTTACAGGCCAGTTCTTCCAGCAGATGTCTTTTTCCTGCAGATCTGATTTAAGAAGGTGTTCTGCTGGAGGAGATCTAATGGGACCCAGTTCTAATACAAGGATTTAATTGCTCTTGCTTTCAAAGTGATGAGTTGGCTGATTAAGTTTTGGAGGCTAGATGGGAGAAAAAGGGACACTATTGGCCAGAATTTTAAATTTACTTTAGATATCTAAAGATGCAAATAGGCTTGCAGGAAGGTTTTTCAAAAGCAGAAAGGTACCTGACTCCTAAGCATGGAAATTCCATAAAAAACTGACCCAGAGTGCTTTTTTGGAAAGCGTTGGGCTAATGGTATGTTCTGAATTTCTCTCTCAGACAATTCAGCCTCCTGTGGGAGGAAAAGGTGTCCGAAGCTGCAAGTTTTAGTTGCCTTTCTTGGCTCTGTTCACTAGAGCTGTGGGGGTTTTGTCAGGTTCTTAACACCCTTAAGAGCAATATCTAATCTTGCGCAAGATTTATAAGGTGCATATGTATGCTTTCAGGGCCCGTCCAGGCTATCTTTACTGTTGTGGCTTTATAGAGGAATTACTAGCCCTTAATCCAGCCCTAAACTATTGAAAACCAGTTTTTTATCTAAGCCTACTGTTATCTGCACCTGTGTTTAAAACAATTTTCCCAAGAGGAGTCTAAAAGCAAAATTGAAATCCACAGGAGGTACTTTTATACTAAGAGTTTAATATTCATCTTTACATGTGTTTCAAACACTTTGTCTCAAGGTAGTTGTTTAGTTGAGGTAAACAGGTTAATTTCAAAAATAGTTTTAATTCATTTTAATTTATTTTTTAATTAAAAAAGTTAAAAGAACAGGTTAATTTTTTAAAGCTTAATCTGCAAGAAGGCTCAGAAGCATGGTGGCAGAGACGTGTTTCCGAGTTTTGTTCTCCTTGGGGCCTTTGGGTGTTGTTTTTTTCATCAGTAGTACCTCAGTAGCACTCTAGCTAGGAGTTTTGGAAGAGGAGTATCAGGCTAACAGTTTGCAAAGCTTTCTTAACATCTGTGGGGGCATCCCAGAATGTAACTGCTGGCAAGGATGAGCCTCGGGCCGGAAGAGGCTCGGGCAAAACCCCCATCTGATTGATTTAATAGCAATGCCTGGTGATTCAGAGGAAGAAGGGTAACTTGTGATTTATGATTTTATTTTAATTTAATTTTAGTTTATTTTTTATTTAGCCCTGAGCTAGAGCTGCTTCAGCCATGCAGAAGGAAGACTGGCTCTGAAGGTAGCACTTGGAATGGGTCTGGGATTCTCAGCCTCGGAGTAGTGCTGTGGAGTGGGAAACTGAAGGCTTATTGTTTGCTTTTCCTCCCTTTTGGCCCCAGTGGGCTACCACACTCTTGGCACAATCTAAGCATTGCATTATTTTTCCTGACATGAAGGCACATTGCTCAGCCTCTTTGCCTTTGGTCAGATATCAGCAACACAAAATGATGTCTTTGTTGCAGCAGTTTTGTGAGGAGGAGTAGCTCTGGTCAGTATTTCATAGATTCGTTTTATTAGTCAAGATCTGAAACCTTCTCTTTTTTCTCCCTGTATGAGGGAGGGATGCTGGTTCCACAAAAGACTGGCTCTCGCAAGACAGTGGGACATTTATTTAAAATCCAAATTTGAATCTTTGAGAACTTTTCTTCCTTCCTTGTTTTGTCTGTGACTGGAAACAAAAAGAGCAAAACTTCCCCCCCCAGAAACAAGTACTGAGACTTTGCAGAGCTGGCCATCCCTCTCTCGAAAGCTTTGCATTTCAAACCGCATCTCGGATTTTCCTTACATCCATGGCAACCTTGCTGTCTTTCCATAGCTGCGAGTTAATGCTGTTCAGAAAGAATGGGCTCGGTGCTGGTGGTACAGAGCCCTTGCACTGGCACACTGACTTTTTCAGCATTTTTGCTTTTCGGTGAGATTGTTTGACTCGCTCTGTATGATCTTCCTGTCTGCAACGCTTCAGAATTACATCATGGTGGGCTGCCGACCCACCCTCTCCAAACTAGAGTACCAGAAAACTTTTGTGAAGTAGTCTCTTCTCAGAATTTCTCCAGTCCTCTCCCAAAAGGGTCTGGAGAAGTTCTGCAAAGATTTGGGAAAGTGTTAAAATTTTGGATGCTTCTCTCGTGCGCTGCTTTTTACTGTACCCAGCAGTAAGAGGGGATTTGTCAAACAGGGCACCCAGAAGCCATTCCAAGGTCTGGACTGAAACGTTGTCTGGGGTTGACACGTGAATCAGTTTGATTCACTAGACTCTATAGTAATTCAGGCTTTTAAACAATGAATCTGTTTTTATTATCAGTTCTGCTACCTGACACGTGTGGTTTCGTAGTTCTGAAGTTAAAAGCCTGCTCTCTTCCCTCTCAGTTGTGTTGTCTGTGACACACGGTGGATTGGAGGACAGAGGGGATCAAAGTGCCTAGCAAAGAGCAGGATACTGTAGAGGTGTGTGTAGAAAAAAATGGAGAGGAGAATATGAGCGGGAAGTAAAGAGAAAGCAGGAAATGAAGGAGGCCCAGACAGGCTCAAAACGTCCAGGTGAGGAGGCTGTGGAGGGAGTTGGAGCCTGGAAAAAGAACCGTTTGGTATCAGCTTCTTCTTGATATTGATTGACTCTGAATGAAGAGAGGGTTAGCCAGAATGCAGAGGATGAAAATAAGGTCTCTGGCAATGAATTTGAGCAACGGCTCTTCCGAATACCATTTAAGATACCAAGAAGTATGTAAATTGTGAATGTGGAACTAAAAGTGTGTAATTGTTATTGTTGGATTTTAAATTTTCTTTCCAGACCTGGGTATCTAAGTAAATTCCCGCCCAGGCAGAATGGATTGAAAACATTTGACTAAACCAGGTGTGACTGCAGTAGATAGCATTAGAATAGTTAGTTATTTGTAGCCAAAAGACGATGCCACTAATGCTGCATAAACATTTGCTGGTGTCTCTTATAATTTGGAGAGTATAGCAGTTGGTCTACAACAGGCCTTTCTCTGCAGTTTTGTTTTCATATTCCAAGTTAAAATCAATGTATTTTCTGTGCTGGTCATGGTACGTAGTAGATTTGTAGGAATTCTGCAAGTTATGGCCTAAAGGCATTTATGAGCTTTCAGAGAAACAGTACTGGGTAAACCTGGGGCTTTTTGAATGAAACTTAGAGGCTGAATTTTTGCCTCCACTGAAGCCAAGGGAAGTTTTGCCACTGGTGTCAAAGGGGCTTGACATTTCCTCAAAATGGGTAAACTTATTCTAGATCAGGGAGCTGAGTGGCTTCAGACTTTCTACTCTTTAAGATACCAGATTGTCACAGCTGATAGGTGCAAAGGTGCTCGAGTATAAAAGAAATCACTTGCTATTAGGTGTTCTCTGTAAGAGCTGGTTTCTTCTGTCTGTGTCCTACTCTGCTTCTCAGTCCTCCAAAGCAGGCCTTTAGTAGTCGCCTTGAGGAAATATTTAGGAGTATTGCAGAAGAAACAACTGTTATATGCAAAACTGGCACAGGCAAGGCAGAGACTTAAGTTTAATTTTTTTACTCAAACAATTGCATGCAGACAAAAGCTGCTGCACACTTGGAGATGATGATTTTGGTGGGTTTTGTAAGAAATTTTCAGGGAAACCCAGGACCTTAGGTAAGGTCCTCCTGTCATTTTACAAATTTTTACCTAATAGAATGAAAAATTAGCACTGAGGTGGTAAAGAGAGGAAGATTTTTCCAAGTTTTTAATTCAGAGCTGGTCATCCGTCAGATGACGTGATGTGCCAGCCCTAACACCAAGTCTGCTGTCTGCACTGCTGGGTGAGAGGCTACACCAGTCTGGTCTGGGCTCTCCCCACAAGAGGATACCAACCATCTTTGCACTTGCACAGCGTCTTTCATCCATGAGTGTGAGTTTATAGATACCAAGATCTTGGGCCACTGGTCCTCATGGATTCCGGTACTGGGATCTATTTTGCTAGCACAGTCTTTGTAGAGCAGGTGACCTAACTTAGAACAAATCATGGAGAGGAGTTGAAAGATGTTAGCAGCTATCAGCAATGAAATGACACTAGGAAGAAAGCTGGGGTTTTTTCTGGCCTTTGGGACTTATCTGCAGCATACCTAGAAGTCCATCTGCAAATGTGGCTGAGAGAATTTTTGGCCATCTTTGCTCTGGCTGCCAACCTCTGTAACACCCCAGGGCTCCAACGTAGATCCACATGGTAGCAAGCTTTCAGTGTAAGCTGTTTTGTATTGGTGAAGTCACAGTCCTGCTGAGGTTGTTACAAGATTAACCATTGATTTCAAGTAATTCCTGACTTTATACCATTGCCAACATTTGGACCGTTTAGAACCATAGTGGGAACCAGCTGATCTGACTTCATGTCTATTCATTTTAAGGGGAGATGAGGGCTCCTGAGGGAGATGCTGATCAACTCACGGATTTGGTGAAGGAAGGTGTGTTAGGAAACTAAACCTGTAAAGGCTTATTAAGTGAGAGAAAAGGGGCAATAATATGGTAAAGCTCTGAAAGTGTACTATGAGCTTCCTCTAATGCTGCAGGACCTGAGATCACTCTGTGCACAGTTTTACATGAATCTCTGTGTTGGCGACATGCATCCATCTTTCTACAGGTACACCACAAGGTTTTGAAGGCACAGCAGTGCTTCAGGCAGGTGGAAAATAGTACTGGAACGTAAGGTGTGCAGGGATCCAAACTATGAAAATTGGGATCTAGGCATGAGATCAGCTTAGAGAGGTGCCTGCTTCTCAGAGAATTATCTTTGGAACATCAGTGGCCTGGTGTGAACTTGGCTCTCTGAGTCTCAACATTGCACTTGCATCATCCAACTCTGCTTAGATGAGAAATAAGACAAGATCACAACCTAGGGGGTTCAAATCTATGATTTTTTTTTTTTTTTAGTTTTTTTTTTTTTCCAAGGCAGACAAGGGACTCAACTACCCAGGCAACAACAGGGTAGTGATTATAGGAAAAAATGGAAAGAGTAAGGCACTGTAACACGCGAGCAGAAGAGAAGACCAACGCTGAGAGCCGAGCAGTGCATCTGCTGCGATGTGCCAGCAGCAGGCTTGCCGACTTGAGGGAGCGCTTAGAGGCGAGCTGCCTTCCTGGTGGGGAAGGTGTGCAGCAGGTACAGTGGGAGCCATGGTTAAGTATAACAAAGATGGAAATGAGGAGGAAATTCCTTTTTAGCACATTTAGCATGCTCAGCCACCTTGCAAGGTAGGACTGCCGGAGACAGTAGCTGGATATTAATAGGTGACATTAAATAATTGCCAAATGTAAATGCAATTGAATGTCTCTCTCTGCAGCTATCTAGGTGTTCATTATGCCATAAAAAGTAGTTGTTTTTCCCCCCCGTGTGGGTAGAAATAGCTCACAGTAGCAAAATTCAATTTACATGAAAGATAAGAAAAGATGAAATAATCTTTAAGTCATTTTTATTCTGTGTAATTTTATTGTGAACAGATAAACTGTGTATATCATATTGGTTTTGTCCAAGTTTACACTAGATGTTAGATTATTTCAGAAGATGAAGGAGTCAAGGGTAATAATGCAAGTCCCTGTTTATAAATGTTTTGTTGAAGTCTCTGACATAAATACATGAAAGTGAAAAATCAGAAAATGAAGAAAACAGCACAGACATACTCATAATAATTGTGGTTCACATAAAAATTAATCACTGAAGCATCTAGCTCGGTCACTGACTGCATTCAAAGTTAAGTACAGCCTGTAGCTTGTCTGTAAAAACCAAATGCTCTTTTTCAGAGTGTTAATGGAAATCTGTTACTCATGGCTGAGGGTGCACAAGCGATGCTTGTAAATAAGCTCTGGCTTTTCTTCTTAGAGTTGTTTGGGATTTTGAGAAAGCAAAGCACTCGTTCCTGTTTGATAATATTCTAGTTCGGTGAGAAGCATCCTTAGGGCCTCAGCAGCAAATTTATTCTGAAAAGCGAAGTTAGTGCATAAATTAGTCTGTTTAAATATCTAAAAAAGGTTTTGATTTTCTGACTCCCACATGAGATGTGATTTCTGGCTTTACCCAATTCTCTCTCCACGGCAGATTTTTTCCCCCAGCAACCTGTGTCATTAGCTCATCAAAAAACCTAGGGGAAGGTTAGGGGTATTAACAAAGAATAATGGATAGCCTTTGAGGTAACTTTTTATTTCTCTGACATAGTTCAGTGTGTCCATTCTTAGAATAATGTTGACTGCTTCTGGGTTACCAGTGGAATAATTAATCTGGGTCACTGCTTTAGCAGCATTTTGTTTCTCCTGTGCCTTAATGCCTGGAAATTTCTGGAGTCTTTGACACATATTGTTTCATGTATACTGTGGTGTTACTTAGAACAATCTCGTTTGTACTTGAAATCACATTTCAAGGTTTTAATCCATCCCGAGCTTAAATATTCACCCTCGCTTAAAGTGAATTTAATTTATGTCTTATCTGAAACAGGAGAAGCGGTTTCAGATGCTTGTGTCGAGAGACTGATATATGGAGAAAGATTCAGTGTAAATGGCTGGGTTTGCTTATTTTCCAACAACATGATAGCTCAGTTCTAACTACTTTCCGTTTGGTACAAATTGTATTAGGGCTGCATTCATTCTTGCTTCTTTTTTAATTTATTAAACTGAGTAAAAGTCTTGTACAAATTCAGTGGGTTTGTCTGGGGTGTGATAAGGAAATCCAAGAGAAAGCTGGACAAAATGAAAGGAAGTACTCAGAGTTAATCATCTCTGATCAGCAGTTTAAAGAGACCGGGTGCCTTTGAAAGTAGAATTGACTGGGAACGAGCAAAATATCTCTATTGTTCGGTACATTTGTTATGTGCACCTCCATTTGCCAGTGTAACTTGTCTTACTCTGTCTGCTAGTGTGGAGCTGAAGAAGACCATTAGGAGAAACCCAGCGGTAAATGCAGTGGTGGAGGAGGTGGGCTTGGCATCCCAGGGGACGTACCTGCTGAGAGCAGGGGTGAGCCGTGCCTCCCCACGGGGCTCAGCAGCCCCCCTTGCCTGTGCCAGAGCCTCCACACAGCATATGACTAAACTATTAAAAGGCCCTTTTTTTGGCAAGGAAGGAGAAGCAGGCAGTGGTTGCACAGAGAGACGGGGGCTGTGTGAGAGAGGCTGAGGGCTGCAGGCATCGTCCCACCACCCCTGCAGGCAAAGCTTGGCCTTCCTGCTTGGGTTTACAGCCTGTGGGTGACTTTGGGTTAACAGCTGTGTGTTTGATGGGAGCCGCTCTCTGTGGAGCATTGCTTTACCTTGACGCCTTTCAAACTGTCTTACAGACACGGGGCCTGTAGGAGGGTAAAAGGGTGAGGAGCTGAAGGCTTGTTCCCCTGCTTGGATCTGGGCTACACTCCGGAGCTGCAAAATTTCCCCAGAGGAAAACTAATATCGCCAAGCTGGAGAGTCCAGTGATACAGAGTTTACATTTAACAAGTGTTTAGTTTATTGGGTCATATGATTGTCACGAAAACTTCCATAAATGTATTTTAAATTATTTAAATTATTTAATATTGTCACCTTTGAAAGAAAGTTTTTCAAAGTTTCTCAGAAATTGTTATGTGGTTCTTTAGGCACTGACATCTTACTCTATTGCTACCGTTTTGGCCTAGTTTTAGAGATGGTAAAGGGCACACAGCAACCAAGTGGCCCATTTGTTTCCATTGCATTTGTAGCATTCTTCTTGACAAGCAGAGTCCAAAAATAAGAGATCAGGGTAAGTCTGGTCCTTTCCAGAGAGACATTTTTCAAGGTCAAGCTTGAAGGACAGTTTAAAACCTATGGGTGATTTTTTTTTCTGCTATTTGTATTATAGATGTTCTGCAATGAGATTAGCTTTAATCCGGAAGCCACTACATGAGCTGGTAGCCCTTATACATTGCCCACCTCCATAGGTGTCCAGCAGTGGTGACTGACGGGCCAAGTCTACCGGAGGAGATTTGCTACCCCTGCTCTGCTATCCACTGAGGTTTTGTGCTTCCTTGGAAAAAAGACCTGAGCTTGATCAGCAGGTTAAATTGGAAACTCTTGATGCAATTGCCATAAGAGGTATCACAGCAGGTCTGATCTGTAAACCAGGACATGGGGACCAGCATGTCTCCACAGGGAGATGGTGTATGTGAAGTGTGTGTATCTACATTGAAATTACAGACAGGGATTCCTCACTAAATCCTCTGCCCAATGGCCTCACAATGTGGTTCTGGGTCAAAAATCCAGACTGTTGGCTTTACATGCTCTTGAGCTTCATGCAGTCAATTATCTCTGCAAGATCTGGGGAGGAGCTCCCCGTCCTTTGCTTGGGCTAGGTAGGAGAGGAGGACGAGAAGGGCTGTTGCAGTCCCTCCTCACTGCCTGGCAGAAGGAGACCGCACAGCCACAGGCACACGCTGTGCCTTAAAACGCCAGTGGGGAGCCCTTGGTGGGCCCTGCCGTCCCCTCTGCCCCACACGGGTGGGGACAGTGCCCGCAGGGTGCCTGCTGCAAACTCCTCTGCTGCCCTGTCCTTCCTGCGCCTCTGCACCCTCAGCGCTGGCCCACGGCAGTCAGGCTTTCCTCTACCTGCCTTTTCTCCTGTCTTTCCTTTTATTATCCAGCTTTCTCTTATTTATGTCCCTTGTTAAAAGCCGATTTATTCATTTTAGAGTCCCTGTCTTTTCTTTGTCCCAGCCTTCATTTATTAGCGAACCTCTTCTATCTTTTTTCTGCCTGACATAAAGTATTTGTAAAACCCTTTCTTACTCCCCTTAATCCCTTTGGCTAGCGTGAACTCCCCTTGCTTTTCTGTTACTCTTACTTTCCCTGCGATTCTTAACTGATTCTCTGTAGCCTTGTGTGGATCCTCTCTATTTCCAGTATACCCACTTTTTTTAAACCCTCAGAGTAGTCCCCTGTGAAGCCCCACTGGCTGCTGCTTCTTGTTCTTTGAAATTTTCTGTATCTCAGGGACTACAACAGACTGCGTTTTCATTAAAGTGCCTGTCAGGATTTTTCTGCTGCCTTCTGCGCTCACGGCTGCTCAGAAAGGGGGTTGGATTTTAAGCACCCCTTTGGGAGGAAGAAGCTACATCCCTCCTGCCCACAGCTCCCCCTTTCAATTTGCAAATGAAAACTAGGAATAAGGGACAGATTAAACAGCATCATGCCTGGGTGCACTGATGCGAGAGGCTTTCCATGTGCTTGTGTCTTTCTTCTGAGGCATGGAAGGGTACAGTATGCAAATACAGGCATCCACATAACGAGGTCCCAGAGTTGGACTGCTCCACACGGTTTGGATCCTTCTTCTGTGTTTATCACTTTGTGGATGTACACATCTAACACGTCATGTGGCAGTGAGTTCCACAGTTTAATTGAATTCTGTGTAATTGTTTTACACCTGTTGCCTGATAGTTTCATGCGGAGTTCTCTACTTCTTTAGAGAGAAACAGGGCATTACCCTTTTGTAGTCACCTTCTCTATGCTGTTTAAGATTGAATTGGATTTTATATGCTAGCAGGTCTTTCAATCTATTTTAAGTACCTACTTGGTATCTTAAAAAAAAAATAATATGGTGGGATACTTAGGTGTGCGCACATTTTACCTTTAAGCATTTTGTAAAGCAGGCGAGCAACATTCCTGTCTTTAATTGATGGATTTCAGATGTTAGAGGTGTGGAGCATGTGTGGAAAGATACATAGAGATATATTTTTCTTCTGATAGCAACAGATATTTTAGAAAAAAGAAGGGCATCTTGTGTCTAATGCTGCAAGCGGAAAACATATTCAGCATTAACTTGGCCTGCATCCACGGGAACATCTACTGCAAATGAAGTAATAGGTGACTATTTCAGTGACCCGTGGTGATGAGTAATTCAGTATCCACCCAGTAATGTAGCAATATAAAGGTATGTGAATGAGGCGTGAGGCTGTGTCCAGCGCTAGAGTGTCCGTAAGCCCTAGAGCAATGCAGAAGAACAGTTGGGAAACCAGAAACACCTTCCAAAAAGAACATGTGTCAGGCCCAGGGTCCCGGCCCCAGAGAAAGATTCCAGATGACTTTCAAAAATGAGGTTATTGCGTAAGTGCATAAAATGAGATGCCTGCAAATGCATGTGGTCACCAGAGCCTTGCGACCGGTCGTTTTGTATCGGTCCCCTGCTAGAGGCAGAGCGCTTGCTTCTAAAAGCCTTTTACTTCACTCTAATTTCAAGTGGCAAGTAGGCAGTCGAGTCATGCTCTGGATTCCAGTAATAAGGAAGTGAAGCATCACGACCCGTGTTCTCTTTTTATTCCCTCTTTTTCCGAAAACCCCGTGAGTTTATTAGTAGTGTTGCTCAGAAGGCAAAGCGAACCCGGGGATCCAAACTGCATTGTCACGTCCTTGTATGTGGTGGGAGCCGAGCTCTGCCGAGGGCTTGACAGCAAGAGCTGCCGAACTGCAGTGATGCCTGTCGGGCTGCAAGTGTGTTAAGATATTGGAGGCATCAAGTGGCTTGTTGAAATTCATTCTTTCCTCCACGTGAGGTACTGTCTTTGCACATGAGGGAATAATTCATGCACAAGACTTTTTGGCATAGATATTACTGTCATGGTATTAAGTAAGAGAGAATACGTAGGTGGAGGCAGTGGGGTAATAAAAGTGTTTTGCAAAAAAAGGAGGAAGAACAGGAATCCTTGCGTGGATGTAATTTGTTAAAAGGCCAGAAATACTGTACACAAGATAGCAATATTAGTGGCATGCAGAGGAGCTGGCTCAAGTGCAAGCAGTGCAGCTACAGTCCTGGTACTATCTGGAAAGGAAAGAAAGCGCTTTTGGCTGCAAACAGAGCTGAAAATGCTTAGTGGGTAAAAATTCTAAGCATAAATAAAAATAGGCTTACGTTCAGACTTTTAGTAATAATTATATTAAAATGACACAATTCATTAAATAATGCAATACATTCACATCTCTAAATACACAGCAGCTGTTCGCTTCTGTCAAACACGATTCCTTTAGGGACTGAATAGAGAAGAGTAACATGCTGGCTTGCATGGTAATGTCCTGACGAGCGCTGGGCTGCAGCCTGCCCCCAACATGGATTAACAAAGAGTGTCTCTCTGCCAGCCGCCACATCCGGAAGGTGTCCCTCCGGCTGGGCAGGAGGTGCCAGCTGGGCAGGGTAAGGTAGGGAAGGAGTGGGTACAACACAGGAATTGTCCTTCTCAGGCTTTGTAGAAACTGAGTTTTAAAAGATGTTTCAGCCTAAGGCTATAAGCAGATGAATTTGGCAGGCTGTGATGTGCTGGAGTTGAAGCCCGTAGGGAGATTTTATTTTAAAATACCAAAAAAAACCCAAAAACCCAAAACCCAAAAAAACCACACCTGTGGAAAAATCTTGCCAGGTAATGGCTACTTGAGAGAGGGAATTGTCTGAACGTAGTGTCATCTTTCTCCAGCCTTCGGTTGTGGAAGTCATACATCCCTTCTGCTGCCAAGCTTGTAATACCTAATAATTGATGTAAAAGATTTATTGATGCACCAGTTAACTAGCCAGTAGTCATATTTCCCATTGCTTTCTAAACGGAGGACCTTTTCCTTCACACCAGAACTGAAGTCATATTCAGACTGTGTAGAAAGTAGAAGTGTCTTAAAAGCAAATGATAAGCACTTGTGAAGAGCCCAGCTGTGAGTAGAATTTGAGTAGTTGCCACTGTTGTTGTTGTCTGGTTACTTACAGAAAATGGTGAGCTGCATGTCTCCCTTACACGGCCATGCTTCATTCAGAGACACCCTTGTCATCAAGAGATATCATTTGGGCCTTAGTTTCTAATCATGGTGAGAACATCTTTGCATTTTCTACCAGTCTTTATTAAATTAAAGTGATTCTACAGGAATGAAATCTATTTGCAATTGAATACTGATCCTGAAGGTATTATCTTTGACTCCTGGGTCTTACGCTTTCAATCATCTAAACTTACATATGAGGCCCAACATTTGGCACACCAGCATTTATACATGACATTTTACTTTTACTTGTGCCAAACTTAATTTTCAGATTATATTGAATCCAGTATCGGGAGGCTCATAGTCCCTCATTTATGCAAGAAGAGAAATCAGGGTTAAAGTTGGCTCCTGAAGTCTCTCTGTGCCAACATCCATAGAGAAAATGGCAATAATCTACAAAAATAGAAGCCTAGAGCTTATAATTTTCTTGTGAATTCTTTCCTTGTTCCTTTTCTATCACTATACTTGTATACATAGATCATGGTAGCTTATTTTTCTCTGCTGGTGATGAATCTGGAATGCTTGTCACCTGTGCTCATATGATTTGTTGCGATATGCTGAAGGTGTTTATCTTGGTAAGGATTTTTCTCTCTTGTGCTTTGTTTGGGATTTTTTCCCCCTCTTCATTGTGGTATTATTCAGGCACTAGCTTTTCATTCAGGATCATAACATAGGTTTGATAAGAACACTCTGGAGAATGAAATTCTGACATGAGAAGAGGCTTTAAAAAGAAAACTACGATTTTATTAACTTGTAGACTAAATTGTGTGGCCCAACATTTGAAGTTTAAAATGGCTTTATATATTGGTGAAACGGAGCATAAACACAGGTATATGGCATTGACAGCCTTCTCATTTGGGTAATATATCATTATCTGCTGCTGCTTTATACCAAACGGGTGAGCTTACCCACTCTTTATATCCCCTGCATGCTCACTAACCAGTATTCAGAACCTTCACCTTTCAACTTACTTCCCCAAGACTCGGTCTCCTTGTCTCTAGAGACAAGGAGAGGCAGATACAACATTACTACAGCTTGCTGAGACTTAGCATCTCCCCTCTCTTAAGTCTTAATATAATCTATGGATTCTTTTCTCAGTCTTTTATTTATCTGGCTGCTTCATGCCTTTAACTCACACTGAGCTCACAATGTCAGGTGTGGGTGAAATTGTACTTAAATGCCCCTAAATAAATGCATGGCTTTTAAATTCTTCTCCTTTCCAAACTACATAAAACCAGGCCTCTGGAATGCAGTGGGAAAAAGAAGCAAATCCGTCTACAGGTGTTTTCGGGTTTAAAGGGAAGGGGAAAAAAAAACCAGGGCATCTGCAATCCCTTTGTTTATCCTCTCAGGATCACAGAGGTTGTCTTTTCTCTTTTGTTGAGATTAAGCATTTCCAGAGGTTACAGGAGTGGGGATGCTGCAGGTTATATATTAGCATATTTCATGTCCGACAGAGAGCTGGCCTTGCAGTAAGACTTTAACTCTTTCTTTTCTAGAGCCACTGATAAACATTGTGTGATTATTTTTTTTTTAGCCTCTATTTTCTACACGTTATACTGGCAGTAAACCAGTAGCACAATAATTAAAAAGAAATGGTTAACATTTAATTAGTTCCACTCAGTTTTGTTTGTCCTGAAGGGTTTATTTTAATTTCTATTCTCTTCTGCCTCTTTCTGCTCATGCAGTTGCCACTGCTTTTCCCCACATTTTTTTTGCACAGAAAATGGTACGGTGCTGCTCTCCTCACTCAGAGGGCTCTGGACCTTCCTCTCTGCCTTAGGAGGTACTTTACCGCCTGCTATCTCATGTCTGTCTTCACAGATGGAAAAAAAACCCCAAACCCTCCAGAGAGTAGCTCAAGTTGAGGGATACTTTTTCAATAGGTAATACAATGCTTTGCAGTAAAGGCTGAGTAGCTAAATTCAAGCACCTTCACTGAAAATGTCCATCTAGCATCTTTCCTGCTAGAAGAGTGACAGCCCTTCACATTTCCCTCTTAATTTGTACCCTTTGGTTGACTATAGTATTGATTTGTGCATTAAGGATGATTTAATCTTTCTTCCACCCTCTTATTAAGAGGGTTTGAAACCCTACCTGGAGTCTTTATTAGCTTTTGACATCACAAAGGGAAATGTCAACACATAATGAGATAAATTTCAACATCACAGAAGACTGGAATACAACTTTCACAAAAGACGGCTATAGGCAACACTTACCAAAATAAATAAATAAAAAAACCCAAAAGACAGAACCCTTCCTTCCTTTTCAGCATCCATCCATCTTTCTGTTTGTCTGTTGCTGCATTATAGTATTTATTAGAGTTTGTCTTGCTATACAATGGATTGCCAGAATCATGATTAAGAAGCTTATTCAAATGAATTAAAAATGTTTAAATGAAAAAGACCCGGAGAAGTAATTGCCAAAATTTAATCAAGGATTTAATTTGTAGCACAGACCAGCCAAATGGATTTTGCCGTTTTCACTGCGCTGTTTGTACAAGGAAATTAAAAAGTATAAAGAGTCAAAGACTCAGCAGTGTAACCCTTTAAGAATATTGCAGTGTGCTCACTTATTCTCATTAGCTGTATTATATCAAACTTGCTCCTCAGGGCTTGCAGTTTGCAAAGCCAGACCACAGACAGTGGGGAAAAAAAGATGATAGCATTTTTTCCGATGTCATAAATTACTGCCAGCGCACATTAGATGATTTCTCCACGCATTGCTGTAAGCATTTCAATGGTAGGTTAAATATCCCCCTTCTTAATGCCACTTAGTAATAAATGCCCTCATTTTAGCATGTCATCTTTAGCTGAACTGAAATAACTGAGACTAAGGAGGTGTCGGGGTTTGAAACAGAAATATTCCACTTGCATTTACTGCCGAGAAATACATACATGGCACCATTATGCTGTCTCTGTTTCATTGATGATAATAAGGTATCATCAAGCCCGGCATATCTGTTTGAACATGTTTTGCAGAAGTCTAATCATTAAGTAATATGTATCCCATTTCATCCATCATTTCCACACAAAGAGCCGTACAATGCAATTGACAGAACAATACTTTATGAGCCGTGAATAGCTGGAGCAATGATAACTTCCAAGTAGCGTGTAACAGACCCAGAATTGTGCTCTAAATTACAGCGCTGAAGGGATAGGAGGAGCGATGAGAAGTCCCTGCTTGTGAGGGGGAGGCTGAGATCAAGCGCACGTTTCTTTCTGCTTAGTCGTAGTTGAATTAGACATTCAGCTGAGTGCCAAATGCTCAGCCTCTTCCACAGGCGGAGAGGGAAGATGCTGCTGCAGCGGCGCGCTGCTCTGCGGAGCCTACGGCAGCAGTCGGGATGGCCCTCAGCGAGGGGTGAAAGGGTACCGGGTAGTTCGGGAGCTGTGAACTCCCTTTCTTCTGAAGCTGCTGACAAGGCTGTCAAAAGAAGCAAAATGAAGAAAACACACGAACCGCAAATTGCCAGATTGTGAATGGCTTCTAGCTAGCCCAGAAGAGTTACAGGTTCTCCCCTAAGCCAAAAATAACATTAGCGATTTAAAAAATGGGAAGAAGGAAAAAAGCTTCACGTTTAGTACAAACCTGAGGTGAATCACACCAACGGTAGTCGCACAAGATGGCAGATACGTGTGTAACACCGGGGGCAGGGTGCGGTGCTGCGAGACTGTTCCCTTACTGCAGGGGACAGGATGTGGTGTTCGCTTACAAGTCAAGCTTAAAGTAAGTTGTGTGAAGTCAGTGATTCTCACCCCTGTGTCTTTCAGAGAGACAAAGGTGATGTTTACTATTTCTTCTATTTTTTTGCTCCTGTAGCACCCAGTGAGTATTAGTTTCGTAGCAGAGAGGCAGGCTCAGTCTCTCCCCACAAGAGGATTAGTATCGGACATAGTAAGATATTTTCTAAAAGGAAGGAGCCTTTCTGTGAGCAGAAGCAAAAACCAGCTGCGGCTTCCTCTGTATCTCTCTGCCCCTGCAGTCCCTGGGAAGTCCGGCTCTCTTCATTTCTCGTGTCCTGCACGTTGGAAAAGTAGGGGGTAGAGCTTTTGGAGAATGAAAACTTTCTCCTCTTGAGATCCTGGAGCTCCTGAGCTTGCGTAGCTTCCTTCTGCTCCTAAGCACTTTTGGTTTGCATGTTGCTTTTACACAGTTGTTCTCTTCAGAGAGTGCTTTTAATAATTTATGGCATCTCTTGCTTGCTCAGTTACGTGGTTATAATTTTATTTGCACAACAGAAGAGTTGCTGATAAATAAAGTTAAGACTTTGGAAAAGGAAGGAGTCCAAAATCCAGTGGTTGAGTTCCAAATATTTGAATTTTGTTCCTTATCCAACCTTCTGAGCCTTTTAAAGATTGTGGCAGTGTAAATTATGCAGCTGCTTTTCTATTTTTTTTTTAAGTGGAACTTAAAAAGGTCATTTTGTTACATGAAAGTTGAGTTAAATTCATGCATGTTTTTAATTCTTGTCTCCCTTTTAGAGACTTAGGTTTTTATACACTGTGGTTACTATGCAATGTAAAGTTCTTGGATTTAGAAGAACAAATAAATTCTTTTGAACAAATAAGAGCAAAAATATTACAGTATGAGACATTGTGGATATTGTCATTTCATGTGTGCAACATTATTTTCACAATTTATTCTAAAACCTGTTTTATTTTCCCTTGCATTTCACCCACACAGATCTTAACATTTATATTGTAGAATTGGCTGTATGTTGATATTGTTTCCAGTTGATGGAGCCCAACTCAGTTTAGCTGCTTTCCTTGGTCATAAAGGAAAGCGACTTAGGTTACTTTTGGATTGTACCTAAACCTGAAGAACCTCCACATTTTCTTTTAATCTTTTAACTGCTTGTTTGAGTTGTAAAACTGGGACATAATACAACAATTTTTTTATTTTTTTTTTTTATTCCTGGTGGCCTTTTGGAAATCTCTGCTTTACTAGGATGTTTCAGGAATTCAGTTATTTGTCCAGGATTATTCTGAATGCCTGGTTTTGAAAATGAGACTGAATGTATTTTTCCCATACTTCTTCACGGGACTTCCTGAGTAGAAATATCTGTGCATGAGCCATTCAGCCTATGTGTTGTGAGTTTGAGACATTGAGGAAAATCTTGGACAAATGGCCTTGGGGTTTTTTTTCTCCCTCGACAAAATTTCCCCCAGAAATAAAAATAATACCAAAAAAAAGTCCAGAGAAACAGGAATCCACAGTAGTCCTAGTCATTACTCTTAGCATTGAGGGTCATGCAAGAAGCAAATGTGGTCACTTCTGTGTGAAATGTGTATCCTCCAAATACCTTTATTTTTGTTGGTTATTCAAGAGGTAAATAAAAAGCTGTTTGTTTGTTTGTTTTTTAAAAAAGGGTTATTTTCTGGTGGCACTAAAGCAGAACAGTGTTGTGTGAAATCTTCAGATCCATAGCGTGGCTTTAGCTCGTTAAGGGGCCCTGGTCAGGATGCTGCTGGTTTCCCATCCCTGCCAGTTCCCCAGCAGGAAATAAAACAGGGAGTTGCTGCCTTGATCCAAATAGACTCACACAGCATTTCATCAGGGAAACAGAGCTGAAGAGGAATGTTTGGACTGATAAGCTTTTAGAAAATATTTCTGGGAGTGCACTTTTTGAACTGGTGAGCAGAGACAGTCTGTCTGTATCAGGCACTTCTCCTCCTCCTTATCATGGAATTTACTATTAAAAAAACCCCACTGCCACCTCCTTGAGCGCGGAGGGAACCTTTCACAATGCAGTTTCTCAGCAGCTGACACTCTGGAGTCGTGCTGGAGGTAGTAAATGAATAAAGCCGTTTTTAAAAAAAGTGAATAAAGCTATAGCATCTCAACTATGTTGGAGAATCAATCATAGGCTTGAGCTCATTTGTTCCACTAGAGTGTAGTCTTATAAGAAGAGAACTGCTTGTTCCAGAAAAAAGTGTGAATAATGTGATAAACCAAAATGAACTGCAGAATATATTCTAGCCAGCAGCCAAGAAATTATTCACACTGACAGATATTACAGGTACAGTACATTTTCTGTCTTGAAAACCACGTTCTAGTTTCTCTTAGCATATGCATTATGGTTGCTGTTTTCCTACTTTTAGTATAGAAATGCATCTGGCTGTAGATACGTGTTTGTGATACACTTCCTTTTTTTGTATATCATACCTGGTAGTCAAAACAATCATTCTTTAGTTAGAGCAACTGCCCTTGCTTATACAATTATTAAAAAATATTTGGCAGTTTTGCAGCTTCAAATATTTAGGATTGAAATAGGACCATTGTTTCTCTTCTGTTCTTACTTTGAGCTGATGCACAGACATGCACATTTATGTTTATAGAAAGATGAATAGACACTCAGGCCAAAAGAGTAGGCTTGCTATAGTCTGAAGCAATAATTGTACGGGCTGTGATTTTGCTTTGCCTGTGTTAAGGAACCCATGGTTTTCTGCCCCATTACTTGGGGCAGTTTCTTCTGTATCCCTGTATATAGCACATAACGTAATACAGATCTAGATAAATAAAGCCCTGTATTTCTTTAATCCTCATATAGCATTTCTTTAATTTGTTGTCATAGAGTTAGATAAAGCAGTTGTGTTGATGTCAACTTAGCTTTGTTAGGTATTGCAGCCTTTAGTACTGACTCTGTGAATATCAGTGTGTGCAAGACTTGCCTAAATCAAGTAGGTTGCGTCAAATATTAGCAGTATGGCCCACAACAATATGCCAAAAAAAATTACCTGGGAGGAGGGGGAGCAAGGAGGAGTTTGAAAGGAAGAAAAAAATAGCCTGAAAATGGACAGACCTGGGAGAAGAAGGTAAAGGAGGGGGAAGAAGGTAATTAGTAATACACACATGTAACTGTATTCTGCTTATGGCTGCTGTGTTTGAAAAATACCATGTTCCTTCTACTTCCTTCTCTTACTGTATTTACAACCTGGAACTTCATTCATATGATTATTTGATAAGTGGTAGGTGTTCTGCTCGACACAAGGACCTTCTGTTTTTCCTCCTGTTGAGATATTTTGGGCATCCTATGGAATATATGTATTACGCATAAACAGCTGCTCATCATTTATGAAAATATATTTTGAGGCCATACATTAAAAACTAAGGAGTTTGTCTAAACCTGTAAGAGTTGAACTGATTATATGAGTCTGTTAGTGAAACATCACAAAAAATATTTTTTATTTTAAGTCATGGGCATGATTAGTACGAGCACCCCTAACCAGTGATCAGGTTTGAATGAATACGCATTTATAAGTCAATTCTTTGCTTTTACTCCAAGTGTACTGCGATGGCAAAATCTTTCAGGATGCTGGGAAAATGGATTTATTCCCTTACTAAGTGGACAGAAGCATTGTTACATCGATTACACGTTTGCAATTTGCCTTTCACTCTTGAAAGTGAACTAGCAGACACTGGCTTCATGTTTCACTCCACAAAATGTTTTGTTTGGGTCTGTTTCCCTTTGAGAGCCTGACTGGGGAAGAGTGAGGTCATGCGTTTTGAAAGTACATCACTGTGTGAGGATTTTCTTTATGCATAGCTTCTTTCTGAGTCAGAAGCTTATTCTGGCATGAGTGGCTGCTTATGCCATGTCCTATAAACTGTGTCAACTGAGGACGTACCTTTGAGTAGTGGAAAGCAGAGAGAGCGTAGTAACAAAGGACCACAGTGGGTTTAGCTTAACGTATGGGTAAGCCTCCATTTAATCTCTGAAGCCTACAAAAAACAAACCGGTGCTTTAACTCATTGATATTCGATGTCTGTGAACATCAGGTTCTTCAAAGTTACCGATATACAGCCAATACATGTTGTGCCATTGACTTTGTACCGGCAGAGACAGGCAAATGCCTTCAGCAGCGTTATCTGCGAGGCTCTCGCTTCAGCCCAGTCCTCCTCATCAGACCCGAGCTGCATGGGCGTTCGCTTCTAAATGGCAAGGTAGTTGACATATTGTGTCTCAATTTAAGCCCCATTACCATTCATTAGACATGCTCCTAGTTAATTATTTTAAAAAATAAATGTAAATAACAAGTGTTAATTATACCCTCGAGGCCATTGATGTGTACCATGTTGGCATTTCATGTTAGAAAGGCTGCCTGAAATTAGAATAAAGAGCAGTATAATGCAAGGAGGAGGTTTCAGGAAATATTATTACTAGCATAATATTTTATAATAGCAATTTCATCAATTATAAGTCTTAATATTTAAATAATATTCTATTGAGAATCTGTTATGGAAAGCATTTAGGTGATTTGTTGGCTCTTATATTCCCTCCTGCATTTGAAAGACTTATTTTGCTAAAAATGGTTTTCAGCCAGCTGTAACATCACACAGTGTTTCTGGGGAGGTCTCGGTACATGTCCACTTGTGCATTTGTGTCCTGTCACTTTTGAACATTGACAACTTTCTAGAGAAAGGTTATCATATTCTGCACCTCCCCAGTGTTGTTCCTTCTTACCGTCTGCTCTGTTACTTCACTGGATACCCCAAGAAGTTTTTTTGAACTCTTAGCCAAAAATTTCTTCTTACCTCACTGTGTAGTCAAATAAAGCGGATTTTGTATGGCCAATCAGTTTAGATTCTTATCACCGTTTTCTGGCATGGGATGTCTGAATCAAAAAAGAAACCAAAGAGAAGCTACATAAGCTGTGCGTTTCAGGTCCATTTGTCTCTCTTAAGGCCATATACTATGTGATGTGCAGTGGATTTCATTCCTTTTCCTTAGAAAACCAATCTTCTCTGTAGGCCCTGTAGGAATAATCGTAAAATCATAAAATGGTTTTAGTGGGAAGGAACCTTAAAGATCACCTAGTTCTAACCCCCCTGCCATGGGCAGGGACACCAAATCAGATAATCACATAATCAGATGTACACTTTCAGATTCAAATCAAGAATAATTTTCTGAGGGAGAGCCAAGGCAAACTGTTCTTGGATGCAGAACTCTGTAACATGGAAGGATAAAACTCCGCACCTACATCTGACTCAATATCAAAGCTCCTGGGGTTTGCTCCAAACTTCTGGTGATAACTGCGGATCCAAGCCCCCAGCCTGTTGCTCGTTCCCAGGATTCCTCAGCCATGCTGCCAATTGGGCTGTCAACTGGCATTGTGCATGGGTGATGCATGTCTGTCTCAACACCAAGAAAGGCTCCAGCCAGCCAGTCTTCTGCTCTAGGGAGTCTCCAGCCAGTTTGCACCATGGCAACATTTTTTACAAAGTCAAGAGACGAGTTAGGTGTCCACAACTGACTTCTTCACACAGGGAATCCCTCACAGTACTGGGCAGTTGCCCTGTCTGTACCCAGGAGTCACTGGCATGGGGACTCTCTGTGGAAGCTTCTGCTCCTGCCTGCAAGCAAAGGGTAAAAGAAAGTGAAAATTAATGTCTGTTCCCAGAGGACACAGCGATGAAAGAAAGAGGGAGAGGGAAAGAGAGGGAGAAAGAAAGAGAAGGAGAGAAGGGAGGGAGGGAGGAAGGAAAGAAAGAAAGAAGGAAAAGCTTTTTCATGTGCTTGAGGTGACTGTGCATAGAGGCTTTTCTTGCAGCTTCTGCATCCTCTCCTGATGGCACACACACTTCTGCAGCAATATATTGCTGCCTTCTCATGATGTCCCTGCCTCACCAGAAGGCTTCGGTACTGGCCTGTCTACCTTCTAGCTCACACTAACCCAAAAGCTGGGCCGACTGCAGCTCAACTCACTGCACTTTGTGGAGCTGTGGAGCTTGCACTGAATATCATCCCTAGTGCGTCTAAGCCCTTGTGGATAAATATGAGGTGTCACATCCCCTGCAGATCCCACTAGCAGCAGCTTCTCCTCTGCAAGTGCCTGCCAGGCTCCCTGCACAACCTGCTGCCCCCCTCCGCCTCTTCTTTTACATTCAGATCTGGCAAAAAACTTGTGAGGAGTTGCGGGGCTGTCCTCTGCGACTCGGCAGGGGTCTAGCATCTTTTGATTCTTGGGGTGAACACGAGGACACGCTTCTTCCACTGACTGCAGATAATGCATCCTGTATCTCCTGAAGCTACCCACATCATGTCACAGGCCGTCTTGGCTCACTTGAGAGGAAAAAAGAATAAAAATAAGGAAAATCTTCCCCTTCAAATCACATTGTGGCTTTCCATCACTTATTTGTGCATAGGCTCGCAGTGATGCCGATCGATACCTCCGTGAGATACACGTGGTATAAGTCTGTGGGGCTCAGTGTGGGTGCTGCTGATAGTGCTTTGCTCTCTCTGGGTATGCTGAGAGCCGATCGGTGTGCCAGAGCATGGCATTACACCGCATCTCCTGCAAGAAAGTAAAGATGTTAACTTTTCTTCTTGGATGTTGTGACCAGGGTAATGATGTGATAAATTGTATGCTGAGGGGTATGTGTTTAAACTACTTGGAAACCCGTTTTTCTAACCGACTGGTCGGATTTTATATTGTCCTGTGATCTTTCCATGAAAAATAATCACAGGTCACCTTGTCTGACTCTTGACAGTGTTATTGTTTGTCCTATATTCAGTAATAATATAAGGAAATTCCAAGTAATTTTATCTTGTGTTTGTAAGGAAGGGAATGTGGAGGCTGCTCTAGAAATTTGAAGCGTTATATAAACTGCTTCAGGCATTTAAATACATTCCTTTTGCTGCCTGGGGTATTCTTTAGCCCTAAAATACCCTAAAATTAACAGGTTGAGGAGAGGGTTATTAAGATCTGCCCCCATCACTACTTCTGCTGTTTGTCTCTGCGTTAAGGATGAGATTGAAATTATTTAGTTTTTAAATCTATTTAAAAACATGCACAAATGAACTTATGAGAAAATGTTGCCCTAAGCATAATTTTATGACCCATACATTTTGAATATTTAAAGCAGTACTAATAAAAATAAAGCAGTGAATATTCTCAGGGGTTTAATTTTGCTGGTGTGTGTTGATCTGATGGTTTGTGAGTTTTACTACATTTCATTAGGGAAATTTTAACAGAGAAATGGAGTTGAATATACAAAATAGTTTATCTTAAATTGGCAGCATGAATCCTCAGTAGAGCTTGTTTACAAGTACTGATTCACTTGAACACTTACTTTATGAAGGAACATTGTGGAAATAATTTTATTGCCTGTAATACTTAAGCAAGAAAGATAGAAAAAGACTTACTGAAACAATCGTGTTTTGGATGGGCGTCTTTCAGATCCTTACAAACACTCTCTACATTTATTTATGTGTTGACATTACTTTCCTATCCATCAATATAGCTCAAGTTCAATAAGCCCGTTTTCAGATATCTCCACTGAATTTTTATTAATACTGAAATATGAAATCAAATAAATTCCATGAAGTCAACCGCACTGAAATTTTACTAGATCTCGGCCTCAAAGGGGAAGACTCTCCCAAGATTAAAAACATTGAAGGCAAGCACGCTCTTTCCTGCAAAACTTGAAAGGTTGACTAGAGACACCTCTCTGAAACGAAACCCCCCTAGTATCACCTAACTTTCTGTTCATAACGCCATAAGCTAGTAATCTAGCTAGAGAAAAAGCTCACAAAGGCATTTTCAAAATGCTTGGAGGCAAATAAAAAATACAATGTTTTTACAAGAAAATGTTCCTAATGCTGAAAACAGTAAGGAGAAAAGTGTCTTTTCTTTTAAAACCAATTTGCCTTATCACTGGATGTGTAATTTATGCTTTTAAAAAAAAAAAAATTGTTTTCATTTTATTTGGGGCTGGTTTTGTTGTTTACTGAACGCTGTCTCTCCCAACCCACACTCTAAAACTCGGCAGCAAGTTAGATTACTGTTTACTCTCCCTTGGAGAATACTTGCTTTATATTTCCTTTTTAAGATAATGGAGGAACTCTTTGAAGTGAAACATTTCATTGGAATTAAGTATTCTGTGGGGTGACAGAGTGATTTCAGACAGTGAGAGGTGAAAAGGAAAAAAGATGGTTCTTTTTATTCAAATAATGTATTTTTTCTCCTTGATACTCTTGGTCTTTTTTCTTGGTATTTGAAGCCTGACTGCTAACAGGTATTGGATAAAAACATTTCTATGTTCACACGAGACTTCTCATCTTGATTCCAAGTCCAAAGAGATTTGGATAGACATTTAAACAACTCCAGACATTTCAGGGCTGACTTAGCTTTAATACTTCTGTCACGTTTCTCTACCTCTTCTATTGTGTTGACTGGTGTTTAAACTGTGTTATTAGAGGGTGTTATGCTCTGCACTCTAGCAATCATTTTACAAGTTTAACGAAGACCGGGCAGGATAAATTTCTGACATGGCTTATTGGGTTGAATGGAAGCTTCAATTTCTCGCGAAGTCCCAACATGAGATAGCTTTACAATGTGCTGAAACTAAGTGCTGCTTGCTGAGGTTGGACCTGCTCCTCATGACGCCCAAGTGAGCTGCAAAGCAATGCCCGTTTGTCATCTTTTACTGTTTGTTCCTTTTCTTTTACAAGAGTTTAGTCACGTTGCATTTATAATATTATGAGGCTAGTAAAAAGAGCCATTTCTCGTTTCTGATTTGATAAGTAAGAATAAAATAGCATTTATTTATTAATATAAACAGGAAAAGAGCAGGCAGTCAGAATTATTTAAACAACTATAATTTGTATAATAATAGCTACCAGTGAAGGGAATATTGTGTCTGTACATGTCTCTATACGTCCGACTGCAGAATGTGACAGCTATTCCTGAAGTTGCATTTATATGTAAGGGAAAATAAATGTACAAAAACAAAATATTGAGCATACCAGCTTGTGTACAAGATGAATTTTGGACATTTTGACCTGTGTATTCCTCTAGTTCATCTTTCCTGGGATTTGCTTTTCATATTTGGAACTTCTGAACAGCATAATGTGCACATCACTTCAGTGACCTGAAAAGGAGAGGCTGCTCTTTCTGTTGTGATCTTATTTTCACTTTAAAAAGGATGGAAATTTTGAGTCTTGCAGCAAGGCCTGGACTGTTGTCCACTACAAGGTAAGAGCAGTTACGCTGAAGTTGGCCAAGTGCAGTAGCTCATCAGAGTGGCTCTTGGCAGATGCTTAAGGAAGAGGCGTAAGCACTGTGAAAGTATGGTAGGAGATTTCTCTAAACGGTATAATAATGCGCCTTTTGGTAGTGAGCAGGAGAATTTTATTTCAGTAAACTGAGAAGAGAAACACCCAACATCTCAGTGATCTAAGATTTGGTTTTATCCCTGAATGACTCCAGACTTTATAATCCTAATATTATTACTGGGGAAAAAAAAATTCTGTAAAACTTTAAACCATCTTTAATTGTTCTTGTTCTCTGCTCTCCTTTTGGTGGACACTTTTTAACAAGGAAAGCTTATCCGCACAGGAAACCAGTGAATAATAACAAAACAGATTATATGATTGTTGGAAACACTTAACACATTCCTAAAAGAGATGCCCCCTATTTCTGATGCAAAAGTCTACATCCTTGCATGTGCTCTAGAAGTGGGGGGGCACTAAGTGAGAAGGAGCCTATTAATAAATACAAAGGCTATGTAGAAAAATATCCATGTCTGTGAGCAGCTACCTCTCTTCACATGTGGTCTTTCTAAAAGTAATGGGTATCCAGTGTTCATAGACATTGGTGCAACGGATGGCTTTTTGCACAAAACTGGCCTTAGAACGTCACCTACTCGGTCTCCATTAACCTCGAAACATCTGGCTGAGTGTAGGGTTTGACTCACCTGTGGTGAGTGATGCAGTAAGGGAGAGAGTATCACCAATGTGCAAAGAAGGGCTGTTAATACTAGCAAATACAGCCTGCAGCCCAGCAGTCTGTTTCAAAAAGTGCATAGAGTAAAATCATGGTTTGCGTTTGAGTGTAATTATCTTGAGGACACATTTGTTTTCCCCAAAGTTTTCATAGTGAACTTGAAATCATGATCATTAATGGTAGCGCCTACAGTTCATCAGGCACTTTCAGATACAGTGCCCTGAAGTCGTCACGTGTGCACCACCGTTATGAAGTCTAGCATTATCAATATTGCTGTTGTCTGAAACAGTGCTTCTTCATAACCAATAGCTATGAGAATTGAAGTGAAGTGATAATGTTGTTTCGTTAGGCTTTGAGCTGTGGAAACAGTGACTATCAATATTCTTTGTAATGTTTCCCCGCTGCTAACAACAGTGGAAGCTGGGTAAAGATAGTGCATTGGACTCTACAGGTCTCAGTACTCTTAAAATCACACCTTCCTCAGCTATGATGTTGCTCACTTTTCAACTTCATATTTGCACCTGGAGGAGTGTTACAAATAAATTGTTCAGCTGCTCTGCTGTTGGTGGGGTGACCAGTTTGTGCCCACTTACGAATGGGCAAGTTTAAGGCAGTAGCATTTTTTTTTTTGGAGTACATTAAAAGCAACGATGATGTTTAAGCTTTGAAAGCAGCAAGTTTCTGTGGCTTCTCAGAAGATGGTGGGGGCAGCCTCATGCTGCTCTCACTCAGCTGCTGGCCTTGTGGAAGGATTAGGGCTTTATTCTACTTTAAGGGAGACAGTGCTCTTTTCTTTAGAAAAATGTTCCATGTCTACTTACATTATTCTGTCTTTAACCTTAAAGGGGAAAATCTTTCTATAAAACATAGTTATAGAGAAGATGACTAAATAGCACTTAGCTTTTTTAACATTGTAGCCGATGACTGAAAAAGTAGTATAAGACTGGTGAATAGTTAGTCTCCTATTCCTCCTCAAAAGAGCAATAAAGATGACCATAGTACTTGAGATAAAAAGAATATGGCTGAAAGAATAAACATGAATTCTTAGATGGCTGGTTGTATTTATTTTCCTGAGTTTTTCGTCTGTCCTTGTTATAGCTGGATAACGCAAGAGACTGTTTAAGGTAAGAATTGCTCTTTTTTGTTTTCATCAGCTAGAATAATACTGTGTTTCATTATGCTATATCCTTTTTATATGAAGTAGGGCTGCATTGCCCATTTCAGATAAGATTAGAAATGTTCTGAACCCTCATTCATTCTTTTGGAACCCAACCAGCCACAGACATGCTAAAAATTTGGCTCGTAACCATTCAAATTACAACTCTAATTTTGTACTTTGCTATATTTTCTTGGGCAACAGCAGGCCTTTGCTTCCTTTCTGAGCAATTCTGGGGTTTTTGTCTGCTGTCCCATCAGGAGATTTGGAGGAGGCAGCTATAAGCACCAGTAATAATACAGGGGAGTTGGGAACACAGTTATAATGATGCTCAAGAATGTCTACAGTCTTGAAAAGATTTTTGGAGAGAGGGAGTTGCTAGATGAAGACACATCAAAGCTGGGGGATGGATCAAACTGTCATAGACAGACCTCACCTGCAGTGGCCCATTTGGTGGTGCTGGTGGGAGATTATACAAATACTAGTTTAATAGGCCATACAGATATAATTCACAGATCCCTATCGCATTATTTCTGATGTTTGCCTGTCATACTTCCCATGCACTAAGTGCCGTAACCAGAATTGGAGTGAGGAGGTGGAGTGGTATGTGCTTTTATTGGAAGATCATGAGTAAGAGTAAACAATGTCTAAAGCAAGTGGTAGGATTGGTGATCAGTAGGAGACAGAGAAGGAAACAGCACATACTCTGTTTATTGAAAGCAATCAACCGGAATAGTTTAACTTGTAATGAAATTGATTTACTTGACTGTCATCTTCCATCTGAGAACCAGGGTATTTGACTGTGTCAAAAAAAGGAGTGTAAGTTTAGTGAACAACAGCTGCAGGATTGTGAATCAAATGAGACAGATCTATTCTAAAATATTCAGAGGTTTATGTAAACATTTTATGTATTCTACATGTAAAGCATATTTTATGGTCAAAAGCACTGTGCAAGATGGATCTTTTTTTTTCCCTAAGTCAAAATGGAGCACCGGGTCAATTTAGAGAACAAAAATGTTGCACACTGCAGCAAATACAATGATTCAGGCTACTAGACATGAATCATTTCTATTTTCTTGTTTAGATGAACACTCTCAATTCTAATTTTACTAGTCTATCTTTATTTGCACTTCCATTTAGTGTAGCCATTGTCATAAAAAAAGACCCAAAAAGGACATTTATTTTATTTTTCTCTTTCATAATGATGTTACAGATTGGTATAATGTAGAAGTTTGTATACAAGTGTATAGCCTTTCTCTGTTCCTAACTCTCTTTCTCTCAAATAAAACGTAAAGCTTGGCTGAGTTTGTTTTAAACATACTGGAGAAAAAAAGAGGGACCTGAGAGAGGTTTTGGTGGAACACTGAGCAGCAACTGTTGCAAGAGTATCCAATGAAATGTTTCCTGTTGACCACTACGATGCTATAAAATTTAATAGAAATTCCTTGTCATTATAACTAGCTGGCATCCTGAATTCACAGCATTATATTGGGAAGCTTAAGTGCCACTATTGACATGCGTGGTTTGGTTCCTCTGCCACTGCCTTTTATTAGTGTTTGTTGAGTACTACACTTTAAAGTTTGCCTTTCTTGCTGGGAGGGGGAAAAATGAGGTCTCTTAGCCTGTAGGAGAGGCTTCCTTCGCCTTCGCCTCCGTCTCTGCCTCTGCCTCTTCCTCTGCCTTTCCCTTTCCCCTTTCCCCTTTCCCCAAAGGAGACACTAGTGAACACAATAGAGGAACGTCTCAAATAAGTTCTTCCTGCCATTTAGCGTCTCATTTTTCAGAAGTGTATAGAGATGGTGCGAGATTTTGGGGTCCTGGTCTTGTCCATACATGATGGTGGTGTGAGGAGGCTCAGCAGCAGTGACTGCGCTCTCCCCTCAAAACATGTACAACTTGTGACGCAGGGGTTCGGGCTCTCCCCTACCTCTTGTCTTAAACTTCAGCCTCACAAAATTGCCTCCACATCGGTGCATGGGGAGGGTTTGTGTTTTTTTTTTTCCTTCTTTAGCCTATCCTTTAAGGCTGCGCTAAAAAAGAAGCCGATTGCAATGGCGGCATTCCTGATGAAGTCTTCATTCGGGAATGGGTTGAGGCCATCCATCATTTCGCAGGAATAACTGAAATGGTGTCTGGCAGCAACAGCACTGGCTCTCTGGAGCAAGACTGAAACTACAGCCTTAGGGAAAAATGTACTTTCATCCTTTTTACCAAACAGCTCCTCCAGCCCCCCGATTTCCACATAGCTCTATCAAGCAGCCGATTCACACACTGAGGGGAGTGGATGTTTTATGTGTAGTTGAACAGCAACTCTCCCAGGGCTCTTAAGCGTTTCACTCATTTTTTTCTTTGGGAAGGAAGAAAAGAAAGGCTCCAGATGTTTTGAGTTTACTTTTTTGGAATTGGTGCATTGCAGACAGCTCCTGTGTCTCCCTGGGAAACAGGTAACCACCCAAGCAGTCCTCCTGCCTGTGCAACGGTCAACCCTTGATAACCAAGGTACGGAGGGTAGTTTCATAAAAGGAGCGTTACCCACTTTTTCCCCTTAATGTCTGTCTTTTCCGAGCAGAATTGTCTGGTGGGATTTTCAAGGCTCTTTATTTGGGCAGTATATAAGACCTTTGTTAACTCAACTCCACTTTCACTGCCAACCGTCTTAGGGATCCCTGGGGCAACTCTGTGCACTGTAGCCGTGTCCACAGTGTGCAGATGTTGTGCAGTGTGGTTGGAGTCACTGCTCATGCATGCTACGCTGTGTCGCAATGCACAATAAATCCAAAGCATTGAGCCATGAATGTGTCACCCAGATGATTTGTGCAAAACAATAAATCCAGCATTTATTGTGTTGGGATTTACATGTGGACATGTCAACTGTTTGTAAAGAACATACAGAGTGTGATGTCCCTAAACTGAGTTTACCAAGTATGTGCAATAGTTACGTGCATAGATTTCTTTCCAAAAAATTCCTGGATAAAAATTGTTGGAGTCCACACAGGAGGATAAGTTCATGAGGCATGGGTAGAAAAAGTAGTATTGATGTCAGGCACTGGGTCTCTTTTTTTGCTTGTAATTTTCTTTAGGTTTAATTTGTATTATTAATTTTTGCATCAACAACTCAAAGAATAGTTGTCTTTCAAGAGTAAATACTTGCTCCAGCACCAAAAATTTTCTTTAGGTAAAACTACTGCTTCATGGGAAACATATTAATTTAGAGTAGATTTTTTTTTTCTGTGAAAGAAGTGACTTGCTGTAGTGTGTTTTTATACATTGTCTATAATTGTTTTCCATTGCAGATAGCACATTTTCCACAGCATAACATATTTATTTGATCATACTTGTGGAAAACATTTGAGGTGTTTTCCTCAAAATTAATAAATAATAAAAATGGCAAAAGAAAAATCCCATGCCATTGGAGTTTGTTACGTAGCCTTCATGAAGGAAAGACGCACTCTGGCTTTGCCTGAATTCCTGTGAAATTAAAGCTCTTTCATTCGACATAGCAATTACTTTAATTATAGCGCTGGGGATTTGGATAGAAGCCGGACTGCAAGGCTCTGCCTCACACCCAGCATTATCTGTGTGTTCTAACTTCAGCTGGGGATACTCAGGGCCAGAGAGAAACTCTGCATCTCTAATGTGACCTTTCTTGTGATAAATGCTTGTCCTCTGGGAGAAAAGAATTGGAGGGAGAAAGAAGGGAAGGTACTCACTTTCTAGCCTAGATGTAGAGAGGAGGATTGTGCCTGGTGCTGAGCCATCCCTGCACTTTTCCGTGCTTGGTGGCCACGCAGCTGTCCTTTGCTTCTCTTCCAGCTTGCCTTGCTGGTGAGGTGGCGAGGGGAGCTGCAGCTACAGGAATGACAGAGTGCCTATGCACAATGGCAGTGGTGCCACTGGCATTGCATTCAGCTACCGCCTGCTTTGCCATGGTAGGCATCTCATTCCTGTTTGTTTTGGCAGGGAAAGGAGGAAAATGAACTCTTAATTTTCTGACTGATGTCTACATTGAATGGGCACTGTCCATGTCCGTCACTGATCCCTACCTTGCTCAGGCATGGAAATAGAAAGTGATGGTGTCAGTACTGATAAACCAGGAGTCCAAACAGTCCAAACTGGATACCACAAAGTCATGAAAAATGTTTATGACTGGTATTCAAAGCGAAGTTTTAAATTAAATTTACTTTTACTTTTTTTTTTTCTTTAAGTGTAGAAAAGGGAAAGATGGGTCTAAAAGCTATGCATTTTCCCTGAGTTCAAACCTAAAATGGGGATGTCTTTTTTTTTTTTTTTTTAATTATTATTTTTTCCTGGTAATAAGGTATGCACATTCACTGTGAGTGCACACATTTCCGATCTATGAGTGACAGCAGCTCCACTTGTCTCCGAAGGCAGGGTCCTAGTTTCTTAGGGATGTAAGCTTCAGCCATCCTTCAGAAATACCAAGCAGATGTCACTGTGAGAGCTGCACAGCTGTGTTGTGACCTGGTGAATCGCCACATTGCCCCATCATCTTGAGCCTCTCCTTGTGGTGCAGGGAGGGGAAGAGAGAGTGCTTGTCCCTACAGCAAATTCAGAGCGGGTAATGCCAGCAGTAAGAAATGAGGCTGGTGGTCTGGCATGATGGGCTGCGCTTGAAATCTTTGGGATGTAATGTGCCAGTGTTCCCATGTTACAAGGAATCCAGAAAATGGGACATTTGGAGGGTGAATTGCTGTTGTTATTGCTGTTGGCTTCCTGAAGTAGCAGCAGGTGTGTTAGTGAGGGCTCTGCCTTCTTCCCCATTGCCTGGTGTCATTTATATCCGGCTGGACAGCAGTACTGAGCTATGGATGTGCGCAGGACCTGGTGGCATGAGCGCCAGGCTGCCAGGTTGTTGTGACAGCATGATTATGAGTGTGCGCAACTGTGGCAAGTGGCATCAATTCTGCGGTTTCTGCCACTGGATGTCAGGAACAGAAAATTGCACGAAAACTGTAGTATGATTGAAATTGCCAGGAACATTTAAATTACAGAATCACTGTGCTCCCAGGCTGTAAAATTAAGTGTTACTGCTCACTGGAGTAATTCAGTTGAAATGGCTTGCAAGAAGGCACTCAAGTAATTGTCATTTGGAGAAAGTATTGTCTGCGTTCAAGTTTCCATATTCACTTTCTGGATGGGGAAGCCAGTACAGCGCTTCTGGGACATCCATCAGGAGTGACGCATCAGTCAGGGTAGGAGCACTGAGCCCAACCTCACCTAAGACATGCCGCACTTGGTGGGAGAGGGACGCAAGGCTGAACAATTTCACGCGCAGAAGCCCTGTGTGTGTAAATGAAGTTCAGCATTTTGCAGCCGTGGTGCGGATCAGTGGGGATGCAAATACAGAGGTAACTCAGGCAACCTGAATGTTCCTGTAACCCAGCCACCCATGGTGCAGGCGTACAAGCGAGCGGAGCCAAGAAAGGATGCTGCACAGTTAGCTGCAGCAGTATTGTTAACACATCATTCCCTGAGCACCAGAACTAACAAAGCTTAGTTTCCTGCAGATTTCTGTTGGGAAGTTGATTGATAGGGGTGTTTCAGAAGCTCACAAGATCTGAGTGAAACTTTTTCACAATGAAGGCATTTATAAGGCATCTCTCCTATGTGGATACTCTGCTGTCTAACAAAATGTGAACACATACTACTTTTTTTCTTACTTGAAACTTGCTTGGTCTCTCATCTCCCTTTATGGCCAAAGACATGTAGAACTACAGTTTATCTTTGAAAACCTTAGATTTCTGTTGGGTTTGGCAGTAAGATGCCATTATGTTAAGAAAGATGAACACAGACAGCCAGCATGTTTGCCTCATTTCCCTAGGAACTAGGATAAAACAGTCACTGTTTACTGGTAGGAGATGTGAATGAAGTCTACCTTTGGTTTTTCTAGTCATCTTCCAAACATGGTGGTGTAAAAGAAGACAAGTGAAAGTGAGTGAGCGTGTGTGTGCGCGCGCACATACATGGAGTGGAGCACACGTTGATGAGGGAGGCCATTCCCATGCAGCTATTCCCCTGTTCTCTCTGGCATTCGGGTAGAAGAAAATGCTCTCTCTGAGCTGCAGATTGTCTTCCACTAGAAAAAAAATCTGGGAAATTAGTAGTTGTGGTTTCCTAAGAGCTTAGTGGAACAGGAGCAGTTGCTCCTGCCAGTTCAGAAATGAAGCAATAATTAGGTGAAAAAAAACCCAACGTAGGGCATAGTTAATTGCTCAGCTAATCGTGCTGCAGTGCAATGGATGAACAGAGGGAGCCCTTGAACGGACATGAGACTGAAAGCAAGTGAAAGAAGCATTGCAGTCACCTTGTGGAACATATCACACTTCCACTTACGTTGCATTAGCTAAGCAGGAGGGTTTTGAGACCAGTATTTTTCTTCCTATTCCATATCTGCCCAAAGTGCTTATCTGTCTTTATCTCTGTGTATTGATTTCTCTGTGCTCCAAGCCCTAAGTAACAGTGAATCTGCCCTTCTAACTTGTGTTGAAGCATTGTATTGGGAACTGTCTAAAATCAGGTTTGAGAATGAGGCAGATTATTTTAAACAGTTTGCTCCCATCAGTGACAGTCTGATGCTACTGAAATGTTCTTGCTAGTCAAATGAGAGTAAAGTGAGCAAATTCCACCTCAAAATTGTTAGCTGAGATTTTTTGTGGTATCTTTTATTCCTTTTAACTAGATGGCTCTGCTGTCTCAGTTAAGCAGCAGTCACTGATGGAGAAGAAAAACTTTTTTTTTTTTTTTTTTAAAAGAAAAGGGCCTTGAAAGAGTATGGGTTAGGTTCAAATGCTTGCTGCTTTATGCTGCTCCAGTGATGTAAAGCAGCTGCTAACTCACTGTAACCATTCCACTGAACTGCGTTTACAATGCTTTGCATTGCTGCAATGATGCAGAGCAGCTGGAAAAGACCAGTGAATCTGTTCCTTTAAATGGAATAAAATACTTTGATAATTAAAAGTACAATGCTACTTTTATCTCTGTTTGACATTTGTTTTTTTCTTCAACACCCTGTCTATACAGACCAGATTGTGCCCATGATTGCCATAATCTGAAATTAAAGGGAATGTTTATAGAAAAGAGTACTCCTCAAACTGAGGAAGGGCAACAGAATTCAGCCGTGGAAGACATGAGAAATGGCAGCCTTAAAGTGACAAACCTGTTTGAATCAGGATGAAAAACTATTTAACTCTTGTCACAGGCCAAGTACACCCTTATTAAACAGGTATTCTATTCATACCGTCTCCTGGCCAGCAGTTGATCCCATTTGCCATCATTACAATCCATTTTTTTTTCACCAACTACGTGCAACTCTACCAGTAGCCAACATTGTAATTAAGGGCCTAATCTTGCCATATTGTCTTGGAGCACGCTGCATCTCCTCCTGTGTGGGTACAGAGCACTGTGGTTGCTTTGCTCCGGAGCTGCCTTGTAGGATCTGTCCCCCCAGGACAGCAGGGTCCCGTGGGGTTGAGCCATGGCTTTCTAAGTCAGCATACGTATCTCTTATACCAAAATAACTGTCGCACCTTTCGGTGTGGAAGTTCATCGCTTTTTTGAATTTTTTTTTTTTCTTTTAACTGTACGTTCTTCTCAGTGAGACAAACATGCTGCATTTTGGGAGGTTTTGCAGTTGAGGAAGTGGTAAATAAATTTCTCCTCTACTTACTCAATCTGTTTAGTTACTATAAAAAAGCAGCAAACAAGTTAAGGCAGGCTACCATAATATTTCATATGACTATGAATGAGTGAAAACATAAACAATTTTTCCTTTTTTTTTAAAAAAAAAAAGTCCTGTTTGTGAGTGAGGAATGGTGATGGTGGAACGCCTGGGAGGACCTACTGGGAAAGAGAGGCCGAAGCGAGCTGCCGTTTAATAGAAAACCCTAAAAAAAAAACAATGCCAAAAGGGGAAGTAGTCGTGTCTTGTAGCTGTGCAAAGGGGTTTGTGTTGTGTTGTTTTGTTTTCCTGCTGGCATGTTTTTGCCTGTTGATTAGTCTGAAAGGCGAGCTGGAATGTGCCTCCATGAGCTGTCCTCCGTGCGGGCGGCCGAGCGGCAGGTCTGGCGTACGGTGATTGATCCCTCCGTTTAGGAATCATAATGCCCTCTGAAGCAAAGAGCAGATCAAAGGCTTTAATGATTGACAGCGATTTATGCCGCTTTTGTTTTTAATTCCTTGACTCCTGACACTTTAAGATGGGAGTTTATAAAAGAAGGATGCCGTATCCTAGGGTTACGCCTCCCTTCATAACAGGGAAAGCTGAAGGAGCTGTGGAGACTGATACCCAGATTTCAGATATATTAGTTTTTATTTAAATCTGAGGTTCAGAGGTTTGTGGGCATGCTGTTTCTGTTATTAAATCATTATGCACCTACCTGGGGGGAAAAAAGCCAACAATCTTACCAGGAGTGCCTCTATAAACATTTCTTACTCTCTGTAGTGTAAGGCTGGTATATTAAAAATTCTTCGAATAGCTGACCTCGACAGGTGTTTTATTTGAGCAAACAAAACAATAAATAGTAATATAATCCCCGTGGAGCTGGCATTAGGCTTTGTGGGAAATGCATAATTTCCTTTACTGAACGTAGGAAGCTGCACAAATTTAATTTCTTCATTTGTGTCATTAATACCAAATCATCCTGGAGCAATTTGCTCCTTGGGGCTGAGGTCCGAAGCCTGTTGCACGCAGTCGCACGGAGGGTTTTTCTGTGGTTTGTGTTATGTTTTTCTCTTCTTCAGTGGTGCAAACACCCTTGGGGGTGTCTGCCAGCCAGCATGCAGCATGGAGGAGAGCAGCCCGGCAGCCCTTTTGCCCTGGGAGCAGGTGTTCGGCCATCGTGCTTGCAGGAAAATGGCGAGCCTTCTCTTTTCGGAGTGGTGCCGGCTCCGCTGCAGCGTGGCGCTCACAGCCGGCTCCGCTGTCAGTCCCTGCAGTACAGTATAAAGCAATTACTGTACTTTTGGCTCCTTGCTTCTGCAAGGCCTCACAATTTCAGGGCTGGTTTGTTTGTTTGTTAGTTTTAATCTAGACCATATGTAGGTTGCAGTTTTACTGGCTGTATTTGACATGTTCTGGAAGGATGATGTCTAATTAAAAGACGTGCTTTGCTGAAAACGTTTTGCCATTCTTCCATGTGGCAGAAGCTGTGGTCTTGTCCTGGCGTCTCCAAAGAGGGGGATGGTGGATTTCCTAAATCATTGATGCTGCCATGCTGGGCAAGACAGGGGCCAGGCAGGACCCGGTGTCGTGATGTATGTTAAGGCCTTGGAGGTTGCTAACCCAGCCTTCAATGGCAAAGAGCAGTCCTGAAGAAACTATAGCTCCAGAATGTAAGTTAATTTAGGCTATTGTATATGTACTACATAAAGCAATGATGACTCTCATCTTTTCATTTTCCTTTATATTTGAGTAAACTCCACTGTTATATTAGTAAAAGCTGCTGTTGCTCTTGCATTGTGACGACAAAACTGATACCAAAGAGTTGCCGTCTCCAGGTTAGGTAGACCAACAGCCTCACCCAGGATGGCAAATGCTGCCTTTTTATGCTTACTATAAAGCCTGAGGTCCTACCCATTAAGAGATGATGGCTGAACTGTGGAAGCCATTAGAAAAGCCCATCACTATATTTTATTGTTCTCATAAAGTTCATGAATTAAGATCCGCATTTTAAGCATCATCTACTGTTAACTCCTCTATTAACTACTTATGTATCTTCAGAAACAAAGTGGTCTTACAGCACTGTTCTCAGGGGGTTTGAACTGTGCTTAAATTCTAACTTGCGAATTCTGTTCAGCTTGCTAGGAACAGAAATCTTTCCTAGCTTTCAACATGTTTTCTTAAGAAGATTTCAACTAAGTTTGGTCTTCTTTGTGTTGACGAACTGAAGAATTTGGTTAAAACCACGTGAATGTGGGAGTCCAGTAGCCCAAGCAAAGCTAGAAGTTTGACAGCGTTAAAAAATGGAAAAAAAACCCCAAACATTTCTTTATAATAGAGCAGGCACAAGCATAAAAGAGCCAAAACCCAAACCCAAAACCAGAGGACTGTATTTTCAAAAGCAATTCAAAACAACATTCGGTACATGCTTTCCCGATGTTGGTTAAGAATGTTCCTTACTTTTAGGTGTTCTTTAGGAGCTTATGAGATTAGTGATGCGCACTTTTTTATTGTTTCTATAGCCTTTCATCCTGGGATTTACAAACAAGTATTGTGCTTTAGCTTGTATGTAAACCATCCCATTCAGCATAATTTGGAGTTGAACCTGCTCGGCCAAGTTAATATTTACTTTTTGTTTGGTTTTTATTGTCAGTTCAAACTTGGGTAATTGACCAACTGCTTCAATGAAGTTGGACCAAGGCTTAGCTACTTTGTATCAAAAAAGTAAGAAGTCTTTTATTTCCAGATTTATTCATGCATACGGTAGAGCAAAAGATTAGGAAAGGTATTCCTTTACAGCTTAATTTTGGTCCTGTTGGTGGTAGAGGTTTTCAAATAGCGAGTGTAAGTTAGATCAGCAAAATGGTCAGCTGATTAAGATACCATTGATTTATATACAACTTTATGCTTTATAAACAACTGAAACAGAAATTAGTTTATACATTCACTTTTTTTTTTTTTCCCTGGGTTCTTTTGGTTTTGTTTTGGGTTTGTTTGTTTGGTTTTTTTTGCTTACTGTCTGTTTTAGAAATACAGGTCTGGTGTTGTGTATAATTTTCAGGCTGTATCTGCACATCAGGGGCTGCTCGTGAAAATGAGCAGTTCATCTGCCCCACCCTGAGCCTTGCACTTCTCCCTTTAATGTCATCTGGCAAGGAAAGGCCAGATGCTCAAAACCACAGGGGATTGCAGGGGATGGTATTGAGACCTCTATGAGGATGAGCTCTGAAGGGACAGTACCACTTTCAGCTGCTGCAAGCAGCTTGTAGGATCAAGCTGGAACTTGCTTAGGAGTGAAAGCAAGCATAACCCAAAATCTCAGCTAAAAATTCTTGACTTTAGATATCAAAGTTACATTTAGTCTAGTCATTTAGAACAACTTCCTCCTCTCATTTCCATTTCTAAAAGGTTAAGCATAGGCAGCGCAAAGAAAAAGCTTTCAAAATCGGATGCAATCCTCAGGCTGGGGTCTGCAATCCACTCAGTCCTCTGCATGTTTACATGGACTTTAGCACCAGGTGCAGGTGCTAAAGCAGAGCAGTTCTGGATGAGGACATTTGAGGTCCCTTATGACAACAGCTTAAGCTAAAACATGTCTTAAATGTGTCTCATACGCTGGAGGAAAACTATATGTGATGAGATACCTACTCACAACTCTCCTCCTTTCTGCCACTGTGTCCCAGTGCAAATAGGGAAGGTGAAAGGGCTGTCATCTCCAAATGGCCCAAGAGGCTTGCTCTCTTACTTGTATTCAGTTTAGCCAGATACTCCAAATACTGCACAGCACTATTAATATTTCTGTTGTGAGCCTTAAACTTTTGTAAATGCTTTTCTTTCCACAGTGTGCAGTCTGGACAACACCTGGAAAATACTCAGGTTTTCTTTCTTCTTTTTTGGAAAGCACAGCTCACATTAATGGCTAAAGCATAATTAATGAATAAAGTGAATAATTCAAACTATTCTTAAAAGACAGTTTGGAAAACAGAAAATATTTTATGCTTGAAGGCATTGTGCTTAAAATCGGGGAAGACTTTTTCCCTTGACCTGAATAGCCAGACTGGGATATACAAAGCCAGGTGCAGAGTGCGCATCCAAACCTCCGTGGTATGGGCATGCAGACATGTGAGCACATACCTCTGCCTTTGTGTGCAGTTCGGTCATTAGCAAGTAGCTTTAAGTGCAACCATGTGCCTTCACCTCCAAATACCCAGTATTAGTCAACTGCAGTGATACAATTTTTAATGCCATGATTTGGGGTGCAAAATAGAAAGTTTTAGTTTGTATTTTTAAAAGAATCCAGGGATAATCTCTGCAAGTCAAATCTTCTCTCCAGAAGGGTACTTATTGTGTAAAAACACTGACCCATTCTCTAGAATAAATAAGATCTCCATACCTGTGAAGGTGTACTTGCTCACACTGCAGAAGGAGAGATGCTTAGTTGTACTGCTTGCATGTAAGCATGGTTGTGTTTTTTTCCAAGAGAATAAAAGCTTAAATACATTAAGATTGTTTTTAAGATTGTGGTAGAAGGTTACTCTATTTTAAAGTGTTTGCAAAATACAAGATGGCAAAAGTTCAACCACTCTAAATTATAGGACGAGGAAAGCCCTGAGCTATCTGTAAAAGGCAGCTTTTGCGGCATGACTTGAAGGTGGGAGGGGTTGAGCTCTGTTGGACTCAGCAAGGGGGATGAATTCCACAGCAATCCCTTCCCTGAAAACCTCTTGTCGCATCCCCTCTTATTTATATCTTAAAGCTGTCAGCTTGGACACCCCAGTTCACTGTAATGAAATGATCCGATAGAAGGAGTAAGATGGTTTCAGGAGGGAAATCCAAAACACTTAAAGAATGAAACGCTGTTGAAAATGTTTCCTCTTCTCCTTGGTACTGTTTTCCTGATCAGATGGCAAAATCTGCTAACAAAGTTATGTGCTGAAAAGCTTAGAGGGCTCCCTTCCTTCTTTTTATTGTCTCCATGCGAGTATCAACCAGTTCCAAGCCCTAAAAAGCTGGCCAGCTGAAACTGGTACAGCCCTTTTCTTACTGGGCCTGTTTTCAGGGGAAAAAAGTTGGGATTTGCCACTGCTGTGTTGCTTGCAGTGTTTGACAGGGAGACAGACTTTGCCCACGCTGGTGATGGCCATGTACCAACGGTGGCTGGTCCCAAACCTCTCTCTGTGGCTGGGAAGCAGTTGAGAAATGTGATTGCGGTGGTGGGTGTGCCTGTGCGTGCCCTCCTGTGTCGGTCAGCAGGCAGGTTTTCCTGCTCTCCTCATTTGGCATGGGTTGGGTATTCCCAACTGAAAACATGGAATCCGAATTGTGTGCCAAAATAGTTGGATTTCAAGACCAATCATACTGTGTTTTGTCAAAAAACACAGGACTTGAGTAGTACTCTTGAGCTAAGCTTTGGAAGCTATATTTTTTGTTGCCCGTAACAAAATCACCTCAGTTTGTACACTATCAAAGCGTCTTTTGCTTTAACCACGTGCCTTGTTTTTGTCATACTATAATCTTCTCTCATAATGTTGCTTTCTTTGAGTTTGATGTAGATGGGAACACCCACACAGAACCCCACCCCCTTTTTTCTGTAATTCATTCTGTAATCTTTAATGTGAATATCTCTTGTTGAATCTTTCAAATCCACTTCTGAAATACATAATCTTCTTCACCAGTTTGGCATTGCACTTTCTTCCATTCCTTTCAAAAACCTTTAGAGGAGGAAAGGGAACAATGTCCCCCTCTCAGGGAGACAATCCACTCATTGCTTTGGGGAATAGATTGGAATAAACAGATAGAGTTTGCACATAGAATTTAAAAAACTAAATAATAATCCCGAGACAGTTTCTTTCAGTTTTGTCCAGCACCAAGCTTATGATGAATCTTGTGAAATCTCTAGAGTAGTCACTATTCCCATAGTTTTTACTCACACTTAATTTTTGGTTGGTTACTGTTTTTTTTCTTCTTCTGTTTTTCAAATACCAAAGGAAGCGTGGTAGGTGGCCCAATGGAAATTTACTTAGAAACAAATCCTTTGGCTGGAGAAATCAGACCGATGCACACTACCGTTGGTAAGACTTGGGTTTCTTTGCCCTGGGGTTGGTGAGACCTGTAGATATTAGAGGCACAGTTGTGATCCTCCTGACTGAGGAGGAGGCAGAACGTGCTATTACCAGATCAGAAAGGACTGTTTTTAAGTGCCGTTTGCAATCACTCGCTATGCAAAGTGGCTGGCTTCTAGCTGGGAAAGGTTGAGCGCTGGTTATCCTGATGCAATCAGAGAAAGATGTAATTTTGCTGAATCTTGGAAAGGTGCTGTCTTCTGACTGTCAAGACCAGCACCTTGATTCTGCTGGAGGATGTGTAGCAAACATGTATGGGTCATCCACAGGTTTGCTTGGGACTCAGGCTGTTTGTTGTGGTGCCACTTTGCAGTCACAAAATCCAGCCCCTTGGTGAACGGGGCAGGAGGACATTTTCGGCATGCGGAGCGACCGTATGCAACTAGCATTAGCGAAGAAACGCACCAAAATGCTGAGTCCTGTGCTTCGAGTCTAGAAAAATGACACCCAAGGACACAAAGTCTACTTGGGCATGGTTTGGTGGGTGGCTTGGGAGAAAATCATGGATTGTTTTCTGCCTCTGAAGGTGGTTTGTTTGGTATTGATGGAGAAAATTGAATTATATTCTAACAAAGTAGCAGCGATAGCTGAGGGTTTTGTGTTGGGGGAGGGTTAGTACAGTATGCTCGTACATTTTGCTTTTCTGTTCAGAATATTAGCGTTGTTGTGGCTTTTTGTTTCTCCCTTTCAATGGAGGAGGTTGACGGAGAGGTTAGATACCAGTTCTGCCTCAGTGATTCATTAAAGCAGAGCTGGAGGAACGGAAGTCGCCCTGTTCAAAGGTGTGGGGAGTGTTTTATTGTTCTGCACGGTGCCGTGAATGCCAACGATTTTGCAGCTGTGAAAAGGGCTCTTAATGAGTTTCAGCATTTTAATGTACTTCAAGTTCCCAATTGTACAAATTTAAGAAGCTTAGCAATTCAGTATCTCCTGAATAATAGCATTTATTTTATACTCTAAATACACTCGGGGAAGTCTCAACAATATTGCAGGAAGTCTTGGTAATATTGCGGCTCCTTTCCGATGTAATAGCTTTAGAGGACCTAATTGACTTGAACAGTGGAATTGGTCCTTTAAAAAACATGCACACACAATTTTTGATTAATGAGCCCCATAATAAATCATTAATCTTTTTTGGCTCAAAAAAATCATCTGAATAGTTTTCAAAGTAGAAGAAGTTGTGTTTGTTTTCTTAAACTGTCTTCATGATACAGTGCTTGCATTTCAAATCTATCATCTGAAATTTACAGAAAAAATAGCCTAACCTATTTAATTTTTAGAAAAACAAGTCCAAACTCTGAACTATTTGGTTACTAAGAGGCATGTGAAGAAACATCTAGATAGGAGTACTTCCTCTTAGAATAATAAAAGCACTGTAAAATGACCATGTAATAAGTGTCCTTCTTCCTGAAGGATCCCAAAGTGCTTTTACGCATTTTCTATAGTCAATGTGGGTCATTCACCCATCACTTGAATGAAACCAGTCTTTACTGGCTGCACTAAACAACACTTTTTCTAGGAAGGAAATCACAAATAACTCTTGCATTTGAAACTCTGGGGAGAATTTGAGGTAGGCAGATTGTAATTGCCCAACTTGGAACTGGGCCAGAAGACTGTGATTAATATACCAAGGCTGCGCTTTAATTGTCCCAAAGTAGTCAGGGCCTTGGTTTCAAGTGTTCTTTGTCTCTGAAGAGTATTTCTTTTTCTTCATGTTAATTTCGGAGCTTACAGAATGGGTGGCAAGTTTAGCGGAACTGAAAAACGGGGAAATTTTTTACTTACATGGGGATCAGCAACATTGGGACAGTGCAACGCAGTTTTCTACATGTATCTCAAGTGACAGAAGCTGGTTGTATATTTTGTTTTTTCTTCCTATTTCACTGCATGACCTTCTGATTTGGTTGGCTCCCTCAAAATATTTGCCCTACACTTCGCTATTTTGAACTCTTTAAATATTATTATTTCAGGTCTTAAAATTAATAGCAGAGTAAATGCAAATGGCTCTACTCCTTAACTTTTCACTTTCTCTGGGAATCGCTTGGTCTTTCAAAACAGTGTAATATCTCAAAAACCTCTGAAAGGCAGCCTAGCAGGTTAAGTTGATTGATCTATAAAAATAGGGTCATGTAACTTGAAACTATTTCCCTTAAAAAGCAAACAAGCTGCAGAGGCTGTTGATGCTTCTCTCATCGGAGCCAGGCTCATCCCCTCCCTGGCGGGACAAGGCTGGGAAGCCTCTGAATGTCAAATCCCATCCTGAGGCTGCTGGATGTGCGTCCGTCTGTGACAGTCACTGATCGGCAGATCCACAACTGAGTCAACATCAGGCTGAGACATTACTCAGTGGGATCCAGTGGATATTTATTTTTCTCTTGGGGAACCTGAGAGTTTTTAAGGGATTTTGTGTAGATACAACCAACTTCCATATTTAGAACATAGGGGTGTTTTTTGTTGTTTTGGGGTGTTTTTTTCTTTTGCAAGTGGCCCACAGAATGCATGTAACGTTAGCTTGCTCTGTTGACAAAGCTAAGATGAGCACAAATTTCTCTGGGCTGCACACTATCAGGTTTGGTCTCTTAGGTTTAAAGTGTTTACATGGCTTGTAAAAAATGCACACACGTCCACAGCTGTATGTGTTTTACCATGAGCCACCAGGAATTGCTACAGTCAGGATGGGAACTTCACAAGCAAACTCTGGAATTTCATAGGCATCCACTTAAAGGCATTGTACATTGTGCCTTTCAGGCCTACCTCCTTTAGGAACAACTGCATTTTACCTCCTCGAAACATGACTGAAGTTGTTTCCCAAGTATTGGGTGATTTTCTGCTTGTGTCATCAACTACTATTATCAGCATCAGCAAGGATAAGCACTGGCATAAGGAGTATGCCTCTGATAAAACACTCCTAATTTACATGATAAAGTGGCTCTCCATCATTCTGGTTCTTTGCCCTAGTGGTGCAATATTAGATAGCTGAGAGTTTAAGATGTTAGGCTTGTAAGCCTCCAGCTTTTCTTTTCACTAAAACTGGTTTGAAAATGAGTTGCAAATACAGCACTTGGGAGAGGTAATCTAGAAGCCTAAAGTTCAAGTTCCTTTCTTTAACACTGTCCTTTTAGTTATAAAAAAGATTCTAAAGCTGGAGCAAAATGACTCAGATCATTTAAGGATCAACACAAGAGCCAGGTCCAGCTTTCAGCGTCCTGGGAGGAGACCCACACCATGTCCTCTACACCCTGCTGCAGATTCTCCTTTGCCTTTAATTCCCAGCCATCCACTACATTCAAAATGCCTTCTTTGTAATTCCTTTCCAGCCTGGGACTCAAGGAAGGTCTTGTCCAACAGTTTTATTACTGCAGTAAGTTCTTAGAGTTGCTTATGATTTGTAAGTGAGAAAGAGGATATTAACATCCTTCATTTGCTGGATTGATAGCCATCACTTTTTATATGAACAGTTTAGACATGTATACAAATAAATGCAAAATATGATTACATGCACATATATTTAATCACACACAAGCATACCTCCAGCTAAGCACATTAAGTGGCTATGTATGGAGATGCCTCCTCTGTATACACAGCCACTCACACATGCGTATGCACAATTGCAAATATGCCGTCTGGCTGTAGTCTTGTATGTCTTTACACATAGACATCTGTTTACCCAGATCTTCAAAATCGAAAGCCTGCTTAAACTGGAATGCACTTCGATGTGTATAGCATATTTTGTTGTTACAGATGTAGTATAGAGCTGTACTTAAACATATCATTCCCATGCGTATACACACGCACGGGCACACACACATACATATATACATTAGCTGCAGCTGAAATACTGTATAAATGTAAGAAGAACAGATAAGCACAAGCCACGGAGAGCTTAATATTGGATTGTTAGTGCATTTTCTCACAGGCCAGCTTAGTACAACACAGCAGATCGTTGAGGTGCAAGCAGTCACAGCCGGTCATGTGCTAGGCAGGGCGGCCAAGTCCAGATTTCTGGAAACAGAAGGAAAGACAGGGTTACAGGGCTTGGAGCATTTCCTTCTTCCTTTCGTGCTCCTCACAGGGACTTGTCAGAGGTACTCAGGTTCAATTACTGTGCTCTGTCTTGAATTTCAACTTGTAGTATCTTTCAATCTCTGCTATGCTGTTCTCTTATATCATCTTGTGCCATTCCTGTACCGTTGCCACCTGGTCTTTTGGTTACAAAGGAGCTGAACTGCATGAGCTTTTGCAGGTAGGCACCCGTCATGCAGCAATGCCTCTGAGCTTATCCTCGCTGCCCCGTGAATAGCCCTGTGCTGCAGAGCTCCTGTCCAGCCACACCAGTGCTGCTGCGTCTCACCAGCTGGCTGCAGAGAACCACGTCCATTATTTCATTTCAAATGTCAGACATATTTTCTTAACAGCCTTCTTGGAGCTCTTAATTTCTGCCACAAGAACAGCACACGTGCTTTCACATCAGTTTCCTGAGCAGAGAGAAATTCTTCACTCCATAGTAGGACCAGGTTATGGGTCCTCATGGCTCAACACAATTTGCTTTATAGCTCTGGTTTGATCCATAGTAGGTGGATAGAACTGGCCACGTTGCCCACCTTGCTTATATCTATTCTAATTTCAGAGTGGTTTTCTGCTTCCTTCTGCAGAAAATTGTTGACTTTATCTTTTCTATGTGAATATGCAACTGGAAACATTCATTGGTTTGGAAAACTTGAGTCAGCATTCATTGCTCAGAAAACTGCACTCTTCTAGCTGATATGAAAAGTGGAAGGAACTAATGAAAGGTTTGTAGGAAAAGCCTCATGAAGAACTCACGCTTTCCTTGGTTTTGGGAAGTAAGAGAATTCACAGACTCCTTTTTGGTTCGCTTCCCCATATCGTGCGCAGAGTCTATGTTCTTTATTGATAGAAAAGCACAATAAAATTCCCTGTCCTCTCTGCTTTCATCAACTGGCAAGAGAAGAACCATGTTTCTCTTACTGCTCTATCATTGATTTTTCACCCAATATTGTAGAGTTGTAGGAGTGTCTACTACTCTCCCCTGGCTTTCCCCAAACCTCTAACTAATGCATTGTGCCATTCAGATCCCTATTTTCTGCCCACACAAAGCATAATATATTAAATAATGCTTTCTGCTCCAGTGGTGCTGGGTTTTTTTGTGTCAGGGAAGGGAAGCTTTGATGCTTTGCTCATCTTCCTCTCCCAAGCAGGCTATGAGGAATGACAGATGCCCGGCCCCTCTTCCCTATGCTATCCATCTGGAGATTGATGCGGTGTCTCCTCTTCTGCTGGTTGTCCAGTGGCGACCATGGGTTATTGATTTTTCTGATGTCATTGCTGTGCTTTTCTTGTTCATTAGTTGCAGCCCTTGCTACTCCCCTAGAGCTGGTCACAGCCCCAGGTTAGCTAAGGCCAGAGCAGGGAGGGAGGTGGCTCCACACCTCCCAGTTCCCCCTGCAGCCTACCTGCTGTCTAGGCTTTGCTTTTCAACACTGGCTGCAGTTGTGGGGCAGTGGACTTCTCTGGCAGCAAAAACGTAGTGGGACAGTGCCAGCGCTGCTGGGACTGCAGCCTGGATGGCATGGGACCATGCCTGCTTGATTTTGCAGTGAGGCAGGGGTTAAGCCCCATCATTAACCCTTTTTCTTTGCTTTCCTGCCGTTGACTCCTACTCTCAACTTCATTTACCAGAACAATCTCATCAAATGGAGCAAGAGTTGCTCTAATGGGCACTGAAGAGAGTGCAGACAGCTCAGCTGCTTCTTTGCAAGGGGATTCAGCAGTCATAATCACAGCAATTCAACTCTGCCTTTTTTTTTCTATGTTAATACCTTCTTTTTTAAATAAATAAAAGTTTCAGTTTCTTCACTTAATAATATTTCCTCATTTTCATTTGTGAGGGTGGAAATTGAGTGTTTCAAGGCCTTTTTACTAATCCTCCTTTGGGACTTGCTGACTCAGCACCAGGAATTCCACGCATAGGGAAAATGGGGTATTGCTGTGTCTGTCGTGCTTCTGAGCGATAACCATCTCTTGTCACATTTGAAATATGACTTTTTGTATCTGATGCATTTAGGGAAAGTATAAGTATTTCTGCAGTGTATGTTTTGTGAGTTGTGCCTGATCTTAAATGGGAACGGTATTTTTGTCTGTGTTAAATACAGATTTCTCAAAATAAAACTGTCAAGGCTGTGTTTTATGGTGGATTTTGTTTTCCTTAAGCAGTATCTATGTAGATTTTTTCTTAAGTTTCTGTAGTAGTTAAAAGAATCCAGACTCCCTGAAAATTGATGCATCCTCAAGGACTAGTAGGTTTCCATTTCTGGCATGTGCATCAAGATGAATAACTGTTCTCTAGCTGTTTGTATGGACTCAGGCTAAGTAGACCTCAACCTTTATCCCAACAGGAATTCCCAGACAAGAAAATTCTGACTTCATTTATGGTTTATAGGAAATAACGTAAAACATGACAAAAGAAAGCGTTCGGTTTTCTTCACAAGCAATCACATGGGATCTGTGTGCTGCTTGAATTCGCCTTTGGGTCAATGGGTCAAATATTAAAAAGCATTATACTGTCCCAAAAAGTCCTCTTAAAGGTTCTAATGCTTTCCCAGTGCTGATAATTTACTACCGTTAATAGCTACAGTCTTTTTCCAGTGCAAGTGTGGACAGTTAAATGCTAAGGCTTTCAAATTTACATGAAGAAATCTGATTTTCCTGACTTAGCCCCAACCTAGAGAAGCTTCTGAAGAGAAATGTGTTAAGTTCTTATTGATCTACAGATAGATGCAATATTGATAATAGTTTAACCCCGTGTGCATACGTAGCATTTCAAGTCTATGTTGTCTTCATTTTGCTGGCAGCTTTGAAATGAAATATTAAAGGCAAACAATAAATACATGAAAATCATCAGAAGAGATGCATATGCTTGGTTTTTTGCATCTTTATTAATCTGAATATAGTTTTGAAAATATTTTCCAAGCCACAGATCCTGATACTACCAAGTGAGACCAATGAAAATTTTGCCGTAGAGTTCAATTAGAGAAGGATCAGGCCATGACAGAGCAAACACTCTGTCCTTAGGGAGAACAGCTGCTAGAAATAGTAGACAGAAAGTCCTAAAGCCACCCTGGCCAAGTATGGGTTACATGTGCATGAAACCATCTGTAACTTGTGCCTCTGCTGCTTCACTGTGACATCCTATGGCCGCTGGAAGATCAGACAACAAAGCCCTCCCCTTTGCCACACTCCTGTCATTTAGAAAGTCCGATCACTTCCTTCTGTGAGCGTGAGCAGCAACACTCAACCTCTGCTCTAACACCTGGGACAGACTCCAAGTCTCCACAAATTACATAGGAGGGGTTTATCCACAGATTGATCTGACTGCTTATATCTACAGTTTGAGGAACCCACTCTACAATGCCAGATTCTGTCTTCACTGAATGAGTGGTATTATTGTATCCTGAGATAAATTAGGGAAAAAAACATTTATTTACACTACCATTTGTAATCCTTTTGGTCCAGTGTTGCTGTCATGAGCACAGAAAATAGCACAGCCCAATCAGTTCCAGGTGTCACCAGGCCATGGCTTGAGAGTTGCTGCCTTGACAAATGTAGACTGAAAAAGTGAGATCTTCTAGAACATCTGTAGTAATGTTAATCAATCTTAGAATCATAGAATACCAGGTTGGAAGGGACCTCAAAGTTCATCTGGTCCAACCATTCCTGGCAAAAGCACAGTCTAGACAAGATGGCTCAGCCGAATCTTAAAAGTGTCCAATGTTGGGGAATCCACCACTTCCCTAGGGATATTATTCTAATGGCTGATTGTTCTCATTGTAAAAAATTTTCCTCTTGCGTCCAATTGGAATATCCCCAGGAGTAACTTCTACCAATTACCTCTCATCTTTTCCATGTGACTTTTTGTAATAATTTACTCTAGACTCTCCATTGTTTTCTACACAAATCCTGCTTTTCAGGATCTCAACTTATGCAAAGAACTGTAGAATTCATGAAAGTTTTAAATTGTCTGAGTTCCATATTGTAACTCTTTGTGTATATTTCAGTTGTTTGGGAGTATTATGATTTTAAGTAGAGCAAAAATCATTGTAGTTTTCTTTTTTAGATATTATTGCAGTTGAACTCTTTGGCACTGAACATTCTACTTATAAAAAAATGCATTTCAGCTACTTAGTGGCACTGGCACTGCAGGTCTTTTTTAAGAACCGAAGTAAGTACTGCTACACACTATTTGTGTGTGTTTTGTTCTTCAAAATGCCCAATAGTAAAAAAACCTCCATGGTAGTGGGATGTGTTTTGTGCATATTTCTAAGATCATTTTTTAAGAGCACTTTAAGTTAAGCTGTTAATTTTATTGTATTGATTTAGCGCATACAGCATTTTAGCTCTAATTAGTTTTCTTTCCTCCATTATTGATAATGTAAGGTTTATACTGTGGCCTGATTTCATGCTCTGTCCTCTGTAAAGCAAGTAATCTCTTTTGTGACCTCTTCTTTCTCTGCTTGTTTAAATATATGCACACACACATACAAATGCACCCTTTCTGTGAGATAGTGTTATGTAAAACACAATTCAGTGAGAATGCGAATAGAAGGAGTTAAATTGCAAGATTCGCTGACCCTGTGCAGGGGCAAAGGACTTGACTCCTATCTAAATATCGGTAAGACAATCCTGGAAAATATACATCAATCAGCATGTCATTAACCCAGTATAGTATAAAGCAAATAAACAGACTCGATGCAATATTGTCTAACCTGCAATAGGACACTGCGTCTTAACTTCACTAAGACACATTCAGTGGCAAAACAAAATAAATAGGTAAGGTGTTCAACCTAGATTGCAACTCATCTGGCAAATCAGTCTTTTCCTTCCAGAGGTCATCAGTGAGTTTTTAATTTAGGGTCAACAGCTAGGAGATTACGTAGCATTTTCAGAAATTGTTATAGACAGGCTTCAGGTGATCTGAGGGGATTAATTGATTCTTACCTAACAACAATATAAATAGCAAAGTGGTCATGAAAACAGTATAAAAGAGAATATGGAGGCAGCTGAACACCTTCAAAGCTAGAGTGACACAATGATTTTTGCAGAGGTTGAGCTGCTTTTTTGGCTACAGTGCACTGTACAAGTTGGAAACTGTGAAAATTTGTTTCTAGGAAAACTAAGGAGTTGTAAAAATCTCACCTCAATGGCAGAAGTATGAAAAATAGTTTTTATATCAGTCTGTGATAGTTCTGGTTATGATCATATTTTGTGGAAATAAAAGGAGGTACCATGTATCTTACACAATGCTCTAAAGGCAGCGACCATAGCGACTCAAGTCCATATTTGCCACACAAGATGAAGGGCAAATCAAATCACCATTGGCAGATGAAATGCGTGATGGAAGGTTCTGCAGCAGCTCTGTGCTGGACAGACCAATAACAATTCGGTTCCAGCAATATTTAGCTTTAGCAAATGCTGTGCTGTCCATGAACAAACTTAATTAAAAGAAACCTGAGTCCAGCTTACACAGCACGGCACAGCACTCTGATAGTTTGCACAGTGAGAAGAAATCCTGAGCATATATAAACTGTGAACTCTTTTTAAAGTTCATGGTTTTAATTAAAACAGTACTTTACTTATAAATAATACTTCACTGTGGAGCTGATACACGTTTTTATGACAAATAATTTCCTACAATACTCTTGTTCTTTTCCTCTTCATAGGTCATGGTTTTTAGGAATTTGCTTGTTTGCATTTTTTTTGACAAAATTTGGTAGAGCAATTTTTAACCTATGCCTTGTTTAAAAGTAACTGCGAAGAGTGTTTCAGTGATGGCACAGTAAGGCTGGTTGCCCAAGTCACGTCTCTCTTTTCTGATCAGATGATCCCAGGCAAAGCGTTCCTAATGGCAGGAGTTCTTTTCTAAGATCATTATAAAGCTCAGAAGTGCTTGAATTTACTCATGCAAATCGCAATAAAATGCTTTTGAAGATCGTTGAGAAAATGCTTTTCTTCAAAATAGCACTTGTGTTTTCTGTGTTCATGTGCAGAACCACTGTGTCTTTTCAGGACGTGTCTTTGTCATTGTTAACAGGCTTTTGACATGACTTGTTGAGAATCAAGCTTATACGGAAAATGCATGCTGCAGTTATATTTATAATGTTTGATGGATTGGGCTTAATTATTGCTGTACAATAGTTGCATAATTATGTCCTGCAGTGCTGTGGAAAACCCATGTTGCTAATAAATTTTGAACCGTGGCAGTGTGAAAGTCGGGTAGGGTTGGGTAAGGAAGAAAGGTAATTTACAAAACATAGTCAGCACTCAGTCTAAAACAGCACAGTGACTACCATGAAGTAGACGTATCAGGGTGAAAGACAGATTTAACATCTCAGGATGTTAAACCTTGACTTATTGGAGCCTTTGGAAGGCCATCAAACAACACATAGATTCTTTTGAAGCTACTTAAGACAAAATGATCTTTGAATGCCCTGATGTCCTGTGCTCTGCAGTACTTTCCCTGTGAAACCTTCAGTGAAACCTTTAGATACAGTCTTGGTTGAGAAGATAGCTAGTGTTTCTGGCAGTGCCTGCTGCAAAGAACTTTGGAAGGACTCCTGGCAAGGGGGCCAGCATCACTTTTACCAGTTTCCTCCCACTGTATCTGTTGGATTACTGGTACTTAGTGCACTAATAAAATCCATGTAAAGTTTAGGCTTTTTGTGCAGTCTTGTAAGCCTTTTGGTGTGCTGCTCAATGAGAGAGTGAAACCAGCCAGGGATCAATAGTTAACTGGCCATTGATTTAGCTGTCTAAGCTGTTAAAAATGTGCCCACACCAAGGGAAACAAATAAGCCAGTAAAAAGTCAAAGGGAACCCTGGCAGCTGCACTTGATTCATTCTGTTCACCTCATGTTACTGCAATGATGGCTCAAAATATGTCGTTAGCAATTCTGAAAGGCTACGTGGTCTGCACCATTTCTATAGGAACTGTTTCATGTGAGTTTGTTAGTTTGTTTCTTCCTTCTTTTTATGGAAGAAACTATAATGTGAAAAATCTTTGAAAACAGGGCTACTATCACTTAATTCAAATCAGTGTATCTTTATTGATTTGCAGGCGCCATGTGGGTGTATGTGGGCAAGATCCCAGTTCCCAACCACTGCACAGAACCCTTCCCTCCCACCCCCTCCGAGAAGGAGCAAAAGGGTTTCCTGCCATCGCTTCTCTGCTGCCAGGAGGTGGTGGAGTTTGGGCTGACTTTCTTTTAACTTTCACACCACCGGCCCATACTCATCCTGTCTAACTGTGCTAACTAAGTTAGGAGCATCCTGCCATGCTTGGGTAGGTCAGTGAAGAGTGAACCTCTCCAAATGTTACTTGCAGACATTAGGTATCAGATCTGAAGTTAAACACCTGAATTATAAATTCAGTAGCGTACTCTGTCTTAAAACCAGGCATCTTTTACATATGTGGAAAAATATAGCACATTAATGTGAAAAAGCAGCAGGAATAAATGGAGAAACAATTGAAAACTGAGGAAAAAAAATCTTTTAATTCAGGTTTTTGGTGTGTGAATCCAATCAAATGCATATCAAATCAACTTTCAAATGAATGTCTGTTTCAGGTATCCTGGAAAGTTCTCATGATCTGCAGTACTAAAAAAGTAAATATTAAATAATAAAACAACAAGAAGAGTTATTGAATGTGAACCTACTGAGAGAAAGTATTACATGCTTCCTCTAAATTTCATTTAAGCTCAGTGGCTTGTATAGAATCCAGTTTAGACATAATCTAATAAACTGGAGATGAGACTGATGCTACTGTACAACTAGAGTTTTCAAAATACTGAACAAACACTGGAAAATTTATGAAATGGCATATAAATGTTTCCGTATAAATGATCTAGTTTCATATAAATGGTTCCACATAAATGGCTTTTTCCATAAAAAGCATTACTATTTTTATGTTGAGGGGAGACAGAAGTTCAACCTAGATCTTTAAAGGAGAGAAGAAGTTACATACATAGCCTGAAGATCTGGGCAGTGGCCATTAGGCAGAGACAAACTAGTTTAGGGAAAATACGAATCGAGGGCGATTTGAACCTGGGTCTAAAATGTTCAGAAAGTCAGGAGCGTGCTTCTAAAGGTGAGCTGTAATATTGACTGGTGCCAATGTTAATATGATGAAGTCTTAATTTATTAAAGACAAGAAAAGAGTATGATCTATTAATATAAATATTGATTATATCTTTAAAAAGAGGAGTTCAGAATCTTATATTGATCCACATACAAAGTTATATTTCCAGGATAAGTTTGGAAGATGGAAAAAGGAATCATTTGACCTGGTGATCAGTGTTTAGCTTCCTCGAGCAAGCTGCTCCAAGGAGAAATAATTTAGGTTAAATAACAAGAATTGGTACATAAGGTTCCCAAATAAACCAAACACACTCAGATTCCAGCCCTACTGAGATTACAAGAGGTTTGAGTTCCTTTTGGGAAAAATTAACGTAGCCAAAAACTGCCCGCCCCTCCCTACACATGTGTCTTTAAAGAATGCATTACTAAATGTACTACGTAAAGAGGCTCAGCCTCTTCTCGCACCAGCAGGAATTTTTTCTTTCAGCTTTTCATGCGTTGCTTCCAAAGATTATCTCAAGATGGGAGGGAAAATCCCATCTGAGCGTTGTCCTTTCTTTCAAGAGTGGCTGGGAGGGTCCAGCAAAGCAAACAGCATAGTTTGATTTGCAGCACGCCCTCCGCTGGGTTTTATCCGTTTCAAATGCTGTTGGTGTAACGCGTTTCAGATCCTCTGCATTATAAACGTCTTCTGCCTCCTTGGCACGGGCCTTGGGAGCTGAGTGACTGGCCCCGTTCTTGCTAAAAGGCAGTGACAGAATTTCTGGCTGTTTCCCCAGTACAGCTGCTCCCGACTGCTGAACTCCAGAGCCTTGCAGCAGGACGCCTGCTGCTGAATGCTGGAAATGCTGTGAGCTAATCGAAAGCTTGGGTTTGACCTACGCTTCGTTTGCGGTATTCACAATTTTAAACCTTCCTAGCTGTGGTTTTGGCCAGTTTGGGAGTGTCTACCATGTACGCCCCCCAGCCAGAATGGCCTGACTACACGATATGCCTGCAGCTAGTGCCCCTGGAGCCCACAGGCCAGAGCAACTGAGGTATTTGGGCTACAATGATGGTGAAACAGGCTGGGGTGGGAGCAAAGCGAGTCGCAAAAAGCCCTGCACTTATCTGGAGAGGAGCTTCAATTGGCTTGGTTTCTTTTTTCTGTTGTTGGCCCGTTCTGTGGCACTCGGGGTAGCCCCACAGACTGGCACGCACCAGGACCCCAGAACGAGCTCAGCCGAGGGGGTGAGGCTGTGTCAGCATTTCAGAGGGCTGGGGCTGACTGGATGGGTTCACCCCTGTTTCTCTGGGGCTGCAGTGGAAGTGCAAGCTGTACTTGGAAAATGTGACCCTCCTTGGGCTGTCAGATGAGAGATCTTGGGTAAAATGAACTTCAGGGAGGACGGCCAGGAGCAGGCTTTTGACGGTGCCTCGAGACTGCGCTTGCAAGTTTGCATGCCTTGAGCATGACGCTTTTGCAGCTGGCACACACAGCAGGCTCCACAGCTGCCTTCCCTTCGAGAAGCAGCAACTTGGCCTGGTCTTGTGCCCATTGATGAGCCGCGTTTGCCACACGGGGTCTGGGAAAGGCAGAGGAGCCGTGGTGCCGCACTGCAGGTAGCCCTCCACCGCTCCTGCCAGCCCCCTCCTCCTCCGAGCCCCCGGCCCTGGTTCCTCTGGGGGGAATCCTTCTCACGTGTGGGGGATTCAACCTGAGAGGCTCCTGTGCTTTGGGAAAACTGTGTCAAGACAGGCGTGTGTCGCTCCCCTGGGGTGCGGGATGAGCCTGGCGGCTCTGGTGTGGTCTGGAGTGGAGGGAAAGCGGGACAGAGGCCACAAAGCTCAGGTGGCGATGGGGGCTCTGCTTGGCTGGTGGCCTCGCTGCAGTGGCTCTAAGTCGGCAGCTGCGGAGTGTCCGAGGCACGGTGCTGTGGGAGGTGTTTGTGGGGAGTGTGTGGCATTCTGCCACCCCACCCCTTCTGTTCCTGTCCAAAATACTGGGGGCGTAAGAGGAAAACGCAGTTCTGAAGTGGCTGTGAGTATCACATGAATGACTTTCAGCTCTTTCACTGATGACTGCTCAGTCGGTCCAGTTTGGGATGGGACACAATAATAAATGGGATTTTAGGATCCCAAAGTGGGAAATAGCATTTTTTAATGCCTAGTGAAAAACCATAGAAAGAATTAAATGAACCAGAGGGACCCTGGGCCATGCTGTGTGGATCCAGATGCCACTGTCACCACCAGTCCTGCAACCTTGGGATGTGATCCTTCACTGAAGGCAGAAACCTGACTGTCAACTAGTTAGGATTATGAAAGGCTGGTAGTTTGTGGGTGCTTGGACTTATGTTTCTGGTTAGGCTCATCTCGTCAACAAATAAGCGCATTTTGAACAGTAGGACGCCTGCCTTTCACGCTGAAAAGCTCAGCAGTTACACTGGGCCGAGGAAGCGAGCGTGGCACACAGGAGCTTGGGGAATCTGGGATGAAAAAGCCCAGGCAAAACGAGGAGCATGTGTCAGCACTTCCATGCTGCAGAGGGGATCTCTGCACAGCTGAAAAAGATCGCGAGGAGCCCCAGTGCCAGAGGCTGGGAGAGGGAGCCAAGCCTGAGAAACAGGGGCTTGTGAGGGTGGGTGGCTGTGGGGTCTGGGTGCGCGGTGGCAGGGCAGCCAGGCTCCGCACTGCTCCTGTAAAGCCTGCTCGGCTTCAGGCTTCGTCGCTGGGAAGGCATTTCATCTTGTTTTCAGTTTGTGGTGTGAGATATGGCTTCTGTGGGGTGATATTTCTCTGTAAAGGAAAGGGGTATTTCTCTAAATGTTATATTTGTATAGTAAGGAAAAATAACGTAGAATCTTTTTCCTTTCTTGGAAAACACTGTTGCGTTGTGGAGGTGGTATGAGTGGCCTCATCTGTCTCTCTCTGCTTGCAGCTCTTGTTTATCTTGTTGATAAAAGATAGGCTTGGTAAATCCTTGTGAGAGAGTGACTACGGCCTCCTAGTCTTTCATTCATCCTCAGAGTGAGCTAAACTTTCCACAGATATTTAAAACAACGGCATTTAATCTCTAGCACAGTTAAAAGGCTTATGTGTTCCTACTCCAGAAGTGAGACACATTGGCGGCGGTTCTTATTTATTTGTTTGCCCCAGCTTGAAAACTGAGGAGTCAAAAGAAAAGTTTGCATTTTAATATTCTGCGGGACCGAATTGCTTCAGTGAAAGCAAAGGCTGTTGTGCGGTTACTGATGCATAACTCTCCTTTTTTCGTATTACCCTGTCCTTTGGCTATGGGGATCTCATCTGCATAAGACTGTTACATTTTTTTCTAAATATTGACAAGGGATGTCAGTCCCTCAGCACCGATTGGTTGATTAATCAAAGTCCTTAACCAATCAATGGGTAGAGGTTTGCATAATGATGTGATTATTTCTGAAAAACTATGCCTATTGGAATTGCAAACCTTTCTGCTTTGATTTGCTTCTGTAATGCCTCTGCTTTAATCGCCTCCCTTGCTCACATTTTCAAAGAACTTAGTAACAATGAAGACGCTTCCTAATCCCCTATATCTTTCCCTTTTTTCTGTGGCCTGTCTGGGGGGGGGAAACAGTAACAAGCAATAAAACTTAAATAGTTTGCACACAGAAAAGGGAAAAAATGTGGGAAAAAATAAAGGAGAAATAAAATGTTACAGGTTTTTGTTTGTTTGTTTTTCCCAAAGCAAAAAGTGTGATCTGAAGCTCATATTCCTCTCTTTTCTTGCCTACCTTCCCTCCAGGACTGTTTCTGTGATTTTCCTCGAATTGTCAATACTATACTACATTCTGACCCCTCACTAATATCTTTTGGTTATTGGCGAGGAACTAACTTTCAGATCTGTATAAATGTAAATGGAAGTGAGAGAAAGGAAGATGACTGCAGGGAAAGATGACTGGAAAGGGAAAGAATGTTTTTCTAGATTTGGTGTTTGTAACTTCAGTTCAATTTGCATTAAGTTCACTGTTCATGTGTGTGTGGTTTTCCTCTCGTCTGCCCCTTACTGTAAGGTATGGTAATAACTGGATATATTTTTATGGACAGTAGTTTGAAAATGTGCCCACTTTGTTCTTCTATTTCTGTTTTGTAAAATAGTAGGGAATTCAACCTGCATGGTAATGTGCTGTTTTGTGGGGTAATGGGTCTGGAGAAGCAAAGCTAGAATGCAATGGGCATTAAGCAGTATGTCCAAAGGCAAGTGCTCACAGCTCTTAGGTCAGAATCCAAATTATGCAGTAAAACACACCTTCTGATTTTGGACTCTTTTGGGTAACCATTTGAAGCTTTTCTTCTTATCCAAAAGGGCTGAAATTTCCCTTCAGCCTGGGATAAGGGAAGCTGAAAACTTTCTTTGACTTCTAATTCTGGTATTTACCTAAGCTAGACTTTGTTTAGTCATTCTTGTCCCTGCAAAGATGGGGTATGTGAATCACAGCTTGAAATGATTTCTGCTTCCATTTTCGAGGCCTTGAATGTGCAAGGCAGTGATGGAGTAGACATCTTGGTTCTGTCCTGTCTTCATACATCTTCTGGAAATAGGACGTGTGGTTCTTTGTGTTTAACAAGACACATCTGTACTGATTTTAATGGAGTGTAATTTGAAACTAGTTTAGTTAAACCAGGGCAGATGGCTGCAGGACTGTGTGTAATTTCTTCAGTGTAAGGTTGTGGTGCTGCTGCAAAATTATTAATCTGGTTTTAGGACACCTCATAGCAAAAAAAGATAATACTGTTGTCATATAAATCTCAGCGTTCAATGAGTACGAGTTAATTCTGCCCATTAAAATGTGTAATGAAAAAGAATACAAAAATCTGTCTCAGAGGACTTTGTCAGGTAAGGTATTGTCTGGCTTACTGCACAGCATAAAGATTGTATCTTATATTTTTGGTTATTAAGCATTAGCTGAAATTCTGTAGTCATACCAGATCCCAGTCAGGCTTGTACTGATGGGTGTTCAGATATTATGTAAAGCTTATATCAATGAAAATGGAACCAGAGCCATGAAACTTTGCAAAGGCTTAAGTAAATGGATTTAATGTAATCAAAACCTTGTTGTCTGTAGACAAGTTTTTTATTTACTGCTTTAATACACTTATTTTACATACAGCATCTATGCCTCTCTCATGTTTCTTTGCAGTAGTTCGGCAAGCAAGAATCGAAGTTGGAATAGTTGCCAAAATTGAAAGTTTAGCCTAAAAACCTGAAATAGAACAAGAAAGCTGTCTTCAAATTTGTTTTCTCAATTATTCATACTACAGACTTATTTTCTAAGATATTTTAATTCAGTCTGAGAATAAACGTGTGACCTATCTCACCGGGACCTCAGATTGAACTGCAGAACTGCCGCCTGCCCAGTTAGCTCTTGTTGCATATTATCAACCAAGACGTTTCTGAGGGGGGGTGGGAAAGGAAAAGATACTATGGAAAGTCTTCTGTGTTTTCAACCAACCTTGCTTATGATGAACAGGTTGAATGGGAAGTCTGCAGGCTGGAAAGCACATCTGCTTAAAACATGTGTTGAGTTTTCTTTCTTTATTTATGTTAACAGTGAGCACATTTGTGGAAATCATGTTTTCTTCACAATCTGTTTGCTAAATTAGGACACAAACCCGAGGACGCTTGTGCATGAGAGTAATTTTCTATAAATGAGTAGTGTCACTGAGTTCAGCAAGAGCAGTCACGCACAGAATTAAGCACATGCATGAGAGTTTGCAGAAATCTGGCAACTATGTTGTCGTCATGAACGGATTGCCCAGCTTTGCTTCTAATGCAGCTCTAAGTTCTTGGCTTGGTCCTATTTTGAGTAGCCCTCATTGTATGAGCCATAAGCTATTCTATTGTGCTAAGCCTAACTGAGGATATTTCTCTTATTTTGTCATAGCAACAAGAGCAAGATCCCACAAATCTATACATCTCAAATTTACCCGTTTCCATGGATGAGCAGGAACTGGAGAATATGCTGAAACCCTTTGGACATGTCATTTCCACCAGAATATTAAGAGATGCTAATGGAGTCAGCAGAGGAGTCGGCTTTGCCAGGTGAAACCTTTACTCTTTTTTGATTAATGCACATTTTTTGGCTTTAGTCCTTTGCAAACGCTGTCTATTCCATAACTCTGAAGCCTCATAGCTACGGAAAATGCAGAGCGGCACCTTTATGAGATTACGTGTCTCTTTTCTTTCCACCGAGCTGAAGAATACCAGTGCATAAGGATGTTCAGTTCATTGCTCTAAAAAATAGTTCATTGTATGTATGTATACGTAAAAAAAAATCGCTAGGAATAGTGAGCTATCCATGCAATATAAAGCTTGGATAATAATAAATGTCCTACAGCCAAAAGCACACACCTAGTGAAAAAACTGTTTAAATGTTTAGCAAAGATTTTGCAACAAGAAAAACTAAATTTAGCAGTTGGAAGAGCAAAGGGGAGGAACTATAACTAAAGAAACGTGGCTTCCTTGAAAGCTGCAGGGAACTCAAGCCTGTGAGAAGAGCTTAAGAAGAAAGATTTGCATATAACAAGCCCTGTTGGAGTAGTCAAGATATTTTAGACAGAATGGGCAACATATTATTACCATGTAGTTCATTGTCAGTACAGATAGACAAGTTTCCATGTTTACTCTCAGGGAATATTTACATAGATTCTCTTCAGCTTGAAACATTCTTAAATCAAACAGTTTTCTTTTGAAAAGGCAAGGAATAGAAAGCTATATATAGAAAGGTATTGAAAAAGCAAATAAGAAAGAAATTTGCAATTGTGCTGTATATCAGTCTTCTGCTTCAAAAGAAAGGGGAAAAAAATCTCAAATCATTGTTTCTACAGAATATTCATAACACTGTGCTTTGTAAAGGAGGCAAAACGACTTAGTCATCTTGTGAATTTCTTTGAAATACACCATATCTTGGTATATCATGGCACTTCTGTTAGTGTCATAACACCACTGAGTGAAATGGGGTACTGTATGATAAAAAGGTAGCTTGCAAGATAAGTGACATTGTACTGTTACCTTTGTCCTTGATGTGAAAGATCATCATGCATGAAGAACATTAAGATAATAACGTCTGTATTCAACTGGAAAAAGGCAAAACATTTATGCTGAAAGATGACACACTTCCTTACACATTCTTGCAGATAACAACGTAAATTTTTGTAGCTCACCAAATACAGATTAGTGTAACTCATGGATAAACTTGCATTTTAAGAAAATGTCTTTGTTTGTGGAAATGTGTTTAATTATGTAACACAGTTCAAGAAACCTTTAGTGATCTAACATGAAGGTTGTGTAATTCACCATGCAAACAACAGAGGGGTAAAACCTTTGCTCCACCAAAACGGAGCACACCTCCCGTTGACTTGAATAAGGCCAGATTTAATCCAGAGGTTTAGAACCATAGTGGAATGCTGACTCTTGTCTTTGCAGAATTATCAACACAAGCTTTAATTACATGACCACCTGACCTTCTTTTTGTAATAAAGTACTATTTGGTATCTTTTCCTGCTTGTCATTCCAAATAGATGAGTTTGATTAGCTTTGCTGGTAGTCATGAAGGTTTCATTCTAGAATACGTGCAGCGTGAGCACACGCTGAGTAGGTATAGATATGGTACAGCTAGGGGATGGCAGCCATATTTCAGTCCAGATAAGATTTCAGAAGTTGACATCAGCAACCCGTGTGGTGATCCTGGCTATTATACCTCTGACCTGGGGCCTGTTATTACAGTATATCTTGCCTGCTTGTGGAAATGCCCCATGCTGTTTAGCATAGCTCTTAACCGAGCCACAGAAGCACGGGAGAAAACGTTAACTTTGCGTACACTAAAATGATGCAGCATCCAGCAATTTTGAAATTTGGTGTTTAAAAGTTAATAATTAAGCACTGTGATGATTAAAAATCACTTTTTGATTCTGCCCAATTATGTGAATAGTCAATCTCAAAATAAGTATATTCAAAAAACAATCGGAAGTAAAGACTTACTGTAGACAGCTATTGTCAGATTTTTCTCCTAAATGGGTATGATTAGCAGTTTCATAGTACTGCAGGTGGCTACTTAATCATTTATAACCCAGGTAACTTCAGATGTTCTTGGATCAAAATTATCTGAGTAATGCCTGGCCATATTAGAGTTCAGCCTCTTTTAAAGTATGTGTGTACAAAGCTAGCTGTCTTCTAAGCTGTGAAAGTATTTCCCCTCTTTTGCATCCCTCCAAAGCAACAGAACAGATTTTCCCGAAACTTTCCAGAGTATTTCACTGTGGCTTGAACCCAACTGTGCCTGGGTACCCCCTAGGGGAGATTTTGAGGAAGAGAGTTATGAGCAAGGGGCCAGAGAAGGGAAGCTTTAAACTCTGACTGTGGCTCCACAGAATTCCATCCAGTTGAAAGGGAATTGTTGTAACCTCTGGACACCCACCTCTGCCTCACTACTTGCCCATGCTTTGTACTTCAAAGCCGTGCTACCTGGCTCCAGGGTCTCTGTGATAGTTGGCATTCTGCGGGGCTTGTGTTGCTGTTGTCATTTGGCAGCATGGGTTTCTGCTGACACCAGCAAGCAGAAGCTGGGACTAGAACAGTCTGTTGTATAGCAGAGAGAGAAATTAGGAGGAGAAGGAGGGGGAAAAATACTTACTAGAAGTAGGGAATTGAAAAAGGAGGCGCTGTGGATGAGAAGCTTTGAGTTCAGTCTGTTTTAAGATGGCATGTCGAAAGAGAGAGTGATGCAGTGTTGCCCTCACATAGGGTTTCATCACGAGACTTAAAATTGTAGGCGTTTCTCTTAAATCCGTGTCGCTGGGAGTGATCTAATGACTTCAGCATCTAATCTTTCATTTAAAAAGTGTAAGTGGATACCTCGGAGCTTAGAACAAAAGCATAATCCTTCATCCTCAAAGAAAAAGGCAAAGGAAGAAAGGCCACAGAAACTGGATTTGAAGGCTTTTTTCAAGATATAATTTTAAAGCTGATCTCTTATGATTTAAGTTTTTACAAACAAGACATTAGCAACGTTGGTGGTGTGAACAGAAAGCACATCAGAGGTAGTGAGTAAGTGAGAAGGTCTTTGGGGGACGCTGGAATTACCGGATAGGAGAAGGTACTGAGAGCATGGAGGGAAATATTTAACTTCATCCTGAAGATGAGTTTGTTGTTACTTATCAAGAGGTAACTGTATGTGCTGGAAGACCTGGCTTTCCACAGGCCCATAGGGGGTGAGTTCCAGATGTTAAGGTGGGAGAACATATAGTAACACAATCAAAGTGCAGCCAAAGCAGCAGTGCTGTTTTGCTAAATGAAAGGGGGACTATTTAGAGGGAGATTTCTGAGAATCAGTGATGATGCTACTTTGGAGGCAGAGAAGTGTCAGCAGCACCAGGGAATAGAGAACATCCAGGCAGTTTAAGGATGCATTTGTGAAGAGGGGAAATGCTTTGTTCTTCCTTATTCAAGGGTTTAATTGAAGGCAGTTGTAAAGGTGCTAGAAATTTAGCTTGAACAAATCCATCATCTGGGACAATAGTGCAGGCTTTAGATATTATGGGGATCATTCCTACTTTTAGTTGGAAGAATGATCTGTCACATCCTACATCTTACACAGGAAATCGCTTCATAATTGGATATCTCAGATGAAACTGGAAATCCCAAACATGCCCCAAAGACTTTGTGTGATATGTGTAAAATATTCCAATGCCTGTGGTGATAAATTTCCATTGAAAGGCCTCCCTGGAAGGGGCTCACAGCGTCACTGCAGGGTGCTGGGGAGCTCTGTGGGAGAACGTATCTCTGAGACCCTCACATTTCCGTCTGGTGTTGCAACCTGGACCAAATTTTGGTAGACTCAGTACATCCCTAAGAAAATTTCCAGGCATGGAACTGCACTTTCAGCAAGAAGAAGCAAAGTCCAGAGAGGGACAGGCAGGGCAGGATCCTGGGACAAATATCAGTGGGACTCCATAATGTGAAAATGGATATAAAGCCCTTAAAGGTGAAGAGGGAGGAACAAGGAAAATTAGGAGCCATCAGATAATTTGGCTGAGCAATTTTCTTAATCCAAGCCTGAGGTGCTGTGAATTTAATTAAAGAATTCCTTGGGACATGGAAAAGGGGGCAAGGAGGCATTGGGATATACCTTGGGGAGGGACTTACTGATACCACTGAATCAATGAAATAAAAATTGTATTTTATAACCCTACAGTAAAATACCATTCAAGTATTATTTAAGTATCCTGCCTATAGAGATAATAATATTAATACTACCATACATACCACACTCAGCTAAACAGCAGAGCAAGCATTTTATAGGTACTTTTAAATGATAAAGTGCGAAGAAAGAGTTAGAAACCACTAACTTTTTTATTTTGTTTGCTGTCTTGTAACTTAAAATGACCTTGCAAGATTCACCCCCCGAGCGACATTTTACAACGAAGTCATAAGCCTCTGAAAACAGAAATTTATGATGGAAATGCTGACAGTCAGACAGTCAAGTATTGCACTGCTGGCGGGCACCAGTATAATACTTAACCTGAGACTGTGAAGACAGCGGCATAAATCAGCCTGGGTCTAGGTGGAAATGACTGTGTGCTCATACTATTCTTTTCCAGTAACATGAGAAAATTTGTCCAACACAAACTGTCATGAAAGAATGTTATGATGCTGTTCCCAGCAAACAACCAAAGTCAAAAGATTCTCAATTAGCTGTCTCAGAGCAAAAGGATATGTTGAGGAGATACTTCTGTCCCTTTGTGACAGAGTTGGGGGATCTGTAGTGGAGCATTTACCCGTTTTGTTGTTGGGAGTTTGGGCTTCATCCTTGTCTCTTCCCTACCTTGTTCTTCTGGAAGAGATTTCAATGGGATGCTTTTCTCTGCCTGCATATGTTTTCTGTTAAACTTATCTCCTGCTTGTCTGTGTTTTATATGTCTTAAATTTAGTCTTTGGAAATAGTATTCAACTCAGGAGCTGAAAGGGAGCAACAGAAAATGGGAAACAAGTTTGTGAGCCCCCACAGAATCATTATTCTATTTATAGAAGTTTTGCATGGATTTCAGTAGGTGTGGATGTGCTCCATTTTCCACTGAAGCAAAACGAGAGCCAAGCCTTTCATTTGTATGTTCTTTTCCTCAAAGGAAGCTGTGCATCTTTCAGGTATTTTCAGGATGACGTAGGTGTCATTTAGTTATATTGGATTTCTTCTGAAACAAAGAGGTTTCTCTGTGGAGAGCACTGTATCTCAGTGCAGAGATACTCACTTGGGCAGCTCAAAACGGTCACATTGGCATAATGGGTCATGCTGCAAGGTATAGCATGGACCATATCGCCAGAGAAGAGGACCCTATCCTGTCCTCACTGGAGTGGTTTCTGCAGATTTTTTATATTCATATGAGATAGTAAACAACCTCCTGTTGTTCATGCAAACAGGACTGAACATGAAGAATATACAGGCACGACATGTTGGGAAAAAATATATTTTATGAGCAATGAGGAGAACTTGTCAAAATTAATCTCTCTTCCTAGGCTGTGACAAAGGGAACAGTTTTTCCAGCATAAAATGGATTCAAACCAAAAAGCACAAATATCTTGAAGCGGTCTCTTACCAGCTGAAACGTTGGGGACATAAGGAACCTAAGTCAGTTACAGGAGAGAAGAAAACCACAGGTTGCAGCCGTATCAGGGTCTTAGAATGACTGGAATTAAATTAGCAAAATAAATTAAAAGAATTAGTGAACATGTTGCCATAGAAGGATGAAGAGTAGAACATAAGGAGGTGCTAAGAAACCTCATATTAATCAAACCTATCTTGTAGCTTTAGAGTATTTAAGACCAGAAGATCATTTTCCCTGACCTCTTTTATACCACAGACAGTTGAAGTACTCCCAGTTACCTAATATTGAGATAATACTTGTCTTTTACTAAAATACAACTTTCAGAAGTGATCAGCCAGAAAAAGAAAGCCACTTCTTTTCTATCTAATGTGTGCCAGTGGATCATCTTCCTTGCAGTTAAATGTTTCTGCCTAATTTCTCTTTCAAATTTATCTGGTTCTTGTCACTACTCTGGTGTATATTCTAATTACGGCCTCAGCTCTTTGGACTCCTCCACTGTATAATACTGCTACTTACGCACTTCCATCTTTGCAAAATGCCTTAAATAGTAAAGAAACATTGGCCCCAAGATTTATTATTCCTGCTCTTATAAATATAAGAAAACAACGATATTCGTATGCTGAATTTAACAATTTAATCTTTAAATATTTGCTCTGGATATAAAAAAAATATAGTCCTGATTCTCATTTGCATTATTAAGCGAAGTGACTATAGGGTATATGTAAACCAAACCCACTTTTTACCACTAAGTGGTAGTTACATGGTACTGAATATTTCTCATGTAATAATTATGTTATCATCATGTTATTCCTTGTATATAAATTTTATTAAGTTGTTTCTTGACACTGCATCAGTCTTTGTAATAAGCATGTATAAGAGCTTTAGTTTTAAAAAAAAAATCCTTTTCCTTTTTTTTTTCATGGTAAACATTCCCTATTACATATGACAACATATAATGACTACTTTGAAGCCACTGTGGTCTGTAGAGAGAGTAATACACATTTTTTAAGTGAGCTAAAATAAATATTTAATAGCAAGATGTGAACATCAAATTATTTGATTGGGATACTTGCTTAAGCACCCCCAATTTTTTTGTTCTTTTACTAATCCCATTGAAATATCTTAAATTTGCAAACTATGGCCAGAAAAAAATAATAAAAAACAGTCTTCCTTTTCAGTTTTTTTTAAATTCACTTCCTTTCCAATTGGATAGAATATAGACAGATAGACAGTCTAGTTACTCATATTGTATTTGGGAACTTTACAACTTAGTTTCCAGAACCTGGAGATATATAGACACAGGTGAAAATTAAATCTCATAGTTTTGTTACTTTCTTTGTAATAGATCATTATCTGTACCATTAAAAATATCATAAGAATCTGGCCTGTGGCTTTCATAACTTTTTTTTCTGCAGTGCATTTCCTGATTCAAAATAACACTCAGATGCATTATAGTTATCTCCAAATTGCATTTAAACATGAATTATTATCTAAGATCCTCTTAGGATCAGCACCAAAAACATACTGTTGAAAGGAATTTGAAAATGATACTTTGTGAATGATCTGATCAGAAGCAAATTTCTATTATCATGTGAAGCTGATGTTCTCCCCTTTCCAGCAGGAGAGTTGAATACCTGTATCTTTCAATAGAAGGTTTTGAAGCATCTAAGATCTTTATCTTTTCTCCAGAATATTATAATTTGCCACATTTTTGTTCTATCAATTATGAAAAATCCCCGACACTAAAAGAATGGATTTAAGAGTGCTCTTCCCCAAATTTACCTGCTCTCCAATGATATTATTTTGTGGAAAACCTGTCCCTTGGTGGCTAGCTTTTAACACATTAACGTTCCTGTTAATGATATTTTTATTAAATACCAGTTTCAACCAGCATTTTGAAACATTTCTATCTCAGATGAGAATAAATTCATGACAAAAAACATATTTTGTCTATCTCCCCAAGTTTCCAAACACATTCTACGATAGACATGTGCCACAGATTTTTATAGAAAAAGTGGGTAGAATTTGTTAGTGTGGACCTAAGAAAAGTGTATTTTTAGTGGGCCTCTTCCTAGTCTTTGTGGCTAAAACAAGAAGAGAAAGAGGAATGTCTGAATTTATGTGTTCAGATAAGTTCAGCTTCTGGGTTGGCGCCTGCCATAGACATTGCCACCAAAGTCGTTGATGTTGATCAGAGTTTTAACTAAACTAAAACCGGGATCTTGTGATGGCAAGTTTCAGATGATTTTAATAATATATCTGGTTGCTCTATACTCCTCGTTCTTCCCAGTCAGCCAGTGAGCCAATCATCCTGAAGAACACAATTTGAAAGGGTTCTTTCTGAAAAAACACAGGTATTTTGGACACGTGAAAATTATAATTCATACTTAGGTGGCCTTGGGATAGATGCAGGCCTGATTAGTGAGCCTGATTAGTCGGGCCAGCCTCGGCACGGCCGGGAGGAGGGTCTGCGCCACAGGTACATGGTGCAGAAAGCACGCGGGGACTCAGGTAGGGGAGAGGAGGGAGGATGCAGTTGTTACTGAGCAACGCATCTGAAGGGAACGTGTATAGACGGCTTTGTCTGTTGTGCTGCCTTTTCAAACTGAGTCGATAATGCCAGTGTCGGTTTCAAGTGAAGCGTGTGCCAGATTACAGATAGCTAGCAATGGCATTTGAGAGCCGTTAATTGTGAAACTTGAGAAGAAAATGTGCACATTCTTTTTCAGAGTGCTATTCGAATGATGGCCTTTTTATCCCAGAACACTGTGGGTTTCACTTTTATTCTCTTCCCACATAAAATGCATGAAGTGCACTGAGTCTCTTTCACTTGGCAGCTTATATATTGCATTCTTTGCAGGGACTGCTTTGGCTTGTTAAAATGTGCCCCATGTATTAAAATGAAATTGTCACTGCTGTGTGGTGCAACATAACATGGTTTGACACTAAGCGCCTGCAGCTACAGAAAACAGACTTTTATTGCATTTATTCTTTCAGAGACAAGAGTCTCTAAAGGCTCAGTGCAGACATTCGCTTAGTTAAATCTGAATGAAGCCAAAGTGAACAATCTAAGTTGCTGTCTTTGTGCTTGTAGAAATGGCCCAGCCCACATGATATGCATTGATACAACCTGGAAGAGACAACTTTTAATGAATCCACCTGAAACAAACTGACAAAAGACTTTGAATTGCTTGAATTGAAGAATTAATCAGGCAATCAGGATTTTTCTTTTTTTTTTTTCTTTTTTTTTTTGGTGGTGGTGGGGTGGTCCTTTGAATCCTGGCAAACTTGTACCCTGGGAGACAAGCTGCTGCTCTAGACTCTATGTGAGCCACACAGAATGCATGTTACTCTTCCCCAAAACCATCTGACAGGAAAGATGGTGGTTAAATTCATTTAAAAAAGATCTAGCCTGGTGAGAGTTGAGCAATATTTATGTCAGTGGAGTTATTTTACAGAGTACTTGGAGGTAAGCACTAGTGTATTGAAGGAGCATTGAATTTGGTTTTTAAACACAATTTTTCTAAGAAAACCAGAAGCAATATGATATTTTTTTTCTCGGTTATTAGCTTTACATTTCTCTCTTTCCTCTTTTTCACATGTTGCTATACCCACTCTGTAGCAAAGACAACTGTTCTCTGTGGTTTGGAAGACCTGAAAGAATGGTGAATTCCCTGATGTGGTATAACCATGGTTTTGGATTTGACTAATAGTGTTGTATTCTTTACAGTTTCTTCAACAATATATGTACTAGTTCACTGGTAATGCTTTAATGTCTCAATGCTGAAAGTTATCTTGAGGTCATATGAGGTGAACGGTAAAGCATTTGTCCTACCAGTATTACATGTAAATTACCGTCTTCACTCAAAATTTGGCCTTCTGTTGTAATAGGCATATATGCATTGTCTTTGGTTTTGCTATACAGTCTGTCTTTGCAGGTTATTTTTTTAACATTCTAATCCTTAATAATTGTTGCTTAATCCTCTGGGGTTTTCTCCAAATCCTGTATATTTTTTTTTCATGCCATTTGAAGTTATTTTGGGTGCACAGGGAATCTAGAAACACGTCCTTTGCCTTTCCAAGCAGCACGTGAGAGCATAAAGAATGTCCTTGTTCAGGGTGATCCCCCAGAGCCAAAAGGGGGCTGTTCATTGACACTGCTGCAGCTCACACACAGCCGGGAGCGCAGCTGCAGGCTTTGAGGGTGGCAGGTCCTCCTCGCAAGCCACACCGTACCGTAATGAGCTCAACCAGTTTCTCTGCAGAAATCAGCAAGAACAGCTTTGAAGATTTCTCGCAGCATCTGTGCTTGTCCTTTTTTTCTCCTTTTGCTTTTTGTTTTCGCTGACTGAGCACTTTCATAACAGTCTAGTAACACGTATTGCCTCTGCCCCCGTCCCACTCTCTTTTCCAGAATGGAGTCTACAGAAAAATGTGAAGTAGTAATTCAGCATTTTAATGGCAAATATCTGAAAACCCCACCCGGTCTACCAGGTAAGTCTAGCCATCATTATGAAATTTAAAATTCACTGAGGAGTTTAGAATACATAAATGCTGGAATTTATGTTGAGAATGGCTTATATTACTGGCCCTGCCAAGAGGGCGTACGACTACCCTGGTTGAAGCCTATCCTTTATGACCCATAGCAACTTGTTCTTTGCCCAAATTTGTATTAATCGAGCATACCTGACAGCAGTAAATTTAAGTACATATAAAAATCATGTTGTATTACTGCATTTTTTCCTTTTAAATGCATATGTTGTGTGTGATTTTTTCCAATTAGAGCAAAGGCCATATAAGTAAGTGCCGGTGCTTTTCTAACAAACTAGGAATGTAACTAGATCAGCAACTGCGTTATAAGTTATAAAATAGCCAGGATTTCAGGTTGTGGTAAATTTGTATTCTTTACAGTTACCAGTTAGTGTCACTAGTTACTGTTCCTAGTATTAAAAGCAACAGCTGTTACTACTAACTGAGGATATTTCAATTATGAAGTGATTTTATACCATTTGTACTTGCCATAACTTAGTGAAATCCTACCATTTTCTGACAATACCCCTAGAATACACTAATTGGTATGTCTGTGCTACATTGAAAGCTGAGTTCCAGCCCGTATCTTGCCTTTGAAATCTTCATCTGTCATCTATGTGGCCATCAGCTGTACAAAGTTTAGTGATCGGTTGCCTGATTCTTAGTGCTTGACAAGACCTCCCCCAGGCCACAAATCTGCAAAGATTTCTCCTTCACGTTGTCTGAAGAGCTACGTTCAATGAGCAGGAAATCCTTGCAAGAATTGTGTCCTAAGTTATTCTCTCTTCTTTTCTTTTTTTTTTTTTAATTTTAAATTCCATTAAACTATTTCCTTTTTTGGTTACTTTCATTTAATTCCTCCTTATTCATGGCCTGGTTCTTTATGCAGAAGATGCACTAAATACTCTAATTAAAAGAGAGCCATCTGTACAGCTACTGTGTACAGTAATTGAATGCTGCAACATACATATAAATTTTAGGCAGATCACCTTCATGAAAGAGTATAAAACTTCTAGTACAAGCTGCGAGACTCCATTTTATGGATTTACTTTTCAAACGTAGTCACTGACAATTTTTCTCAACACCAACTAATGAAGTACACCATCAACTTTGTGAGGTACAACAGACTTGGGCTGCATAGAACAATGGGCAAAGCAACATAGGCAGAGACCTTAAACCTTTGGCGTGCCTTTCTGTATGCATACATTGAGTCCCAGTAGTAATCTGTTTAATATCATAGCAACACCCAATGGAAAGAGTGTGAATAGCAAGGAATCAGTAAGTGTAGCTTCGTCGTTATAACCCTGCATGCTCCATGATCACATTCCCAGTTGTCTCGGAGAGGACACATTATTTGAACCAGAAATAAAGCAGAATATTCTTGCCATGTCTGCTTGAGACAAAAAGTCCATGTGGTAAAGAAAGAAAGCTAGCAGTTGAAAATTATTTTCTTTAAAAAAAAAAAATAAATTAGTCAGAAATATACTGGGTATTCAACATGAACAATGTGGGACATCAAAATAGGAATCTTGATAAGACAGCATGATTACTTACTTTTGTTCCAAGAGATTCACTGAAATTGGATTTTAGTGGTTATAACTTTTGCTGCTTTCTCAATTAAAGGACATGAATCAGCTCTTAGTTTCCTGAAGAAGATGTCCATGTGGGAAAATTGTCTGCTATGTTTCTCTCATGATTGTTGTGATCAGGTGGCATTTAGAAGCAAGGATGAGCTGGAAAGTGACTATTTTAAGAGTTTTGATTTACCTGAGTACGATTCAGATGCAGATAAGGCATAATGCAGTTTGGGGCAAAGCCACTGAAGCAGTAACTGAACTCACTCAACTATGCGCTGGATATCTGCAAGATCCCATTTTGTCCTCCATTTTTGGAGGACAGATTTTGTAGCTCCAAACACAGATAATTAGACATTATGGTATTGTATTTGATCCACATAAAAGAGAATATTTGTGCCTCATGATTAGAGTAGGGTGCTCTTCAAATCCATATTTAAAAGATTTTTCATATTCATTCCTCCTCTTCTTAAGAAGCCAGAGGACAAATGTGATCGCTGGAGCAGTCAGGTCGACTCAAGTGATACGGGCCACTCATGTTCATTTACTTTTGATTCAGTGCAGAAAACACTCAGTCTTAGCTTCTTCTTCTTGATATATTTTCCTGTTAGAGCTTCTACTCAGTTTATACCTATGTGCTATGAACCTGTATTTAAGCCTATCAGCAAAGATAGAAGCATCTTGCTTTATCCCCCTCCTGGCACTTGCTTATCTTCCTGCATGGCAAAAGAAGGAAAATCAAGTCTCCTAGTGTACTTGGAAAATCACAATCAGAGTTTGAAAATTATCCTCCCAGCATCTCAGTAATTGGCATAGAAAGAAAATAATCTGTAGTTATTGCTGTGACCTCTTTATGGATTTCAGTTTAAAAATGAGGAACCGGAGAACATTAGCGGAAGTATGCAACACTATCCATTATTAACCTCTACTGCTCAAGACATGATCTTGCTGCGAGAGAGAATTAATCAATCCTTTTAGGGTTAAATTAAATTGATTTAGGATTTTCAGCTGGATTTCTTTCAGGCGTAGCAGTGACCTGGGAGGGTTTTACATTTTTGTCCACATCTCCTCTCACCCAAGCTCTGATGTTCTGGTTCACACTTGCCAGCTAGTAAGAGGTTGCATGTGGCCCATCGAGAAAGAAATCAGCCTGGCTGCAGGCCATTTTGTACTACTCTCTGGTTGCTGAGGCACTGGGATTATGGACCAGACAGACAGACCATTTTGGCAGCTAGCTTCCATCCATGCTGTCTTCTCCAATTGTGTTCCCTGAGATGTGATCCTGGTGACGCAGTAGGATATATGTGTGTGGGAATACCATGTCTGTAGGATAAAATGTTCATGTGTTGTGGGGGCGGTTGTGCCCAGTTACCAAGTCACGATGCAAGAAGGACTGGAGTAGGCAGCTTTCACATGATGCTGAACAGCCCATCAGAAAGACTGGGCACCATGGCTCTGGCTTTCACAATGAATAAACCATGGACCGTGACTTAGTTATATCCTCACAAAGAGTTATCTCAAACATTAATTTTGAATACAGAGCTCTTTCCCAACTAGTGTTTCCTTGGCAAACGAGATTTAAATTTAATTGGATGGGGGTTTTTTTGGTTGAAAATAAGTTAGAAATTGCAGGAGAGTCGCTGTTGTGTACCTGGATGTTTGAGCACAGCCAGGAGTCACATCTAAGCTGGCCCAGGCCGACAATATGCCAGGAAAGGGTAAAGCAGTGTTGAGCCTGCAAGGAAAAGAGGGCACACAGGGCACTCCGGAGGCTCTGTATTCTGTATATTCCCAAGGAAAAAATATCATTCCTTGTTTGACTTTCTAATTTTGACTACTGTCTGTTGTCTCTTAAAAACTGTAGAACTGAGCAGTTGCAGCTCCAGACCACTCTGCTTCAACTCAGTGACAATGTAGAGGTTATTTTCTGGCACGTGAAACGTTTTGCTGGTCAGATGTGTAATGCCTAGGTAAAATGAGCAGTATTACATCTATATTAGTGAGTTATTCTTGTTAAGGGTGCTTCTCTGTCCAACTCCTTGCCTTCGTTCCATTCCAAAGGGAATTGCTCCACTGACCTGCTTGCTCAACTAATACGCATTTCATGATATTCAGGCTTAGATATACAGTGCAAGATAATTGGCTGTCCCATAAATAATTAGTTAATGTCTTTGCATTTCTTCCAGACTGAGAAAGTACAGTTGTCTCCAGAAATCTGAAAACTCTCAGTGCTTGGCAGATTCCATGTGAACTTCATAAATATTCTGAGTAGCTTGAGTGATTATTTTTTTAGTGGTTTTTTTTTGTGTTAGTTTTTGTTTTCCCATTATTAGCATTGCTTTTCTGAGATAAATAGGCCAGGGCCTACTGGGTATATTTTCTTCCTATAGAGAGAGCAGCCCCACATGAAACTAATTGTATAGACCCTGTATTGCCACTCTGAAAGAGAAGTCAGCAAATGAATGCAGCAGACTGTAGCACGGTGCCTCTCCATCGAGATGTGAAGGGCACTATTAATGATGAAGGTAGCTCGCCCACAGTCTTTCAGTGCTGTATCTCTTGTTGGTGAATAGTGGACTTTATATGAAATCCTGCTAATCTCTCACATGTTGCAATCACTGAATTCACGTAACAATTCCTAGCTTTTCTGTCAGTAACAAATTGATTTATCTGTGGATGGGCAAGCTTAGGGTACAGCCTTTGGATAGAGTTTTTGTTCCACTTCCAGTATCCTTGGATGTCTTTAAAAAACTTAATTTTCTCTTTTTGAATAAATGCAAAAACTTAATGAGTTCTTACTTTTCTTGCTGGAATTTCACAGGAACATGCCTCAATTGCAGTAATTACCCTCTGCTGATATGTCCATTATGCTCCCTCACAGAATTTTCTAGTCATTATAGTACTTCCTAAATTTTGTTTGCTTTGTAAATACTTTTGGTTGTCAGAGGACATTGGGCCAGTTCCTATCTCAGGGAAAATTTCAAGAAAGTGCGACATATGAATGCTGCAATGCTTAGTCAAGAATCTTCCTCTTTCATAGTAGCTCTGTGTGGCTTTTATTGCTAATTTTAATGACAGGTTACAAATATCTGACAAAAAGAAAGAAAAGGAAAGTACTGTTCTTGTGTAAATTAAGAACCCCACAAGTAACAAGCGACTGTGGCATTTTGGGACTGACTTTTTCTGGAGCAGAAACTCTTAAATATGAAGAAATTATCTACAACAATACAGATGTATTTCCAAATACCTCGTATCTTGCTTTGTTATTGCCCATGCATTTTTCTCTTGAAAAGGGCCCAAGCACTGCATTTTTACAGATTCATTTCACCAGAATGAATGAGTATTTTCTGCCTCTCTCCTTAGTTTAAATATTTCTCTTAGGTAATTTCTTAGATTTTCCAGCCACAGAGAGTAAATTAAAATAGTTAAACTTTGCTTCAGAGAGTAGACTTAGAACATGGAATAATGTATTTAGAGCAACATGTTTTCTAGGAGATGGTGGCTAAAATGGTCATGAGAAAACAGTATTCCAGTTGCAGGTTAACTGTGCAATGGATAGTAGCAACATTTTACACTATTTTTCTTTTTCTTTTAGTGAATGAATAAATGATATCTTATTTGTCATTAGTGTTGCTGTAAATTGTTTTTCTGAATGAATGAACTTAAAAAGTTTTGTTTGATAACGTTTTAGCCCCTTTCTCTTATCTGGTGCTTTATCTTTTTATCTAATTGTCTCTTCATTTACATGCATAAAACACTGAAAAACTCTTCCAAAACTATCTTCTTGGGGAGTTTACCTCGCTTTATCAAGGTAATACATTGCTATAAATATCCATGTCTTTCTATCTCACTCTCTGTGTATATGTATATGTATTTGACATTTTAAACAAGACAATACAGCAGCCAAAGGTAGAAACTAGATATTGGTTTGTAGTTAGCTTAAAACATTTATTGAGTGCTGCAGAGAACTTAAACAGAATAAAGGGCATTCTGCTAGGTTTGGTACTGGTAATACTCGGTGGAGCTAGTTCAAAAAGGAGTTTATCTTTTACGTATTGTTATCCTCAGAAATTATCTTTATTAAAAAAAAAAATTCCTTCACTTGTATCCTCAGTTCTTTTAATGTATATGGTGTTAATGTTATCTGAATCTTTTATATTGTCTACCTTCTAAGAATTCAGTTCTGTAAATATTTTCATTGTTATCTACTGCAGTATATAAATCCTTCCCTACTGTATCAGAAAATATGATCCATGTAAAGACCTTTGTAAAAAATCAGTTTAACAAATTTTCTATTTCTTTATCCTGTTTTGAATTCCTGGCTGTCGTTTTTTATGGAATCACTGTTATCTTTTGCTTTCTGTGCTCTATGAAGGCATGTGCCTTGCTAGCAGAAATTTCTTTTACATCTCAAACCGTCTAAACGTCCTTTTAACTTCTGTTGGTTCCCAGTCTTCATCTTTGGCAGACAGTTAAAATCTTTAATTCCTTCTGTTGTTGTTATTCCTGAGTCCTGGTGATGACCATGAGGCCATTGTAACTCCTGCTGCTTTGGACCCCAGGTGCTTCCCAGGTTCTCAGCAATGTGCAGGCGGCAGTCCCCAGAT